>JAZEWT010000002.1:3802491-3833199 GCA_036362905.1 Mordacia mordax
TATGATTCGCCTTACAGGCGGTGTTCCGACAAGGCAGCGGCCCAACATCACTTTTTCGGACTGTGCCCGATTGAGCTGCGTGGGTCATCCAGTCACCAGGTGGCTCGCCTGCGAGCTCTACTCCCAAGCCTAGCTCCTGAAGTAGGTCCCGGTTTCCCTAGTTCGGGCGAGGTTCTCCCAGCCGTCTTTGTTATTTTTAGTAGGTCTAATGAATCGTTATTTGTCTGGCCCCTCATCTGAGGCCAATCTGCCATGGGTGACTCTATTCGGTGCAATGGCACTGGGCAGCACAGTCCTCAAGTTCGTTGGAGCACACAAACCCCTCCACCGCATTAAGGTTCCAATTGCAGGAAGGCTTCTCCAACTGCAGCAGGTAGACAGTGTTATGGTTGGACAACAGTATTTTTGGTCCGATATTTCCTTGCCCATAGTTGTTGCTCTAAACACCATACCACGATGCTAATGTCCCCACCACTTCCCCATCTCCACCACGTACAACAAGCTATAACTACGCAGCGGCGGTGCAATAATTGGCGCAGTGCGCTGTAACCTGGCCTGGAGACCTAAATTGTATTCTCCGCACCAGTCCTGGATTCCGCTTTCACCAACCTGCACTGATCTGCGTAGAGTAGTATGGTCGATAACCTCTACGATTGAATTGGCATGGGCAGGCTTTCATCCAACAATGTATTGACAAACAACAGTACTTTTTTGGATATCTGGGTATACAGTGTAACATCAATCTTAATTTACGTGGGTATATATAAGGGCATGTGTTCAATTGACGTAATTGTGGGATGAAAACAATGTACGCTTAAAAAGATATTCAAATGAAGTTTTGGAACATTTGTTGCCAGAATTCCACTTCAAATCGATGGTAGTAGCAGGTGGCCTATTTTATAAGATTCGCTGCATGCTCACTGCAGCAGCAGTCAACATTTTGTTCATTGGGATGACAATCGGTGTGCCTATATATTTTTATGTAACCCACTGTACATTTAGTTGGGTACTCACAAGTCCTGTCTCGTTTCTGGTAAGAATATTGGCACTATGGCATGACGTGCTTTGGGAATATAAATATAAGCCCCTCAACAAATCACAATTGTGTACAGGCTATGGGGTATTACTGTCATAAATAGAACATTTGTATTAAGTTTTATTTTTAAATACCCCAATAACTGTCATGTTATTTCCATAATATTTTATTTTAATCGCACTGTAATGTGAAATGCCTTTTTGTGAAATAATGGAGCTAAATATAAAACGTGTGGCTGTGGGAGCACTGGAAATCGCATTAATACCTATTTTACAAATAATGATGGAATTATACTGTCGTCAAAGCTTATATTGAACATTGCATTATGATACATAAATGCAAGAATAGTAACATCAAACTGCATATCTGCATGGACTTATTATATCAAGGAATTTAATTGGGTTCCACAGTGAATGTCTGATATATAATAAGACTATATTCGTGTATTCAACTGATGCTGAAAGCATGCAACACTCTTGAACATTTTACATTCTGATCTCTATTCACTCTTTCTATTTTTTTCTAACCAAGTTTATAATAACATGCCATATACATTTTTTTAAATAGTTCTCATCTCATCTCATTGTCTGAAACCGCTTAGTCCTATACAGGGTCACGGTGAAGCCGGAGCCTATCCCGGCAGACACAGGGCGCAAGGCAAGGATATACCGACGATGGGACGCCAGTCCATCGCCGGGCACTGCGGGGCAATTTAGCCTGCGAGCCAATCAACCTATGTAGCAGCATGCTTTTTGGACTGTGGGAGGAAACCGGAGTGCCCGGCGAAAACCCACGCGGACACGGGGAGAGCATGCAAACTCCACACAGAAAGGCACCCGAGCCGAGAGATTCGAACCCGGGACCTTCTTGCTGTGAGGCGACAGCGCTAACCACTGGGCCACCGCGCCGCCCTGTTAATAGTTCATTATTTTAATAACACAACATATTTATTTTCGAGCTGTAGTAGCTCTTAGTCCAGGGTGAAGTTCATAGATTTAGGGTGAGAGGAAATTCACTTCGAGGACACCAGCAGGAGCAACAACTGCTCACAGTTCATGGGCCATCATTTCAATGTCACTTGCATTTATGGCACAGTGAGGCGCTAATAAAGGAAAGGTGTTCAGGAAAAGGGTTGGTCGGCAGTTTCTGCAATAACAGTTTGTGTACCAGCAGGTGGCGATAATATGACGTGTGAAATACTCCGTGTACGTTTTCAAATTCTAGTGGTGGTGGTGATGCTTATTGTGGTGACCCACTCGGTCAAAGAGAAAAAAAATGCCACATCAGTACGATACATTGCAAATGGAATTATTAAAACATCTAAATGGAATTACATGTCAAGATGTTGTAGAAGAATGCAACACGTGTTTTTAGAGTCCCGGAGAAATGTGGTTTTGTTCCTTTTTTAAATGTTGTTAATTTCCCCACAGTTTTTTTTATCTCTCGTATGTTCTGTCAGTGTCATGTGTTGAGACAAATTATCCATTCAAATTTCTCGCAGAGCAGCGCAGCCTTTCGTGCTTGAGAAATGCCCACAAAAGCATTATTACAGAACTTTTTTCGAGATCCTTTAAAGTGACCTTCTGGTGGTGTAGAAATGTGGTTGCATATTATCTTTTGGTTAAGGGGCAAAGTTAAGAACATCAGGATACTTGCAATATACTTTCAGTGGTCAAGACATTCATATATATGGAAATTGTCAGGCAAACGTAGAGCACAAGTGTAAACGGTCTTAAGCCTGGATTTGAAAAGGGGGAGGGATGGAATCAGGAGTGTAATGGCCAAACGGAGGGCGTTCCAGACTGGGGGGGATATGAAAAGAAATGGAGCCACCACCCATTGAACGAGGTTGACTGGGTCCTTTGACAGGAGGCCATGGTTGCTGGAGTGGGAGGGCATGTGGCAGAGGGCAGGGCGAGTTGAATGCACAGTTATAGCATGCGCAAGGCTGTTTTATTACAGTATTGTGTAAAAACTATTGTGATAAAAAAACAAAGAAAATGTTAGTATTTTAACATCGCCTCCAAGGGTCTGATTGCTGTGTCAGTAAGGCCTCTAAACGCTTCTTTCCACATAACATTATATAAACAGTCTTGGCTGTTTTACATCGTGGGGTCACCACCTCTGTCAACTTCCAGCCACACCGGAAGCCGTGCAGCCCTAATTAGTGTGCCATTTGTTTGAAGAGCTCTCATAAACACCACAAAAAAAAGTAACTGTTGCCCGGGATAGGGCAGAAGGTGGAAGACATTCGTCTTCCACCTTCTTGCGAGAGAGTTGTATTAAAGTGGCAGGAAAACACGTGACCTGTGTGTCCTCTCTCTTTTCAATCTTTGTAATTTTTTTGTGCTTCCTCCAGCCCAGGTCATCCACTGTGGCCTTCTCGGGCCTCCGTGTTTTTCCTTGTCGCCGCCTTTCTCTGGCGTGTCTCTGCCTCCTGTGTGGAGAAACCGCGCTCTGCCTTTGCACCCATGGGGAGGTTGTTTCGAAACGCGGAGAATTTAATGGGCAGAAGAATATTTCGTAGCACTGAAGGAGCGAATAATTGCATGTAAATGCATTGTCCTGCATGCTGTACTGTATTCTTACCCTTGTGAAAGGAATTGGGACTTTTAATGCCCTGAAAAGACTTACTAATGTCCCAAGACGGTTAAAAAAGTTAGCATTCTGGCAAGACCAGAACAGGTGCCAACCATACCTAGATGTCACTGTGTGAGCCAAGGGCTGGTGGCTCCTCTCAAGTCTAATTAACTTTAAATTCACTCCTGGTGAGGGCCTCTACGATACTGATTGAATTCCCTTCAAGTTCCAAGGCATTGTCCACATAAAGGCTCGTAATAATAATAATAAATGCATTTTTAGAGCACTCATCACCCGACAGCCACAAAGCACCACACAGAACTGTGGAGAGAACGGCCACGTCAACAGCGAGATAAGATCGGCAAATCAGCAATACCATTTTTTTATTTACAAATCCGAGCTGTGGAGAGAACGGCGTGTCAACAACATCAGGACAGTTCAACTGAAAGTCAAATAGTAACAATAAATTCTAGGATGTAAAAATGAGCGATGAAAAAAAATAATTCTGCAACAAACAAGGATGGAATAAATATTCCTGAGCAGGTGCAGGTCGGAAGAGAGCCATCATCCCGGCACGACAGCACTGAGCCGCATCAACAGTCCTAGCCGGAGGAAATAATAAATGTACCCGAGCAGGCGCAGGTAGGAAAAGAGCCATCATCGCGGCACGACTACACTGAGTTGCATCAACAGTCCCAGCCTGAGAACTTGAAAGCCCTACGGAACAAGTGAGTCTTGAAACGAGATTTGAAGATGCCCAAGGACTCAGCTGATGGAATATCCAATGGAAGGGTATTCCAGAGTCTGGGAGCAGCGCGCGAGAAGGCACTGAGAAGGCACTGTCCTTGAGTGCCCAGAAAGGCGCCTTTAAATAAAATGTATTATTATTATTATTTTCAAATGGAGGTGTGATCTGGGCACATGCAGTAAGCTCGTATTGGAGGATCGAAGTTGTCGTGTTGAGGAGAGTGCCTGAAGTAGGTCACGGATATATGTTGGAACTGCGCCAGTGAGAGCCTTGTAGCTGAGAAGGAGGATCTTGAATTCAATCCTGTATATAACAAGTAACCGGTGGAGAGACATCAGTTGTGGGGATATGTGATCATGGATAGGTGTACAGGTGAGGACTTTAGAAGCCGCATTCTGCACATGTTGGAGACGATTGATCAGGTAGGCAGATGTGCTGGGGAGCAGAGCATTGCAGTAATCGATACTTGAGCAGATGAAGATGTGTATTAGCTTCTCAGCATCAGCGGGTGACCGGATGTTGTGCAGTCTGGCTGTATTTCTGAGATGGAAGTAGGCTACCTTCGTCACCTTGTTGATGTGTCTCACGAAGTTGAGTGAGGAATCAAGAGTCACACCTAGACTCCGGACTGCCTTAGCAACTTCAATGGTCTGGTCGTCAAGCATCAGTTGGATATGTTCAACCATGGACAATTGGTGCGTTGTTTCGACAAGAAAAACTTCTGTTTTGTCACCATTTCATTTTAGAAAATTTGAATTGAGCCAGGCCTTCATAAGGTAAAATAAAGGCATCACGCTTATAAACCAAAGCCACTAAGGTTGTTGAAGACAACATCGGTATTCACTTAAACAAATCAGTTTCATGCAGACAAGGAGACAAAGCAATGGAATAAACTCATGCATGTGCCCTGTAAATTGCATCGCAGGATAATGGGAGATGAGATTTGGTGGTTTGGAGAGCAATCGCTTGATCTCTGGTATTCTGTGTTGACTGCAGTATAATGTGTTTATTGATGACCTTTTTTTTCCACGTGCGTTTATAAACCTCTGCAGTAGAAACAAGAGGCCACACCACCGTCACTGACCCGCCATTTCAGCAACGCAGAGTTGGAGAGAGCTTTGCGAAGCCTGAAGCACAGGTATTGAATATCGTGCAAGTGGTCTGCGTTTTTTTTACTGTTAAAATGTTCAACATGTCCATGCAAAATGTGCAATAAAAAAATATAGAGGCATAACGTGACCGGGTGGCACAGACATTAGGACACTGAGCTAGCGCTGTTGAAATTGATGGTGCCCATCCAGGTCTCCAACTGTGATAAAACCAGATCCGCTGATGATGGAAAGTTCGATGCATAAACAAATCCCGTAACATTAATTTTAAATTAAATTTGGCAACATTCAGCTCTGAGAATTAAAGATTTTGTTTTGAGTTTTTTTGGTTAACCTGGATAATCCGTTGAAATGGAACATCTCGTTGGAAAAGGCTGATCGGGGTGTTAAATGACAAATAGCAAAACATAATGGCATGAATAGAAACAATTTAAAATCTCTAACTTGTATGGGACACATTGAAGCAATGGATATCTTTCGGCAGCCAAACAATTATTTAAAAAAAACGGTGTGATGGTGCACAATGTCAGTTAAGTGTAGAATGTTCTTTAGTTGCAACAGATGCACGTATTGTGTCGGTGTGTGTTTCATTAAATATTTAAATAGGTTGAGACATGCAGCACACTTTAGTGTGCGAGAGATTTGTTCTGCGTACAGGGATTTTTTGACCGCTGTGAGACAGTCCTATAGCAGTGTCTGGTAAACTGTGACCCATTACTTTGTGGTGATAAAAAAGCCACATGAAGGATGTTTAGGAGTCTTATGAAAAAAAACCGTTCTGCATCTGTGCTGATGCAAGGGGACACATTGCTGCGTGCGATTTTCGAATGAATTTGTTTTCTATTTAAATGTGATAACAATTGTGGAGTTGGAAATAAATTAGGAAACATTTGCCAAGATACCAGAAAAGGTGTTTCTGGATCACAAGGGATGTAATGATTCATACCGCCTATAATTTGGTAAATTGTCACATTCTGATCACTTTTTGGTTTAGAAATGTATTCGTATTATTATTTGTATTTTTGTATAAATGGATCGGTAGAGTTGTTGATGTTAGAAATCTTGATTTCGCGAGGCAAAAACGATCTGGGGCAATCAGAGCGCGTTCCTCCTTCAGCTTGGAATTGATTTCCTGATTCGCATATTATTCAGTTAATTCATTCATTCATCCACTAAACTGGCCTCTCATTCATTTGTGCTCGTCATTTAAAATAACGTGTTTATACTTTGAACAACAATATCGGTAATCCCAAAACGTGTGATTAGCTTAAATGAAATTGGACAATGTACAGGGACTAACTTTCTACAAAATTGAAATTGGAACGCTGGAGATGGAACACGAGATACGGCTATGCTGAAACAACAGCTATGGAAAGCAATTCTTATATACGCCTCTCATTGTAAGAAACCGCTTAGTCCTCTACAGGGTCGTCGTGAGCCGGAGCCTATCCCGGCAGACACAGGGCGCAAGGCAGGGATATACCCACGATGGGACGCCATTCCATCACTGGGCACTGCAGGCAATTTAGTCTGCAAGCAAATTGACCCATGCAGCAGCATGTTTTTTGGACTGTGGGAGGAAACCGAAGTGCCCGGCGAAAACCCACGCGGACACGGGGAGAGAACTCGCAAACTCCGCACAAAAAGCAGCACCCGAGCCGAGATTCGAACCTGGGCCTTCTTGCTGTGAGGCGACAGCGCTACCCACTGGGCCACCGTACCGCCCAATTCTCATATACTGAGCCATGGCAACCTACGTCAGTACAATGAAGATTGCTTTCAAAAGCCGTTCTTTCGGGATAACCATGTCGATTGTGCCTCCTCCCTCCTTCATGACGTATCACCCCCTACGATGGAGGCATCTTTACCCATCCTATGTCGTCAGGCTCCTCCCTTCCTCTCTTCCAATATCTTTCTCGCATATTTAAATCAAAAATTAACATAATCCAACCCCATACTTTAATCCGACCCCATGTAAAGTTTCAAAGTTCACCAACATGTAGAAACACGTGTGCGTTGTTCTTGGAAAAGGTTAATAATTATACGTGTTTAACGGCCAGCTTAGAGAGGCAATTAAGTGGCCGATATAATTCTTGTTATAGTTTTATCCAGCTCATTGTAATGAACCAGAGCCCCGTTACATGTGTTGACAGATTAGCGTACTTGACACTTTATATACAAAAAGTGTTTGTAAATAGTTATTTTTGGCAATGAACCGCAAGGTAAATTAGATCATTTTACCCATTACTGACCTTATTTTTCCACTATGATGAGTTTTTCTGCAGGTGTGTGTGTGTCTCTTAGCATAAATGAAACGTATTTTTTTTATTTCCTTTGTCAGACTCCCTTCCACAGGCAGGAGGAAGGACGTAATCCAAGCGATACAAGAGCCAACCAAGTGCAGCCCCAAGGTCACTATCTTTTTTTTTCCTACCTCTTAAACGCATTCCTCCATTATGTTGTGATTGAGTTTTTTTTTCTGTCCTTGATTTGTGTGTTCATCAGTAAGTTCGTCCGATCCGTCTACTCAGCTGTCCGTTAGTTCATTTGTGCTATTTGTTTCGTTATGCAAAAATCGATCCAGAGCATCTCGCATTCTGCTCGCGAGAAGCCTCACGATGGTTGCCACGTTCCAGACGACGCCCCAATGCTCGCGAAGTCCAGCTTCGTTGATCTCCAATTCGCATCTGATTTTATCAACGACCTGGTTAATTTACCCGTCCGAAGGAGTCGTGTTGCGTTGGGCCCCACCGCTTCCGCTGAAACTCGTTATTCCCTGGAGGCAGGTGAAATGCGGTTTTGTTTGCGCGGCGGACGTTGTTGCGACGCCGCGTTGACCCGCCGCAGTACGGTGCTGTCCCTGCAAACGAAGGGAGGCAAAGCTATGTATTTACAGGTGCCCTCGCACCCTTCGTAGGGAGAAGATGTTGTGGTTGTGGAGAAGGCTGCAGGATGTAGCCCCGCGTGGGTGGTTTATTGTTTTCTCCGTTGACTCTATATCCTGGCCTCCGAGAGAATTTTATTTTATTTTCTCAACGTGTTGCGATGTGTTGTGTGCGAGGAAGTCTTAACAGAGAGTGTTTTAATAAGAGTGGGATTCAGGCATATTTAAAGAACATTTCGCGTGAAAAAATGAAGTTCGAAGTAGTTAATTTTGCACGGTAAGAAAAAAATGTAAGTTTTAATTAAAAACGTTAATAGAAATTGAAACGTAGTGCATCTGAAGACAGAATAATCATCTATCATACACACACTCGGATGTCATTTCCCTGCACATCCCACATCCCTACCTGCATTTGGTGATTATTTTTAAAGACGGAACGAAACGGGCATAGCCGTGTCGCCGCTAATTGTGCTGATCGACTCGCGTTGTCCGTGCGCGTGCACAGCAGCGCAGGCAGAACCAGCAGAAAAGCCACACAACCCCAACTACGTTGACTCCGGCTTTCAGCGTCCGTACATGCCCACACACGTGAGTTCATTGTGTACAATTGGCACACTCTGAAATGTCACCGCGTAATTGTTGAATCAGCGTGCAGCGCATCTTATTTGTGGCTCCAAAAAAAGAATTGTTTTTGCCTTTGCTTTTGTCAACTTCAGGATGTTTGTACTGTATTACAATGAAATGTTTAATCATAATAACAATACATATTGCGATATCGGTATGTTGTAATCGGTTACTAAGCAAATGTATCAACCTATTTATTTTTTTGCACAGCAAAGATTGATGGCGTAACAAATTCCGCTGTTGTGCTGCCCATATCCTTGTTTCGGCGGTGTAATCAGTGTCATTGCTATTGTAATGTATGAGTGATAGCAGAATGTAGAACATTCGGAATGTTGGAATAATGGCATTCATGCGGTCGTATATATTTTACTACCATCATGATTATCGTTCGGATGTACTGGACCCGGTTGTTCTCACTTGAAACGGCGTCTTCCGTAGAGTTACCACGAGCTGAGTTAGCTTGCCATTTTTTCTCATGCTATACTGCTGCAGAAACACAATTTCACACAATTGTTTCGCCCTAAATGGAGGGTCTTGCCACTGGTGTAATGTTCTAGCACGGAGTTCGCAATTCAGAGGTCATCAATTTGATGCGATCTCATTGGATGGCAATTAAGACAATGGGCACGCTTGTTAAATGCCCCCTGTCCCTGCCTCTGTCCGCCCAGCAGACGCCTGGCCAGCGTGGAAGAGTAGGCCAAAGAAAAATATCCAGAGGGCTTGTTTATAAATCCCTCTTAGAGGAGCAAGAAATTGCAGAACAGCACCTTATTCTCTTCCACAAGCCGCAGAGAGGCAGTGTTTGTGTCTGTCGAGTGTGAGATACTATAAAGCACGAGTGTTAATTTAATTGGTAATGATAAAGACCATTTAAAATTAGTTTTAATGATTCGTCTATTGCAACGCATTAAAGATACTAAAGCCTAGTTATGTAAATGCATTATTTAGCATTGTGTCTGGGGTGTCATTCACGAACCATCTATTCCCCTGATGGAATGTTTAAATTTTATTTGCAAAAGTAAACATAATTATCACCTAATTACTGTCTTCATTATGCATTCTACCAATGAATTATCTGGAGAAAGTTTGCAGTCCAGTATGCAATGCCAATTTGATGGTTGCATGTTATTTGTGTTTCATTCAGCCACAGTACCAAGCAGCGGGACAATATCATCACCCTACGTCAGGTAAAAAAGGCGTCTCCTCTTGCTGTTTCAATTAGGCCCTGCAAACGACCCTTAATAAGAAGAACCGCGATGTTCCGTATGCATATACACATCTCGTTCCCGTACGGTAACAAGTCTGCGGTTACGCGCTGTTCTATTCCGGATAGCACAACAGCAGGTCATTACGTGTTTGGTAGTGAGTGCACCGCGTGCCGAGTCCAGTAATGCAGGGTTCAAATCTATCTCCTGCACTATGTGGTTGTGAATTGAGAGCCGAATCATGGCCCGAAGCTACTCAGACCTGTTGAGGGCTGAAATCAAACTGAAAAAGTTGTGTTGTTATGTGGTGATGCAAACATTTTGCTGGTACGTTGGATTAACAGTTAAAGGGTTTGTTTCTAAATTACTACAATTAGGTAACTTTATGGGTTAAAAAAAAATTGTCATCAAATGAGTATCTTTTTGAATGCATTTCTCACCAGGCCCCATGGTGTTAAGTCTCGTCTCCATTCATTATTCATAGTACAGATTGTAACGTGCGCAAATTCTATGCCTGGTGAGGGAAGAGACACCGATATTGAGAAGCAGAGCCATGCGCAGTGTGAGAGAGCCTGATGAGAGTGGTGTTGTTTAAATAGAGCCAGCGGTCATTCAGCACCAGCCCGCCAGACGCTGCTTCCTCTTTATTAACTTTATCAGCCAATTAAATGTTGGGTTTTTTTATCCCTCCAGTATTTTTGCTACGAAGAAGGGCCCTTGCCCAAAACGTCACCCGGTATATGTTTATTTTATGGCACTGTTATTTTCTGCATCTGTTGAGTCTTTAAAAACTATGTGTACTATGTTGTTTATCAAACTTGTAGGTAAATAATTTCGCAAAGTTGGCTTTTTTGAATAGCGTGAACAAAACTATACAAGACACACGGACGCAATCTAAATGAGATGAAAAAGCAATATTTGATTGCTTCTTCAATCGAATCTCAGACCTGAATTGTGATTCTTTTTTATGATGGTTGCTGAGCATAGATCCGAAGGCCCAAAATGCCAAGTGGTCGGCAAAATACATCACTATTCAAGTTTTCATTGACAAACCGTAGTACATTTCTTAAGAACTTGGATGAAAACGAGACGTTGGTGAATAACGTAGTCAAGCGGTGTGTAGAAAGAAGCGAAAGAAGGGTTTTGACTTGTGTGCCAGGAACGTAAATCGTTTCATCCTTATTGGTAGGGGGGTGGCGCAGTGATGCAGTGATGCAGTGACGCAGTGACGCAGTGACGCAGTGGATAGCGCTGCCGCCTCACAGCAAGAAGGACATGGGTTCGATTCCCGGCTCGGGTGCCTTTTTGTGTGTAGTTTGCTTGTTCTCTGCCCCTGCCCTCGTGGGTTTTTGCCGAGCACCCCGGTTTCTCCCCCACCGTCGAAAGACACGCACGCTGCTGCCTGTCTGTGTGGAGTTCGCGAGTTTTATCCCTCTTGCCGCGCGGGTTTTATTGCCGGATACTCCGTTTTCCCCCCTACCGTTGAAAGACGCTGCTTCTCTAGGTTAATTGGCCTGCCGGGTAAATCGCCCTTAAAAGTGTGCCCTGCGACGCAGTGGCGTCACATCCTGGGTATTCCCATGCCTTGCGCCCTCTGTCGGCTGGGATAGGCTCCGACTCTGTCCAGGATTAAGTGGGTATTGACAACGAATTAATTCATTGTTGGTAGGTACGTCATGGTTCAGCACCACTGTACAATTTGGTGATGTCTCTGAATCGGCATGATGTTTCGTTAGCAACATTTGTTTTTGCTGGCATTGTCTGGTTCTGCATCATTGTTCACTCTCTCACCAGGGCAATAGCACGTGATGGGAGAGCACCGACATATATTTTAATCATTATATGCACACACGTGCGAATGAAATGGTTACAATGGTCTCTAAATAGGCACGTCTCCTACCCGATGTGGGGCCTCATCTAGGTTAACCGAGTGGTAACGTTGCGGTGACCTCGCACTCTCCAATGTTCTTTCATCAAAGAAGCGAGGGTGCACCGGTGGGGCTAGGTGCTCTGGGCTTTTTGTGATAAAAAACGCTGATGAGAGCACCGATCAACTTTTTCACGAGGGTGCTACGAGACATTCTCTTTGCTATGTTAGACATCAGAGAGCTTGGGATATAATCACATACGGGTGTGTGGGGCATTTCAATTTGTCATGCCGAAATTAGTTTCTGTAAGAATCCCACTTGCTGATGTTCAAAAGTGACAGTCTACAACCACTGCTCATTCAGTCATCAGACATCACATTTAGACGTGTATATGAAATGTTAAATGTAATAAAAATGCACACCTATAAAAATCTAAATCTCGTTGTAACTCAGATTTTGTGTGCTTGCTTGAATACTTTACTGGACGTCAGGTTAACGTGTTTGCTGATAGAATTCATGGTATATTCAACAAGCCTGTCCACACAATGTGTACATTTCCTTTCCAGACTGGAGAGGGACTACAAAACCTGGAGAGACACCACCTCACGACACAGCACCCATGCATCACCAATACCATTTCCCTTCTCCAATGCCATACTACCCAGTAAGTACTTATCGCCACTTCTCAGAGTCCCAAATTCAGTCCTTGTCACCAGATATCTTACGTATCCTCCAACATCGTGTTGAGCGTTCCACAACACGTAACAGTTGACACTACATTCGTTTACGGCGGGCTGGTTAATTGTGCTTAGGGTGTAAGCATGGACATGGTGCCACATCACTGCAAGCAGAGGGGAAATGATCTTGCAAAGAATGTACAGGGTCAAATAATAACAATATAATGGTTCATGCACATGACCATAGTGATGACATGATGCACCTATATTAAGGATACAGACCAGGAAACTCATTCATGGGAGAGCTGAGCTTTTGTTCAACACCTGATTGATGCTGGGTATAATTTTAAGTGAATAGTCGTAAAATTTTACAAGTTTAGCTTGCTCTGCAGCGTTTTGCCTTCATTGATAAACCAAATGAATTGGCTAATTTGCCCATGTGACAACTTGATTTGATTGTATGCAGCTGGGAGAGGGTTAGAGTTCAAATTGTTTTTACATCTACAATGTAACTCAAAAGATTATAATTCTGAACAATGATAATGCCTTTATCCATTCAAGAAAGCCTTACTGAATTCAAGACGTTCTTACTGTGTCTTTTTCAGGAGAGTCCTGATTGGTGATGTTTTATCATATTTATTCACAATTGTTTAGCATATTGGAAAAAAAAACATACATAGGAGAGATAACACAGCTCTGCTCAGATCAATTGATGTGGAATGTTAATATCTCCTTAATATGAAATTGATTTGTAGCAATTTCTAAATTCTCAATAATTGCCGGTGTCTAAGGATTTGAGTAGATATGTGCATGAGTAAAATATTGGTAGATGTCCATTTGTAAAAAAAAAAAGCTGAAGATGAAACCATTGTCACAATGTAATGAAGAGTAGACCATCAACATACCTATTGAACATTGTTTAAACGAGGGCATGTGGTGTCTTTGTTAACTGTGAATAAAACTTGTTTTTGCAGGCGCATCAAGGGCCCCAACCTGCTATTCGTGAGTAAAACAATTACGGTTTTCCCTCACTTTACGGAATAACTATGATGATTGCATCGAGAAGCTACGCTCTTGGGACAGCCGTGTCGATCGCTCCCTCTCTCCCCAACGCGACGTTTCGCTTCACACGTTGGAGGCATCCTCATGCGCAGTGTGCGTGTGTCGTGTGTGCCTCCTATTTATATGTAGGTACTATGTATGTGTTAACTCTCCTCTGTCGCGTCGCTACATTCCAGGATCAATGGACGGCGGAATAAATATGATCATTGAAGTATTTCTGTAAAATTTATTTCTGCGTACTCCTATTATAAATGAGTAGAGACCGGTTCCTTTGTAGCAAAATCTTAACGCGATAATGCAAAACGTACATATGTAATGCAACAAACGTTCTTAAAATACTGCACACGGTGTGGTTAATGCTGTGTCTGTGCTATAATGACGATGCAAATTAATAATAACGTTAGAATCAAATACGAAAAATGTGGATGGATGACAATGGCAGTGTTTGTGCGTGAGGCAGATGGAATAACAGAGGAGATGTGTAATATAGTGAGTAACTTAACATAACACCGGAGGTTACTGTATTGCACAACCTCAGACGCTCACTAGACCACCCAGACTTATTAAGCAAGGGAGATGCGGTTGATGGGCGGCACGGTTGCCCAGTGGGTAGCGCTGTCACCTCACAGCAAGAAGGTCCCGGGTTCGAATCTTGGCTCTTTCTGTGTAGAGTTTGTATGTTTCCCCGTGTCCACGTGGGTTTTTGCGGGCACTCCAGTTTCTTCCCACAGTCCAAAAAATGTGCTGCTGCATAGGCTAATTGGCTTGTAGATTAAATAACCCGCAGTGAACGGTCATGGACTGGTGTCCAATCGTGGGTATATCCCTGCCTTGCGCCCTGTGTTTGCCGGGAAAGGCTCCGGCTCACTGCCACCCTGTACAAGACTAAGCTGTTTCTGACAATGAGATGAGGTGAGAGATACAGTTGATAATGTATGAAATCCGAAGGTGTTTAAATCATGACCCTGACCATGAGGGGTAGTGTCGCATGGCGGCATTTTAAAACGCACGGTACTGTACAGTATGGCATAGTTTTCAGATGAAAAAATTCCATAATAGCGCAGTTTGTTTCGGTGTATCGAAATTTAGTTCCCAATTACTAATTTCCATGAGACCAACTGTATGCATAATGAGTTTCCGGATTTTGGGGGATGCCTATAATACTTTACTGATGTCAAAATATTATATTGCAGCAATAGTGTTTAAGTTTTATACCTCTGTTGAATTTAGTGCTTGTAAAATTTACATTTTCTTAAAAAAAAAAGAGTCAAACTCAGTGCATTAATGTTTGTTTGCCTTTTCCAGACCCTTTCTCTATTATAGGCTCCACGCTGACAAATGTTCAGATTGGCAACAACAACAAGATAATGTATGAAGATAATTCCAGAAGACATGCACCTGGAGACAAGCAAAATCAAGTTTGAGACGAGAAGAGTGTATTTATCTAAGCCTTTGATTGTTGTGTTTGTAATATGCACCTCATGAAGCTGATATTGCAATATATTTTATACACAGCCTCGTAACATAAAAGTAGCGATGTTAGAGGAATACAGAAAGTAGTCCAATTTGAATAAAACTTTGTAACAATTGGAGTTAGGGGGGGTGGGGGCAACGGAATTTTTTTTTTATATACAAATTTGTTCGAAGAAATTGTTCATCTGGAGATATCGGTTGGATCATCACATCACATGATCATCTGGCGGTAGATGCTGGATGATAATGGTTAGAACGATTGTCACAAGATATCATGCATGCAACCTTATGGGCTGGGCTCACTGTTTCAAGGATTTTACAGAAGGGGCAGAGTTTGAGCAGTTTACTGTTACAGTTGCATGGGGCTTGAGCAATATAAATAAGAAGCCATTGAACATTTAAAACTGTAACTGACATTATATTTTAGCAACAGTAGAATAATAATAACAATTGCACTTCGAGAGCGCTTTTCACCCGAGGGTCACAAAGCGCTGCACAGAGCTGTGGAGAGAACGGCGTGTCAGCAACAACAACATCAGGACAGTTCAACTGAAAGTGAAATAATGGCTATAATTTCTAGAAGGACATAAAATAAGTGATAAAAAAGAATCGTTCAACAAACAAGTCATTAATAAATGTTCTCAAGCAGGTGCAGGTCATCGGCGAGCCATCATCCCGACACGACAACAGTGAGCCGCATTAACAGGCCCAGTCAGAAGACTTGAATAATGCCTGAGTTTCTCAGACATCACGTTGGCATCTAGAAGGTGTTATTTGCTTGGGTCGTGCGGTAGTGCAGTGTCTGCCGTGCTTCTGTGAATAAACCCAGCAATCATTTCATTCTTGGCTGTTGAAAACATCACTGGCGAGTGATTTCATAATCGGTCCTGTGCCCTCCTTCACCAACCCTCACTTGCACCCACGTGGTTGGAGTCAAACAGCCCACGCAACCCACGTGGTGTGGGGGATGCCCTCCCTCTGGAGAGATGTGAATGACAGCATTATTGTTTAATTCACCTTTCCTACCCTACTTTTGGGCACTCGCATTCCTGAATGTGCACAGATGCTTTTGTTTTTGCGTGGTTGGTGGCAGGGTAGTGCAGCGGTAAATGCCCGTGACTTACAGAACGAAGGTCTTGCCTAAGGAGATTCGGTTCCTGCCTCGGGGGCCTTTTTTCTGTGTGGAGTTTGTGTGTTCTTGCCCTTTTTTTCGTGGATTTCATCAGGGCTCTCCGGTTTCTTCCCACAACACTCGCTAACAATTGGCAATAACATCGTGATATATAGGACACAGTGTCTGGCGGGTTGGAGCCAGCTAACCACGTGGCTTACCCCCACCTCTGATTCCTGCAGCATCTTTGGACCTCTGAGTGAAATTTGCTATCGTCACAAATTATTTTTATTATCCGTCGCATGTCATCTTATTGTCAGAAACCGCTTAGTCTTGTACAGGGTTGCGGTGAGCCGGAGCCTATCCCGGCAGACACAGGGCGCAAGGCAGAGATATACCCACGATGGTATGCCAGTCCATCACCGGGCACTGCGGGCAATTTAGTCTGCAAGCCAATTAAGCTATGCAGCAGCATGCTTTTTTTTGACTGGGAGGAAACCGGAGTGCCCGGAGAAAACCCACGCGAACACTGGGAGAACATGAAAACTCCACACAGAAAGGCACCCGAGCTGATATTCGAAACCGGGACCTTCTTGCTGTGAGGCGACAGCGCTACCCACTGGGCCACGATGCCGCCCTATTTTTATAATTAAGCGAGTGAATTGTTTTTACTCACCGATGGCTTGATTTAAGTGACCGCATCTTTTAATAATCTACTTCCTGTGAAATGAGTGAATCTGCATTACAGAGATTCTTTGCTAACCCAGCTATAGCTAATTTGGCATGGTGAATCGTTGCAATGTGCCCATCTTCTTCCCCTCTCCCCGAGGGACAATTTTTGATTGGATCGTTTCTGATGAAGGGGCTTCGGTTAACGGGTTGATTTGTAAAGCACTGCTGCTCGGTAATTGATACAACATTGTGCGTGGGTGGCAGGGCGTGATTAAGAAGTAGGTATAGGATAAAATAAGACTAATAAGTTAAGCACATTTTAATGGCGGTTACCACTTTCGCGATAATTAATTGAGCCAATGATTACATCTGATCCCTACATTTACTGTGCCACTGTTCACCAAGCGTCAGCCACTAATAGTCAAAAATGTTCAGTTGGTCGGTGAATTAAGTGCAAATATTTTAACATTTTACATCTGTACAATAACTTGAGTTTCATATTTCGCCAGTTTACAAAACGATCGTGCCACCTGCATTGGTATGTGTAAATATTTAGTTCGTATTGCAACGAGTGTAATTATTCATTTTTCTACGTCAGAAAAATCTGTAAAAGTCTGCTGAATTTTGTAATGCCTCTGGCCATATCTGTAACATACACATTTTTTGCAAATAGAACATACAATTTAAAACAGTAAATTTAATCAAATGCTTTATTTTTTTGTAAGTATAATGACTAAAATGTTTACGTTAAGTTACAGTGCCCCTGTGCAGTATTATTCATGCAGTGATTAGTTTATATCGGTGTATGGCATGTAAAAATGTGCCGTCAACCCTACTCTACCCAACACTACCCAACACATCCAATTACGAAACGTTTCACGTGAGTCCGGCGTGGTGTTGCTTCAGCTCACGAGCGATGCGTTGACGTTTAAACGCGTACGGTGTTGTACACGGGGTTACCACCAAGCGTCATTGGGCTCTCGACCGGGTCTCGTGTCGAGAGTCATGCAGCGGTGACCATCGCGCCCCACAGAAAGACATTCTGGACGAGGCGGTTCGATTCCTGGTTAGGGCGCCTTTCTGTGTGGAGTTTGTATGCTCTCCCTCGTTCACCAAGTCATTGGTCGATAACATATAGGACCCAGCGTTTGGCAAATGTTGACGCCGGGTAACCGCGTGGCTGCCTCCCCTGCCTCGCTGCGGTTTCCTCGGCCCTCCGCGCCCATGACCGGGCGTGGAACTTACGCGCGTTACAAATTCAATTGTTATTAATTGGCAATCAGGTGGAAGAGGATTTTGAAAACATTTTTGCGTGACCAAGCCAAAAATAAACCGATTACGAATTGTAAAATTGGTCATTAAAGCCTACGTAGAGATGCCTGCGTACACCCTTTTCAACCCATTATTGGGCCACTGAGTAAAATTTGCTTCCACATTTTTGGATCCGATCTGACTTGGGGAATGGCCCACTGCCATACAAGCTTAATAACACGGTTGCCTCGATTCTGACAGGCAATTTTTTCGGGTTCTAAAATAGATTAAGAATTTTTTTTTTGTTACAATCAACAAAACAAAATCTTTGCACCCCGTCATTTTTGACTGGCAAATACGCTAATTCTACAATAATACTTTTTCAACGGAAAAGTGTCACTGAGTTCTGAGAATCTTTTTAGAAAGCTTAAATTGGAGATATGATTAGCTGGAGCACATTCAGGCCGATCTTGTTCAAAGGCACTACTGGTTTGTTGTATCCATCGTCACGTTATAAAATCACTTGTAACAGCGATATATCTACGATGAGTTTGTAAGATCAGCTTTTTTTTTTGATGTAGAGTTGTATAATGTCTCTTAGCAGTGCACTTTGTATGCAATACCGAGCGAAGGTTTGTTTCGTTTCCGTTTCAAAAGAAAAAAGCTGTGTATTTTTTTTTTGTAAGGATCATGCCTTTCCCATAATGTGATGGAGCCTTCAACATAAACATTATTCCTGCTAGAGTTCAGCTCTCGGAATAGCGAAGCCCAATAATGACTTTTTATTTTTATGAGTTTATCGCAGCAGTTGGAAAAGAGCAGTGGTTGTCGTTGGCACTTTTGCAGTGGGGCATCAGACGAGACGACACCAAATACATCTCAGGCAAGTTTTATCTTCACGGTGAATAGGCGTAATTAATGAGCTGCTTAATTCAACC
The DNA here is from genome assembly GCA_036362905.1 of Mordacia mordax. Lineage (NCBI taxonomy): Eukaryota > Metazoa > Chordata > Hyperoartia > Petromyzontiformes > Petromyzontidae > Mordacia > Mordacia mordax. The sequence continues at coordinate 3,821,730 of JAZEWT010000002.1, forward strand.
ATGAATGTGTGATGCAATACTTGTAAATATTTAATGGCTTTTATTCAACAATTTTTGTACAAGCGTATAATTCTGAGTGGATATTGATACCATTAGGAGGAAATAAATGTCAAGTGTTCAATGGTATGTCTCTCATTGCACGTGCGGCTTGTTTATAATTACAATCAATGTTTTTTTTTCTTCTCCAAGATCTTGATGATTTGCAAAGCTCCAGTGGCCAGACTTTTTTTTTTCCATTTGGCAGACAGACATCGTAAAGGAATGTAAGTAAATGTGGAATTTATTTATATATCTCTTCCTTCAAGCAGCATCCCATTACCAAGGCTATCGAAATAAATAATAAAGGAACACAGACTTTTCAATGTCATGTATTATTTTTGGCAAAAACAATAATAAATAATAGTAAGGCAACCCCAGGGTTCTTGTTTTACAACGTAATGGTAATTTAATATAGTTTCCCTACATGCTGCAGTTGGCTAACAGCAAATTTATGGCATTAATTTGTAATTTCTTAAGTGCATTAAAATTGGCTTTTGGAATTTACTGCAAAGTCAATAGATTCTACGAAAGATTGTACTTTGCATCTCCTAAACTTTACCAGTCATCCTGGGCCCCCAGTTCTCAGTAACTCTTATTCCCTAAAGTCACTCAATGCCTCCTTTCTCCGTTTTTTTCTGCGGTGGCGGCTGTTACCCCCAACAGTGCCTCCTTAACGCGTTTCAAGACAACGTTGGCACCATTTTTAATGCCCCAATTAAAACGTCCGTATTAAATCACGACCTCCTACAGAAACAAATTTCCTCCCTGGGTCCAGATTGTTGATCGTGCGAGCGTAAGCAGGAGGACAGAGGTCCAGTGGCCCTACCGAGACCAAAAAAACCCGAGTGAATTCATTCAACGATGTAGGGATTTGCCGTGCGCGGTGTGACTCGCATGCCTGCAGACGGTCTTCATGCTGCTCTGGAATGGTTGCCCTTCCAACGTGGGCTGTGTGGTGATGCGAGCTCATAGCCCGACCACTAGCGGTAGGTAATCTCGGCGGAAGACTGCATGAGACAACCATCTATACTCGTTGCAGTACAACACTTATGTTAAATAATTTTCTCTGGCTTTACGCCTTATGCGTGCGATTTTTCTTTCCGGTATTCAAGCTTTCGCTCATCTGAGACAATACTCGTTTGCCAAATATTCTTTGCAAAAAAGAGTGCTTAAACTCACTGAATCGTGGCTTAACCATAAAGGTTACTGCTAGCTCTCCGTAGTCGTTCTTTTGGACTAGCCGTGTTGATTGTTGCCTCGGCGCCGTTTCACCTCGATTTGGAAGCATCGTCAAGCGGTAAACATCGATTATTTCATCTGCTGTGCTCGGAGATCAATTCGACAACATCTGGTTTGTGTGGTCACCATTATATTACGTAAGCATCCCTGGCATAAAGAAATGTAACAGTACTTCTAAAAAGTTTGAAGTATCACTGTGAAAACGTTTTTGCATTGTGCACACAATAAAAAGCTTATACTTGGGAAACAGAGGGTCTGCCTTTGTTTCGATTCCAGCACCCAACTGAGCATGGGCTGCTTAGTATGCCTCCTACACGAGCTATCACATGCTGGGATTCTCACTCATCTGTTCACGTCTTACCTCCTGATAGGTATGTATTTTGTACCGTTTACCCAGGAGTGAGAGTAAGTTGAAATCCCTATCAATGCAGCGATATCACAAACGCCGCCCCTTAACGGCGCCCCACGGCCACCCAGGTCAGATCTGTGCTGACCTCTAGATGGCGATGATGCGATCAGCTCAGAGCCGAGAAGTCAGTCTGCTGCTGGTAGACTTCTTACCCTGGTCGTAACACGAGCAGGGTAATAATTATATTAAATGAATAGATTACGTGAAATAAATGGTGATGGACTGGCGTCCCGTCGTGGGTGTATCCCTGCCATGCGTCCTGTGTCTGCCGGAATAAGCTCCGGCTCACCGCGACCCTGTACAGGACTAAGCGGTTTCTGACAATGAGATGAGAGATGAGACGTAAAATAAGTACAAGATACTCTGCACGCCATCCAGTGGGTTGGTTGTAACGTCACAAAGGCTGTCAACCAATGAGAAGCCAGCAAATTATCGGTGACCTGATATATGCCTAGATCTAATATATATATAGATCAATACAACCCATCCGATTTAGGGTGGAGGACATTGCAAGAGGATTCAGTGTTAGGTCAGAGGAATTCACAGGAAAAATGGGCAAATTTGAAAGAAAAAAAATAAGCTACAACATTACTAGATTAGGTACAATTACGTTGTGATTGTGTTCGCCAGTGGCAGTATACATTTCACGTCTGTGAAATAACACAGTGCGAGAGGGAGTGTGCGGGCTGTTTCAGATGCGTGTCTTGCACGTTTGGCAGTTTGTGCATGGAAGGAGGGAGGGCGAGGGCGGTGGATGGGTGCTTGTGACATTTTGTTGAAAATGTCAGAGAAGTAATACGTGCAGGTCATCGTGTATAATCGTATTTCCTGCTGCAGCAGTGTTAAGTGCTTTAACCTAACACGTTATTTACTCCGGTGTGTGATGTCGTGATAATCCAACGGGAATGTTTCACCATCTCTACTCGAGCCACAACCAGTTCACAAATGTCTCATCACATCTCATGGTCAGAGACCGCTTAAGTCCTGTACAGGATCGCGGTGAGCCGGAGCCTATCCCGGCAGACACAGGGCGCAAGGCAGGGATATACCCACGGTGATATGCCAGTCCATCAGCGGGAACTGGGGGCAATTTAGTCTGCAAGCCAATAAACCTATGCAGCCGCATATTTTTTGGCCTCTGGGAGGAAACCGGAGTGCCCGGCGAAAACCCGCACGGACATGGGGAGAACATGCAAACTCCACACAGAAAGGCACCCGAGCCGAGATTCGAACCCGGGACCTTCTTGCTGTGAGGCGACAGCGCTAACCACTGGGCCACCGTGCCGCCCGGTTTACAAATGTCTCACCATGAACTCAGATGTGTGCATCGGGAACACACGAGGTAATGTTCATCTACGGAGTAGAGACTCACACAGGTTCATAATTAATGATACCTCAGTCCATACATAATGCATCAAACTAAATAATGCAGTTCATTCATAAATAAATTTGAGAACGTTAGAGTAAAAAAAAGCAGGAAAACTTATCAGAAGGTGTCTGAACAATTTTGGTATAAATACTCATGGCAGAGTAAGTTAAACGTTTTTGAAATGTATTAATAATCAACAAACTCATAAAAAATGAGGGGCAGCGTATAATGTGCATATTTATAGCAGATTGTATAAAAAAAATGATTGAGCCCGTCTGTGATGGTGCAGAAATACAGCCAGCGCTGTCGAGTCAAGGGTTCGTGGATGCCACAAAATGTGAAACTCCGTTCTCATGGGCATCGAGGAGGAGACATACCTTGGCTTGCCAGGAGATGACACTGCAGCAGCAATGTGGACTCCACGTGTTTTTGTCTGATTGCGATTGTGTTTCCCTCTCGCAACGCCTGGGTTTTCTCCGGGTTCTCGAATTTCTTTAATATATTGAGGACTGCAGAGCATAGGCGATTGTACGCACCGGTTTGTCGCACATCTGCCTTCCAGCCAGCATGTGGTAGCTCCTCACGCCTCTGCGAACCCTTCTTCCTTTACGAGAAACACTGTACGGTGCGACACAATTTAATAATAACTAATTCCATAATAATATAGGTAGAACGCAGCACATGCTGTGGAAGTATTGCTTGTACAGCGCAAGCACAATGGACTTTGCGTGTCTCGTACTGCTCATAACCCTCGGCTCAATAGGCGTCAACCCACCGTTTTTCGCAGTCAATAAAATTACGCAATATTCTCATAAAAATTAATGTTGGATACATATGAAGGAAGTTGTTGCCCTTTGGGGAAAACCCAAGCCATCGTTTTATCTTTTGTCCTCTCGTTTGCTGCTCCTTCTCACAGACTTAACCATTCACACAGAACTGCAACCACTTACGCTGTCTACGTTGACTGGCACGCAGCATTTTCGATCGGATATTCACGGGAATGAGTCAACCTGAGTATTTATTGCCGTTTTAGAAGGACTCGAACAAGTCCAGCCAGCTTATAGCGGATTATACGAGGCTCATCCAGCTTAGCTCATAACATAATTGTAAACCAACCTGAATCCACAACAGATAATTTAAACCAGCATAGAATACGACGTATAATCATGATTGCTACTTGTATTACCCTTGTTTACCCAAAAGAGCTTCGTAGGAGCTCAAAAGTCAATACGGAGAATTTCGCCAACTTTTTTTTCCCATTAGGAGGAGATGCTGCTCTGTGTAATCCCAATTGAGCCATTTTCAAGTACATTTATTGCATGGAAATGTTTGGTTCACGTCAGTTACTTTGTGTTTCTTGTAGTTTTATAAAACAGCCGAACCCCCAAAATGTAATCCTGCTGTCATTTAGTAAACAGTGGATGATTAATCGTAATTGTTATGTTATTGTATCCCACGAGTTACGGAGTTTTTACCGTTTGCACTGTTTATATCAGCCTGCTTGCTGTTATTTTGATGTCTGTTTTGTAAATAATATTTTTGTAAAGTACCTTGCATTGCAACCTTTGCTTTAGAAGTGTAAATCGTTATTACAATATTATAAACCACGCGAGTCCAGAGTTCATTTGCTTCATCAAAAGCTACTGGAAAATATTGGCCTACAAAGGCAAAGCGTGATGAAATAAAACATATATTTTTAATACGCACGTGAAGATACAGAACAGAGTGGTTCTCATACGGTACTGCATATGCGTATATCCAAATGCTCCAGGGCAACATATAATGAGTTTCTATGCCACAAGAGATCATTAGAATCTAGACGAGTGCACAATAAATCATTGTAACCAGCCTTACCCACAGCTCATTCTAGCACTGCAAGGCGCGGAGAAGATGGCAGTTGTACCTATTCTAAACCAGCTCAGATAAGGACCAATCCATATTAACCCCGGACAGCTCCGCATTAGTCCAAAACAAAGCAAGGTCGTAGACTATTAACAATGGTCCTTGCGCAAAACATCTAATTTACCAAAACTCTCCCCGTTTCAGGTGTTCCAATCAGGAAACAAAAAAATCGGATCCAATCGGGCCGAAACCGGTGTGACTGGATAAGCAAGGTTTGGGTAACAACAGCAGGGCATAATGGTGTCCGCCACAATGCACCGCGGCTTGTGTAACGTGCATCGTTGCCTCGCAGTTCATGTGCATCCGTACAGCGATGGCCAACTCGGAATATCAGCGAATTGCCGCTGGCTCTCCGTGGAACCTCGTAAGCGGATTGGGTTTTTTCTTCTTCTTCAAACTTCCGTTCTTTCTCGGCGTCTTCAAAACGAGCCATAGCACTACCCCACGGTTTTTTATATTTATGCCTCTTAAGGGCTGTGTGAAATTTACACTGTTGTTGTTCTAAAACAAAAAATGTCCCTTGTTCCTCTCAGAACTAAGAAATTGCATTGGCTGAGTGATAGCAAACGAGAGCCTCTCCTGTCTGCGAAGTACCGTGCTTGAAATACCCGAGAGCAAAATTGCGTTATGTATTTAATGGTGTTGAAATTTAAAAGGATAATGCAGTTTTATTAACTCTAAGATGGGCTCATCAAGTCAATGCAGCGCCGCACCAGGTTCGATGACAAAACATCTGCTCTCGGGGTTTATAAGAATGAAAGGTAATAATCTTCTGTAACGTAATTGCAAGTTTACAGTATTACGCTGTGTGTGTGTGTGTGCGCGCGCCCGTCCTGTGGTTAGATATATTTTTTTCTATATTTACTTCCACATCGAGATATTTTAAACGTTGCCTCGCACCATTAATTACGAATGTCTTCACACATTGCTGAAGATGAAGGCACCGTGGCTTCATAAATCCCAGAGCTTTACTGCGTGGGTCGGAACGCCACGTGATTGCTTCTCTATGCCCAGTACATGAACTAAGGGGAAATTAATTTCACCCAGAATCGACGAAATAAGAAGTGCAGCTGAGAAACGCTCAAGATAAAATAAAGCATTTTTAGCGTTTTATCGTATTCGGAGCGCAGGTGCTGGATACGCGGATAATGTGGAAGCAAGGGTACATTTAAAGCGAGCGCCTTGCAGTCATCACGGCTCGAGGAGGTGAGAAAGTTGGGCGAGATTAAGGTTCCCTTTACCAGCTGTTGGCACAAAGCCTGCTTGGTGCGCGAACCGCATAGGATTCCGTTAGGCTTCCACGCGGCGAGCAGTCGGGTCCATTGAAAGCATTGTATACACGCGCGTTCGTTTGTTCTTGCCCACCAAAACATATCTCTCATAACAATTTAATGTCCTGCCTCCTTAAAGAAATAAAACGGACAGCAATAATGTAACGTGAGGAAGCGAGGTGCTTTGTTTCCTCCAGTGGAGGAAATGAGGAGTCGGGATGCTTTGCAGATGATTGTCGCTGGGTTCACAGCAGGCGCCGACTATACGATGAAGAGCTGTCATTACGAGCCACGACTTGTGGACGGAAGAAAACACACGGCTAAGGCGCGCTGTGGTTTCTTTTAATAACAATGATTTATAGATGACATTTGCATGCGGTTAAGACTTTTCAATGGAACCATTATTTAAAAAAAAAATGTTTTGCTTCCATTGCACATTCAGTCCCGATATTTATTGTAAACGATTTCATAAATGTAACATTCGGCAACGTAAGTAAATAATGATACGCTGTTCATCATCATCGCGGCATCAATCGCATCTCCAAAGCTCGCTGACGAGAGCGCTTTGGGGAAGACGCAAGGGGCGACATTTGTCAGTGGTCCAGGAGAGCCGTGCGCATTGAAGACCCATTTACTCCGGGGGGGGGGCAGCAGGCATCGGATGGAGAGGGTGGCACGCCTGGAATAAAAGGCGGTGAGGCAGAAGTAAAAATAGGTAGGCAGAGGGCGGTTTGTGAGTAATAGAATTAAGGAGCGGGGCAGGAGGAATTGCTGAGGAGATACAGGGAGGAGGACAAATAACCGTGAATGAGAGAGTGGTAGAAATGAAGGACTATATATATACTTAAGGCCAGAGGGATGGATTGAGAGATCGAGAGATGGATTGAGAGATCGAGAGATGAACTGATTTTAGAATTTCACGGCTCGATGCATGATGATTGCTTCCAAAATCCGCTCTTTCGCGATAGCCGTGTCGAGCGCTCCTCCTCTTTCCTTCGCGACGTTTCGCCTCCCACGTTGAAAGCATTTTTCAGGCCGGCCTGTGACTTGTCCCGCTGGAGGCGAAACGTCGCAAGGGAGAGAAGAGGCGCGATGGACGCGGCTATCCCGAGAGAGAGCAGCTTTTCGAAGCAATCATCAGTGGCCAGTGAGCTTACAAGCTCTGGGTGAGGGATTCCTGCGACAGGGCACACGTCCGAACTGAAAAGCGCGTAAAATCAAAAGGCAAATCAACCAACTCACGGCACCGATTTGTGCAAAGACGAAACCCTGATCCATCGTAAAGTAAGAGGTGCGAGGAGACGAGAGAGCGGCGGCAACATTGATGGGGAGATGTGTACGTTCGCGCTGCGAGACGTAATGACGAGATGCGTATAAGAGATGCAGACCGATGGCGTGTGCCGAGAGCAGGACATCCAGCAGGATGACCGCGAGCGCACCATCTCCTCCTCCTCCTAAGTCGTGGCACATCCCTGTTAAGGCTCCGTAATTGTGAGTCCCGTGCGAGGGCGGCGGCTGTTGATTGTTGCACATCAGGATAACACATTAATCTTCGCTCGCTGGGGATGCGGACGGTAATTGTGGTGTTCCGGTGATACAGCTTCACTGTGTAATTGGCGAAGGGGAGGGCAAAAACAAAATTAATATATATTTTTTTTAAAAATCGGTAGGGATTATTATCGCTGCCGCCGTCTTGGCAGCCATCAATTTGGTTCCACCGCAACTGCGATTTGGCCTCGCTCACCCTTTCTCATCTAATTAAACGTTCAATTAGCATTCTGCTTAAAGCTGCTACGGTGGCGAAGGTGGACCGGCCGGCCGCTTGTGTTTCTTGCAGCAACAATGCGGGCAGTGGACTCCGCCGAAGGTTCACCATCATTTTGTACGCGGGGGGGAGGGGGGGGAGAGAGGTCTCGCCGCAGGAAATATCCGTTTAATTGGTGGCCTTGTTCAAGACGATAACGGAGGCGTTTTAGATCGCGACCGAGGTTCATTGCAATCGTGATACATTTTTTGAGAGGGATGAAAAACGGACGGTGAGTGACAGGTCATGGAATCGTAGGCACACGGATGGACGCGACGAAGACTTTACCTTCGCCCCACATTGCCCCTGTTCGCCGTTTCATCGTCCGAGTTATTTAGATTATATGCATCGCGCAGAGGTGGTTTGTGTTGAAATGTAGCAACCGCACATGTTAGCGTTGAAGTAAAATGTTGGGTTTCCTGCAACTGGATATTGTAAGCAGAGCCTTGAGCGATTTCGCTTCGTTTGGCTGATGTGGGTGTTGAGAAACCACTATAATAGTACATGTAGGTGGTTGAGCCAGGTGATTACGTCAGAATTAGCGGTGTGTGTCGCTGTTGCGGCCTTCCTTGGGCATTCAGTTGTGTTTTGGGTGACCACTCAGTCCACCCACCAACTCCACCGCTCGCTCACTCGCTCGCTCGCTCTCACCCACTCAGTCGGTACGTGCTCCAGCGTATTTTCTATTTGTGCATCAAGTCCCACCGGCTGCATGGTCTGCGTGGTGGATTCGGTTTGAGCGGTGGATGCGGTTGAGAGATTCTGCCAATGAGTCTGGCGGAGGATCAAAGCCCGGGATTTTCTTTGTCGGGTCTTTCGCGAAGTGCTTGTTAGTGACGTGTTGTGAAATCAATGAAAGGAAAGAAACGAGATCTCACCCAGTCTGCATGTGTGTGCGCGCGAGTGCTGCATGATTTAACCCGAATGTTAAACTTGGCTGTCAGTATTACCAAAGCGCACTTCCTCTGCATAGTGCCCCAAGAAAATTAAGGGATTATTCTCTTGCGCCTATGAATGTATTTTTATGCCTGTGTAACCAGGAAAGCGTGACCGGGCCAAATAATATTCTGCAGGAGGATACTGTCGAATTTTCACAGTAGGGCCAGCATCTAATTCTGTAATTCCAAATGTGTGATCCTTATGGGATTTTTTGAGCACGTTTTTTTTTCTGTAGCCAATGCCACTAACAGCGTATGTGTTTAATCTATGGGAGAGAACTGAAGAAACACACAGGAAACCAATGCATAAAAGGGCTGGAGAACAGACCAGCTCCACATAGAAAGGCGTCGGAGTCAGGAATCAAACCCGGCCAGGACCCTTCTGGCTGTGAATTGCAACTGTTTACCACTACGCCATTCTCCTGCCCATAGTAAATATAGTAATGCAGCACTGTAATCACAGAAGCATTGCGTTGTAATTATCCCCAGCTGAACTCGGCACCCTTCTCTCTGTGTCACCTTTGACAACGGGAGTTCGGACACCAAGCGATGGGTCTGCGCAGAGTCAGCCACCACCAGCGAGTCTCCCAAACCACGTCCCTCAGCACGGTCAGCAGAGCTCGGGGTGCAAGGACGGGGAAACGGCGAGGGGGTGAGCGAGGAAGCGCATTTATATATAGAAGAGGGGAGAGGGGGGAAAATCTGAGACGTGGGGGAGCACCGGGGGGGGGGGTTGAGGGTCACGGTAGAGGTGTGAAGCGAAGACATTTGTCACCGCGGGAGCGTCTGCACCCAGGGTGGCCTTCCCGCTGCGAGTGTGTGCGTGCGCAAGCCCGCTCGCAATGATGTCTCTGCCCACCGCGTGCGCGGGGGTTAATGTCAATACATCAGTGGCAACATTATTCCTATTAGATCAGCAATGGCTTTGTGCCGTGTGCGCGTGCACTCGCCCGTGCGTTAAATGCGCGCCCGCGAGTCCGGCGACCTCGCCCGCGGAACACGACGATGGCACGAGCGGTTGGCGCAGGTGCTGTTGTGCGGAGCGGTGGCGCGGCAGTTAGCGCGCTCATGGGCGACCCCACGAATGTTTTTTCTTCTTCTTCTTCTGAGCTGGTTCCCGGACCTCCCGCCCAGATCGACTCGGCCTCAATGGGTACCTGGTGCGGTGTTTGAGCATCGCCGCGAGGCGCTCGCTGACCGTACTGGGCACTACGCTCTGTGCAGGCCATGCAAGGGGGGATGCGTGGAAGTGAGCGGTGGCAGCGGTTGGCAGCTCTCTCTCTCCTCTCTCTCTCCTCTCTCTCTCCGGACGCGACGACCGAATGAGTCACTGCACCTGGTGTAGGAGGAGAACTCGCTGACATTGCGCAGGGACAACGGAAGCTCGCAGACATGCGTGCTGACCACAACCACCCCCTGGCGCCGTGTTGTCAGCCCTTAATATACATTCGCCAACATCGCTTACCGTATTCACGTATTAATGACACGTGGGGAGAAATATGTATCTCGTGTGTGAACGAGTCTCATGTGTAGTAGCTCTGTGGTGGGTTAGGATCAGAGCGATGTTTCATTTGTTTAAAGCAGGGTAACGATAGACACAATCGGGGTCGCACTTATTCCCGTACATTAGCAACACGTGCACACTCGTGCAGGAATTGTAGCTGACGTGGAACAGCGCGGATGTTCAAAGTAAATCCCTCGTCTGAGATTTGACGTTCCTGCCGCTCCTCGAAGACCCCGGCGTATAATCATCAGACCGATCAGAACTTCAGCATTCACATCAACTTCATGAAAGGAGAATAAGAGATAAGCCAGTGAAGTGCGGCTGTGGCCATGCACCCCCACACTGTGGACCCTGTTGTAAACCGCTGTGGTCTCCGCTCCTTCACGCGAGCGGGTAGAACAAAGGTACCTTTCCTGAAGCCCTCTTGCGCCGAGCAGACCGAGACATTGGCATTCAGCTCTTGAGCATATTGCCTCTCGGAAGTATGGGACAAGATCTAACTTGATGTGGGTATGATATTGGCTGTGCGGCACACAGCCGTGTTGGCTGTTGAGTGCGTATTGATGTACACACAATTGTAATGGGACATGTGGTGCCGCATTTCCATTTTTCATTTTAACCGGATATGTTTGATGCTTGGGCAAACGTGGCGCTTCGTGTGTGCATCGCGATGCCACCTCAGACACTGACGGCCAGTGATCACTGTGGGACAATCTCTACGGCTGGCGTTTTCCATGGCAAAATTGTCACGACATCCCTGACCCAGCTGGAATAATTAATAATAATAATTGCATTTATAGAGCGCTTTTCACCCGAGGGTCACAAAGCGCTTCACAGAGCTACGGAGAGAACGGCATGTCAACAACGGCACAAGAACGGAAAATCAGCAACAATAATGTTTTGGGGGGTTTGTGATTCCTCTTCCTGTGCATTTTGACCAGTGACGCTGTTCTGGCTCTGATGTGTAGAATGGGTTGAGAAGAGATCTGCTAATC
>JAZEWT010000002.1:3866745-3883876 GCA_036362905.1 Mordacia mordax
GGACACGGGGAGAGCATGCAAACTCCACACAGAAAGGTACCCGAGCCGAGAGATTCCAACCCGGGACCTTCTTGCTGTGAGGCGACAGCGCTAACCACTGGGCCACCGTGCCGCCCTATACTCAACGTTGCTTTACCCAATCCTGCTCTGACGTCATGACGATGCATATCTGACGTCACTGGCTCCACGGAGTTTGGATGCCGCTTAGGGGGGGGGAGGTGAAGCGGTGGCGCAGACTGATTGGGCTTGGCGGCCTGAAGCCTCTTGAAGCCTGCGCTCAAACACGGCCAATGCAGTAAAGTCTCTCTCCTGAAGCTCACTCGGCGAGAGTGGTTACCACGAACAGGGCACAGTGTAACTTGACACAGGTGGTGGTCCCGTGTCCTTCGGGTTGTTCGTCGACCACTCGCTGCATTAGTGGACACGTTGTACTGTCTCATTTAGGGATGTTAAGTTTGTAAATAAATATACATTTAGTTCTGCATACATTTAATTTGGCTGAGAATTGCTCTCCACAGCGGTTCTATCGGGTCGGCTCTCTTGATTGTACCTGTCTCTATTATTGCCGACGTTTCACCTCTCCTGTTGGAAGCATCATCAGGGGCTCTGCAACGCGAGAGGCGAAAGGTCGTGAGGGAATCCGAAGGAACACTCGACACGGCTTTCCCGAAAGAACAGCTATGGCGAGCGATTCTCTTACATCGAGTCTTGACAAACCTTCATAATTACAGTCAGCTGCGTAAACCTGCAAAACGTATTCCAATTTATTTTCAGTGCGTCGCACATTGCATTATAAGCTCAATAACATGAGTTCGATATCTGGCCATGGCTAACATGAGTGATATCCGAGCCTCATCTGCACGGCGTGCCCTCTGCGACTGATCTTGCAACCTTCCCACTCTGACCGGACAACCCGGTCACGGCTTGATTATTATTTAATTACAACGCTGTTCAAACGCAGTGGCTCCAAATAGCAGCGAAACCAGGCAACCCACGTTAGTACCATTTAATAACGCAAGCTTGTGTTCGCCTTAGCCCATGCACGCGTCGGGCTAGAGAATAATCGAGTGAGAGGCACTGCTGCCTTGTAATGTCGACCGTGTGCCTGTAAGGATTCGGCACACCAGGCGTACTATCAGTCTAACGTGAAATAGCATTTCGCCATTTGGCCGTAATAACACGTGTGTCAAGGGTATCTGCCTGCCAAAGTGGCTCCATTACTGAGCAACGGACGTGTTGTCCTGAGACCACTGGGCTCGCGTCGTAGCTTCTGCAGAGGGGTTCTGTCACTTTCCAGATTAAAGTAATTTTCTGGGCCCAAAGCCAGAGCTACCCTCTCGTGTCAACCTGGGTCCTCCTTCCCACGTCCTCGTGTCAATTGTGGAACTCATATCGGCCCTGCGATCGGCTTTTACACTTGTCCAACTTTTCGGCATATATTTGAACAGCAAAACAAAAGATAAACACGAATGATTGAAGGCTGGTTTAGGAGGATGGATGTTTATCATTAGAGCGGAAAGTGCCCAGTGAGCTTGCAAGCTCTGGCTGCGGTATTCGTGCTACACCACGGACGTTCGAACTGATCAACGCATCAAGCCAACAAGTAAATAATCTCACGGCAGCAGCAGCAACAACAGCGTGCTTTTCAACATTGGACAATGCGAGCTCTATGATTGTCTCCGATGTGCCTCGCCACTGACGGCGAGCGTGGTTAGGAAGCGAGTGCAGGAAGCCAGGTTCACAGAGAATAGTGCGCGAGCGAGTCACTGCATCAGCGCTCCCGAGCGCTACGTCTGCCGCCCTTCGCCAACGTTTGCTGTGGCAATAAGCAAGGAAAAAGGCAAAGACTCCCCATAAAGCCTTAACAGACTGTTGGTGCAAGTGCTGTCAACGAGCACCGTGAAGGCTAGCGTGGTACACGATTGGCTGGGTGGCCAGCACCGCGGCCAGTGCGCCTGCATCTTACCAGTGGTGACGTTCAAACATCGCGCCAGGTACTCGTTTCGAGGCGGAGGCGACCTGCGAATAGCTCGGAACGAGTTCAGATAATTGTCACCGGTGTTGCCCACGAGCGGGGGGAATCGAGCTCGTGTGTCTGAGTTCATAGCACAGCGCGATAACCGGTACACTACCGCTACCCGGGATAATGAATAGCGCCCACAGAATCTTCTCCACTCCCTCTGGCGCAGTGGCAGCAGACACTGCAGGATTGCCGTGCATGCGGGCGAGCAAATGCGCCCCATCAATAATTGAGCACGAAGCCGTGCATATACATTGCATCATAATGCCAGCCGAGGCAGATTATTTTTTGTTGTTTCGCCCTGACGTGGGTTCAAACGCAGTCCTGCCGGCCATGTAACGCTGCCCTCGTGTCAAGTCACGCGGTGAGCGCGTAGAGGGACTGGGGTCGCACAAACGTGAAGATATTGTTTGGGTCGCGTCGGTCTCGCGAGTATCGGCAGCTACCTCTGCCTCGGGTCCCCAGTTAACTGACATTTAAACGGAGTCACTCATTTTCCTGCACCGTGTTTTTCACATTCTCTGTCCAAATGGCGTCGACGTTGGGAGAATTTTTATTAAAAAAAAAAGCAGACTGGAGATAAATATGCAACGCATTCGTCGATAAGACTGCCTTAAAAGAACAATTATACAAGGGGCGATGATTCAGAAAATGACTCCTCTTCACAGCATACAGGGCATAGAGGTTAGGGCCCTTCTCTCTGTGCAGTGAATATGAACAATTGCCCATAGCATATCTTGTAATATTTGGAATTTTAAGGCAGCATTATTTATGAGCGAGATGCTTTTCGATGGAATTCATTTTTTGAGATGCTTTTTTTAAAATTTGTTTTTGTATCAATGCCAACATGGACTCAACATATTATTTGTTTGTTTTTTAGACAAATGTCGTTTCTTATCATTCAGTAAACCCTTATATATAGTCTTTTTTTTTACATAAGAACATATCATTTATCAACTGGTAATGTCAAATGAACATCTATTTATATTTTTAGATTGTATAATTTTCACAATTGCGCCAGCATTTCAGTAGCGTCTTGAATTTAAATGTTGCGCGAGATATTATTTCCGTTGACACGATGCAATGCCTGTGCCGATACGTTGCTTTGTAATAATAATAATAATTGTACTTCCAGAGCGCTTTTCACCCGAGGGTCACGACGCGCTGCACAAAGCCGTTCGTAAGAATCCCAACAGTTGTGACTTTAATAGGAGTTCGAACTATGAAATACAAATATAACAACACAACACTGTTTAACATAATACACAGCACGGCGCTTGGGTTTTGAATATGTAGGCCATTGTATTGTATGGATCTGAATGCATAGAATGCCGGAGGCAAAATCTAAAATTAACAAAACACCACACAAAATAGAATAAATAGGCAGAAAGCACAAAAAGTAGTATTGAAATACTTTGGTAATGTAGGCTTGAGAATAGAAATTGAAAGTGCTTGCAGGGCACAGACATCTTTTGCCAGATTGTATTGAAGATGACCAGCATTGTTAGTATTATTGGTTTCTAAAAAAAAGAACAGCGAATAAAGTGTATTTAAAAGGGCACATTCCAAATTCTCTGCGGCTCTTCACAAATTAATTCACATTCCACTTTGTTGAATATATAACGATACGTTACAAAATTCAGTTTTTGCGATTTTACCGACGACAATTGTACATTTTTTTTTTGCGGCAGGGTGGTGCAGCGAGAGAAATTTCTACCCGAGGCGGTTCGACTCCTGTCTCGGGCGCCTGTCTTGGTTAAGTTTGTGTGGTCTCCCCCTGTTGTGCATACGTTTTCTCCGGGATCCTCCCGCATTGATTGGCTGATAACATCATCCAATCAGTTCACTCACCTCTCTTCATGAACAAAGACGAGGAGGATCAGTTGATTTAGGTTTTCCGTAGAATCCATTCTTTGGGTTAGGTCACGCAAGAAAATGTGTCGTAAACCCTCTACCACCCGACACAGCCAATAAGTAAAGTTTTGGCACGTGAACAGGACTTGCCAATTCTTCACTATCTCGCTGTGCCCTGTACTGGCTGAGCGCCTACCTATCCGACCAGTAGCGGTTCATTAGCCTCAGACGATGTAACTCAGAGATCCATCCTGATTTGTCTGGGATTCCTCCGGGTGCAGTCCTCGGCCTAATGCATAAAACGACTTGGCCATATCCTATGCAGCCTCAATCTCAGCTACCGTTGCTATGCTGATGACATCCAAATCTATATCCACGCAAAACCATCCTTCAATACGTCTGGTCTTTACATGTCTTCCTCACTGTCAACTGTGAAGGCCTGGCTCCATTCAAATTTCCTAAAACTAAATGGCGACAAAGCAAAAGTTTTGCTAATGGGAACCCCGCATCAATTATCCAAGGCTGAGCCTATCCAATTGATGCATGACGACCAGATAATTGAAGTTACTTAGGCAGTCCGGAGTCCAGGTGTGACTCTTGATCCTTCACTCACATTCGAGACACACATCAACAATGTGACGACGGTAGTCTCTTTCCATCTCAGAAATATAGCCAGACTATGAAACATTCTGTCACCCTCTGATGCTGAGAAGCTAAAACACATCTTTATCGCCTCACGAATCGATTACTGCAATGCACTGCTCTCTGACACACCTGCCTACCTGATCAATGGTCTACAACTTGTGCAGAATGCGGCTCCTGGAGTCCTCACCCTCACACCCATCCACGATCACATATCCCCAGTAATCGTGTCTCTCCACTGGTTACCGGTTAAATACAGGATAGATTTCAAGATCCTCCTTCTCACCTACAAGGCTCTTATTGGCGCTGTTCCGATATGCATCTGTGACCTACTTCGGACACCCTCATCAACACAACAACTTCGATCCTCCAATAGGGGCTTGTTGCATATGCCAGATCGCACCTCCGTTCGATGGGTGACAGAGCCTTCATTTGTTTAACAATTATTAATCTAATATCGAGGGCAATTTCTGACAAATATTGGTACCGACTAACCACGTCACTACCTTCCGCACATCTGTGTTCTCCTGGTACTTTTGAGTCGTTTTTTCTTCCAATGAATATCATCGGCATTGAATGCATATTGTGCCATGCATTATAAATAGTATTATTGTATTTATTACATTTGCATTTGTTCCATTTTCGCTGATAGGACATCATTGTCCCATTTGTAAGAGGCTCACTGGATTTACGTTCAGCAAAAGAGAAATACTAATAATTTCTGCTAATATTGACGTCAATTAATTAACTCAACAGAAGTGGCCTCGTAGCAGCAGATAGTATTGAGTGGTGATATTGATGGGCTGCGTTTAAAAGCGAATATCACGCGCCAGCATCTTGTATACATATCACTAATTAATAACTCTCATTAATTATGTGTGCCGTATGTGGGGCCATACTAGAAAGTGTACAGCGATCACAGCTCATCAATTCATAAGGGAAAGCACAGTACAATGAGTTTTGCATATCACAAGCGACTGCAAATTCGCTATTTAAAAAATCCGATAATTGTACAGCACGTGATTTAGGTGCGTTTTTAATTGCAGTGCAAAGATGATTATTCTAGATGATGGATGAATTGCACACTTTATTTGAAAAGCATCTGTCGAGGTGGCTATGGATGGGAGACTGGTGAGAGGGGTTTGGGAGAGCAGATCGCTTGTCGGGATGCGTGGCCCAGCAACAGCGCGTTTGCAGATTCTTGCAGAGGTGTGCGGTTCGAATCCCGCGGGCCGTCCCGGTTAGTACTGCGTGAGCTCAACATTTGTGCCGTCTTTCACGGTGGACCATCAAGATAGTGGACCTGCGGCACTCGGGCCAATAATGAATATTGGCCATGTGTCGATCTGTATAGCGTAATATGAACTGCTATTCCTATCTGTACTAGATATTCTAAAAACATCTGCCATACAAAGCCATGCACTTGTTTGTACTGTGCAATTTAAAACCGTACATCTATCCTTACTTTGTAATGCAAATCCATAAACTTATAATAATTGCACTTCGAGAGCGCTTTTTCACCCGAGAGTCACACAGCGCTTCACATAGCGGTGGAGAGAACGGTGTGTGAGCATGTAATTAATTAATAAAACGCACTCGCCTATCAAAGTTATATTTCCCCGTCCCCGCGTCATGCAAGCATTGTTTTCACAGGCAAAGCTCGATTGTCACATAGATCGTGACATGAAGCAAGACAAAGTAAGAGATCATGTGCGAGCGTCACGGTTCGAATTTGGAAATCAACCTACAAGTCACTCGAGGGATGATACTGAGCAGCAGCTCCTTCGCTATTGTTAAACTACCACTGGCAGCGGGGGCCCGTTAGTTGGCTCACTCACGCATGTAGGTAGCCTGGTCAATTTGGGTTCAATTTCGGGCCACGGCTGACACAATTCATTCCGACGCACGCTCATGACGCCTCCATCGAGCAGTGGAATGGCTAAGGAGGCTGTGAACGCGACGTTCTTTTCGCGGACAAGTTGGACAAGCAATGTCGGCTCTTTAACTAGCCTCCATGGGCGAGACGCAATCACTCACGGGCGTCTGCAGGCCCTCTAATAGTAATGATGTTTGAGTCCCCCAAGTAGAAGTTCTAATAACGCGTGTGAAGCCGCGATCATTACGGCTTTACAGCTGTGCATAGCCAGGCGATGCTCAGCTTCATTGTAAATCAAGGCCCAACAGTGCGAGACCTCCCGCTGCAGTTGGGGCCAACCTGACAGCTGTTTAATGACGTCTGGTGGGAGCACTGCACACTAAGTAAGGAGATTGGCTGAATGGCCTCGCGCCTATTGTGTGTGGAAGCTGGTGGGGGGTTTGGGGGGGGGGCGGGTTTGGGGGGGGGGTGCACCTGTAATCTGGACCCGGTGCACAGCTGCGTGAATTTATTATGCAACTTGCGGCAGAGGTCAGAATAAAAAAAAACTTAGTCTTCTAAAAACATTTTCAATTAGCAAGCCGCTGCATAGTTCTCCAGCGACTGCTGATAATGCGGCAGTGGAGGCGTTAAATAACGCTTCGCTACTATTATAATTATCATTACTTCTGTGTTTTCCTTTCAGCCGGCTGCTTGTATAATTGTTGCCCGGCTGTGTTGGTTTTTTTGCTGTTACACTTGCTTGAGCGGGCACGAATGGACGTGTTTTTCCGACTCGCTTCACACGCCTCGCTGCTCTCGTCCGGCTGCGGTCTGAGCCACAGCCGGCCTCGCCCGGTAGTCCTGGCTTGTGGATGACTGTGCTCCCAATGGGGTGGCTTCGATGATAAAGACCCCGCCAGAGCTTAATTAGTTATGTCATCCGTCAACCGTCATCCCTGAGCCATCGTCAATGTTGCCATCGTTGGTCATAATCATTGTCATTATGATCACTGACGCTGTTGTTGTGGTTCATCACTAATGTCATCTCAAGCTTCATCATAACCCATTAGTTATCATAATCATAATCCGTCAAGCATCATCGTTCTTGTCAGTGATCATAATTTTCATCGTTATTGTATTTCAGTGTTCATCCCAAACCAGGCGTCACTTTAAAAGGATATATCTCACTCAGTAAGACAGGACACCTTGGCACGGTGGCCCAGTGGGTAGCGCTGTCGGCTCACAGCAAGAAGTTCCCGGTTTCAAATCTCTGCTCGGGTGCCTCTCTGTGTGGAGTTTGCGAGTTCTCTCCCCGTATCTGCGTGGGTTTTTGCCGAACACTCCGGCTTTCTTCCACAGTCTAAAAACGTGCTGCTGCATAGGTTAATTGGCTTGCAGACTAAATTGCCCTCAGTGCCCGATGTTGGACTGGCGTCCCATCGTGGTTATATTCCTGTCTTGCGCCGTGTGTCTGTCGGGATAGGCTCCGGCCCACAGCGACCCTGTACAGTATTAGGCTTTCTGACAATGAGATGAGATGCGATCTTGTTTTTAAAAAGCGATTATCTATGTATATCAGTTACTCAATGCAGCTACGGTCATCTGAAGTCATTAAATATTTATACACTTGTCTATCGTGAAAATTTGTGGTTGAACTAATTGGTGGAGGCGTCACTTCCTCCGCTTGTTACATTGGTCAGTTCCATCGTTTGTTGTTCTTATTATTACTTATATTCTTTATAAGACGCCCGTGTCGCAGGAATCCCAGAACGAGAGTTTTCGAGCTCAGTTGATACTGTCTGCTGTAATAATAAACAACTCTGTAGCAATTTGATGCATTTGGAGAGTCCCGTCAAAACCAGGATTGCGACAGTGCTGGCTCGGCGATTTGAATGGTCATTACGTGTCTCATAAACCACCTGGCCACATTTTCTTAGAGGGTCTTGAGACTCCCACCCTCCGACTCAATATCGCTTCCCTCGGCAGGACAAACCCGGCACAGGCCTTGTCATTGCACGCACGTTTGCTTTCCGCATGGCCAAACACACCCCGCGCAAACAAAAGTTTCTGGATGTCTCCCAATTCTCGGGATATGCCGCAAAATCGCATCGTAATTGCGCCGCTAAACGATGAAGTGAAGATTATTTAGTGCGCAGCTGTTTGGGGAACGCTTACTTTGTGCAGATGCGGTCCCGTGACCTCGTGTGCACAGACACGTGTGTCCTACGCGTGCCAATGTGTGTGCGCGCGCTGCACGTGGCAGTATTTTCCACTAATTTATGTGCTGCGTGTGTGCGCACACGTGCATGGAATGTATAAACATTTGGCACCGACACAAAATCATGCTTATCATGGAATGATCTCCAGGATTAACGTGGAAATGTCTGACTGGGAGAGTCTGCAGCTAAATGTCATGTTAATAAAGTAGATTATCACGAAGCAGTGCCGTGGTTGTTGAGGGCTTGGGAAATTGACCAAATCGGTGGAGCACTGGAATGCGTGTGTGTTGATGTCATGTATGCTCAATGATCATGTTCGATGCACTGCTTCACGGAACCTCCCGCACTGCTGGTCAAGACCGTTGTTCGTGTGCATCTGTAATCGGATGAAACATTATTGCTCCGTCTCCATTTGAGTTGGTTTGTCACCTTCTGTAAATGTTTTCTCTGATCCATTATAAACGCTATCCTTCCGTAACATTAGCCGCACACACGCACCGTGCAGTGCATGGAACTCCGCACGCGCTTCCGTTTGAACGGAGTGATCCATCAAAGTGTGCTTTCATTGGAGGCCGAACAAACAAAACCAGGTCCCCTGATTCAGTTAATAGGCACCAATACGCTTGCAAGGGATACCATTGTGGGAAAGACGATACAGCTGTACAATATCCCTCCTTCACCAAATGGCTTGATATCAACATTTGGGGATGTTCAGTGATTCATCATCATTAAGGCGTTTTTTTTACCAATTCTAATCGGGTTTTGTCATTGTCACGGATCATTCTTTGCACTTCTGCCCATCCGCTGCATCCTCTCTCTCTCTCGTTGAAGGCGTCTTCTTAAGGTCATCTTCCACTGTCTTTCTCCACGTTTTGATCATCGACCCACAGCCACCAACTTGTCCTCCTCCTTCCACAAGCATTGTAATGCCACAATCACAATGATGACGCCAATCATCTAGGAAAGCGTAACAGAGCCTCAAATGCTGTTGGGCCATTTATACCGCTTGGGGATTTGGGAGGAAACCGGAGAGAGCCCGTGAATGCGAGGAGATTCCTATTAAAGTGCTGTACATAGAGATGCATCCATTCATTGGAACGACAGTATCTTGCGGCTACGGTAACATGGAGCACACGCCTACATGAATTACCCATTAACCCTTAATGTAAGCACTGTGCTAAACATCTCAGTTATACTTAGCTCTTAAGATTCGTTAAAATCCGACAAATTCAGCGTCGTTTCGTCTTATGAAACATGATCGTCTGATTGGTCGGTAGCTTATTAGCACCCGCGCCCTTTACTTGATCTCTTTGGCATGGCAGTTAAAACAATGAGGAGGTTCATTTAAAAATCCCATCTCTTCGCAGACCCGGTAGTGGGTTAATCAATCATCTGCGGCTAGCCTGTAAAAGATATGCCGATCTCGAGCGGGTCGTTAGACCTTCCTATTCGTGAGAGCTCACCACGAGCAGTAGCTTCGGCAAGCAATTAGAGTCCACCTTTGCCCAGAGGTGAGTGTAAGCCGGTACGGTCCTGTAGCGTCTACTAGTAACAAAGTGGATGAAGCGCACAGCGTAGGTGGGAAGGGGGGTTGGGGTTGGGTTAGTGATATGTTCGAGCCGGAATCGCACCGTGCTACAAACGAATTAATAATAATGAATTACACACGGTGGTCCGGATGTATTGTGACGCCAATTTAATTGGCCACTAAAAAAAAAATGTCTTCCCTTTGCTCGTTTACTTTTGCTTTAAATCACCCTCATTTGTTTTTGATTAATAAAGAATGCCACGCAATAAAGTTTGCACGGAATGCCATTGTATTACTTCATTGGTGTGCAACAACAGCACATTTTAGAGAATTAAAATGGGGGGTAGGGGGGTCACAAGACACGTGGACCACTCTGTAGAGTCGTGGAGGTGAGCACGGATGGATGAGAATTTCTCTCCGCAGCCGTTGACGATGCCTCCCCCTAACGTGGGAGGCGACCCGCCGCGACGCAGTGTCACGACTATCCCGAAAGAGCGGCTCTCGAGCCGAGCACTCGCAAAGAGAGCGGCTCTCGAGCCGAGCACTCGCAAAGAGAGCGGCTCTCGAGCCGAGCACTCGCAAAGAGAGCGGCTCAGAGCTCGACGCTCGTCGGCGAGCGCAACAACGAGCCCCGGTGCAACGCGAAGTTGGTCCGCGCGCGTTGGAACGGGCCACGGAGTCTGTGCGTGCGAGCGAGCGAGCTCTCCCTGGGCAGGTGGAGGAACGAGAGGCCCGGCAGGGGGGCCGGGGGGGGGAGGGTGGCGGTGGCGAACGCTAACGGCCCGCATTACGGCGAGGATCGATGATACCTGCCCCGTAGAGCAAGCCGTGTGGGTTCTAACAGGTGGCGGAGCAGAGTGTGCAGCGTGCGTAATATGTCTGCTCCAGACGTGGGTATAATGTAATATAACATTTCGAGGTGTGCGCCGCGCGGCCAAGCGCGCAGTGCAGAATATATATATACTGCTGATGAGCACGGCTGTTTTTCATCGGTCACGGCGCATTGATTTGCCTTTATGTGTTTGGCGTACGCGCCGGTGCGTGCGTGTGCGCGCGTTTGTCTATGTATATTGCGGGGAGCGGTGGTGCAGCGGTTAGCGCGCCGTGCTACGAACCTGGCGACCCGAGTTTCTGACACCGCTCACGGTCCACACCCACCAGTGACGATTTTCTGAACCGGTCCCTCGGGGGCACCACCTATAGGTCGACTCAGCCTCAAATTAGGTACCTAGCGCGATGTGTAAACATTGCTACATTGGGAGACGAAGGTGGCCGGGCGTGGCGCTGGTCACCCACCTCCTCCTGTGCCGTATCAACCTTCATAGGTGCTCGCTAACGACACTTGACCCTACAATTCCGTTCATTTTGTTTTGTTTTTCTCCCGGGGGATCTTTGTCTTTGCCACTCTGATAAAGTAGTCCAGCGGTAGCTCAGTGGTCAGCGGTAGCTCAGTGGTCAGCGCGCTGGGCTACAACCCGTTAAGGCTGTGTGCGGGGATCTCTGTAGTTTGGCGACTCTTTCCACTGGTGTCCATTGGCACCTGGCTGCCATCGTCCGACTGGACGGCAATTCCGTGCTCGCGATGATGGATCCGAGCGTTCCGCCCCCGTGCTCGCGCGTGCTTTTTTTTTACCATAGGACATAAATTCATGAAGTCACTTGAGTGCTCCTTGAGACGGAATGCATGTTTCCCTTGGCGAGAGAGGTCACGATACGTATGTATGAAGGGATGTATCTGTAACCCTCTGTTAACCTCATTATAGACCGCGAGGTGTTGAATCAATCGCGTGCTCTGATCTATCCACTGCTGCTTGATGGTTTCTCCGCAGAAGATGGCATCTCTCACAGTCCTGCGTTGCGATAATCCATCTTGCTTCTGCACATGAGCAGGTCTCGCTATTTGATGTCCGCGGTGGAGCATCTCTGGGCAGAGGTGAAAGTCAGCCGGTAGGGTCCTATACGGCCCGGCGTACCGGTAAGACAGGTGGTAAGAGGAGTTGTATTTCGCTGGTACCGAAGTAGAACGTTAGTAACCTTCTGCCTTGCTCCTGGGGTACATTCCCTCTGTTGGCATCTGGTCTCATACCGGTCTCAGCCATCTGCTATCTTGTCTTTAATGAAGCGTTCTGCCTATGCCGTTTTTTTAGTAGCAGTTAATGTAATTTTACTGATACGCTTTTTTTGTTAAACTCTAAGCGCTGTATTTATCGTCTTTCTGCGCGTAAATCCCAAAACAAATTCGCGCGTCTTTGCCAACATTTCAACCTTTTGATTCATTTTCCCTGCTCGAGCATCCGTTGTGCCCTGCTTCGCTTGGAAGTTTCCTTAAGCACAGCGCTATATGAAGCATGCGTAATATGTAAAAATAGAATACTGTAAAAATAGAAACAGTTTTACACTTCGCGGCAATATTGCAAGCGTTATTTTTTTAAAAATAGCAAATAGACACCTTTCACAGGGTGTCAATTTTAAGATAGAAAAAATCCACACACGCTTGTAGCAAAATATGCAAACAAAATGCGCTGATAATGGGTGCATAGCCCTTGAAATTGATTGGCCCACACTAGAAACGGCTTTCTTTGGAGCCGAGTCTCAGTGTTAGCCACATGTTGCCAAAAAGCAAGCAGCTCAGGACAACGCAGATATCAATGCATTCGTAGTTATGGTGGAGCCGTTGTAAAAAATATATAGATTTAATGTGGACACGCACGAGAATTATTAAAGGGAAATAGGGATCGCCCTGTGTTTCCGGGATAGGCTCCGGCTTCACCGTGACCCTATATAGGATTAAGCGGTTTCAGATAATGAGATGAGAGATGAGATTCTTAAATACTCGAGCAGAACGTAGTGATTTTTGATATTGAAAAAGCAAGTTCTGTTAGCGAGCACCTATTAAGGCCGTCATTGAAACACTGAACTGTTGGAGCTGGCACCAGACAGTCTCGGGCAGCTTGACTTTACCGTTGTTGGTGAAGGCATCATCGTGCAGGCTCTCACTTTCTGTTCATCTCGGTCATCGTCAGCGAAACCGGAGCCAAACACAGATACCGCGCGTGACTAATGTGTGCGGTCTGGAGTTGACCCTGGGTTAGGTGCTGTAGTGCAGCCCCACGCATAAATGCCAAACAACCCTAACCGATGGGTCAAAAAAACCCCATTTGTACACAGACCATGTCAGATAATACCCTACTGTGATAAATAATACACGTTATATACATTTCGTTATTTTTATGCCGGGTTTTTGCGAGGTTCGATTTTTTTTGTCCGTTGAAGCACCGCACGCGATGCGGGCGCCGCCCACGGCTCACTCTTCACCTCCGAAGAATTCCGTCGATTTTTTTTTTAGTTTATTTACCGGTGCGGTAGCTCCAGCATTCTCGCGGCCCTCCGACAATAGTCGCTCGCAAACAGCTCCGCGCACCAGGATGGCAGCAGGACACGCGGGCGGGCGGGCGGGCGGGCAGCCAGGCGCCGCGTGTGCGCACGTGTGTTTCGTGAGATTATAGCGACGCTACCCCGCAAATGTAATTGCCGCTGCTGCGCGCCGCTTAATTGAGCCAGCCGTCAGCCAAGGTCGGGCACGTGTACTGCCAAAAAGTGAAATTCCATACTCGCGAATCTGTGAAACCTTCAATGGCATTGTATCCTCTGCGATGAATGTATCAGCGTCGCGCCGTGCATAGCTCTGTGTTAAACGTGTCGCCTGTGTGTTGGGGGTTTTTTTGTTGTAAACGCGTCGCTAATGATTTTTTGCCGGAACGTAGGGAAAAGTGTCGAGAGGCCGTGCTTTTTTTTAAAAAACATAATTCATCATACGCATGCACCTTTAGTAGCACCTTTATGCACATAAATTACTTGCTATATGTAAAAAAAAAAGTAACAATTTAAAAAATTCAGAAAGGTGTGATGCTGCTTGTTTGCATTTGTTGATACAGTAGGAGTGATTTATTATTTAAAGGTTTAATTACAAACAAGAGCAATTGCTTTAGGGCCACATGATAACACGTGTGCATTTGGATTATTCACAGCCCTTTGGCAATCCGGTGGAAGATGGTCTTTTCATGACTTTTTTCGTGGTAGGGGTTGACTATACTTCACCACGTTGGTAAGTGTAGGCGAGTTGTTAAGGTATCACCTGCCACTGACTTCAGCCGTGGCTGGGGACTAGAGCTCAGGTTTCTGGGTTATAGCGCAGTGCACAAACTACAGTACACTTCGCCACTTTAAAACAACGTCCCTTGACCTGACGGACGGACATAAGCAACTTTAAAATAAAAATACATTTGTGTTATATTTTTGAAATCAATACCCTGGTCGTGTCACGTAACAACTCTGCAGAGGACCTCGCCAATCAGGTGGAAGCTGTTCTCTCGGCTCCGACCTGATGGCATCACCGCTATCACGTACAGCAGGTGTCGGTAGCACAAACCCATCAATGTAAATGACTGCCTTAGCAACAGCAGCGATAACAAGGCAGCGCACCCAGACAATTTACGCCGTTCGTGTATAACGCTGGCAAATAACGACACGGTGGCCCAGTGGGTAGCGCTGTCGCATCCTCACAGCAAGAAGGTCCCGGGTTCCAATCTCGGCTCGGGTGCTTTTCTGTGTGGAGTTTGCGAGTTCTCTCCCCGCGTCCGCGTGGGCTTTCGCCGGGCACTCAGGTTTCCTCCCACGGTCCAAAAAAACATGCTGCTGCATAGCTTAATTGGCTCGCAGACGAAATTGTCCGCAGTGCCCCGTGATGGACTGGCGTCCCATCGTGGGTATATCCCTGCCTTGCGCCCTGTGTCTGCCGGAATAGGCTCCGGCTCACCGCGACCCTGTACAGGACCAAGCGGCTGCTGACAATGAGATGCGATAACGACGAGGCAGGTGTTGCAGGCGCGTGCTTCCCGTGTGCTCGCCGCTGGCTCGCATTGTGTTGCGAAAAAGCACATTGTGTCCCCGTGTTTGTGTTCGTCGTGCGCACAAAAGCCTGGGCCATTTAGTTTAAACGCCGCCTCTTGTGTTGCCCATTGCACCATCTTGTGTCCTTTTGAGCAGATTTCGATTGCTTTGCCTGCAGCAATGGTAAAACGGTCAATTTTTCTGAGCAAACGAATGACTTGCGTCACGGCTCGGAGTGCTTTTAATAGCAAAACTGTGCACAATTAGGTCATCCATAAGTCTGTGCTGTCTTCAAACTAATTATGCATTTCTGTGGAGCATTATGGGCAATTACAA
The DNA here is from genome assembly GCA_036362905.1 of Mordacia mordax. Lineage (NCBI taxonomy): Eukaryota > Metazoa > Chordata > Hyperoartia > Petromyzontiformes > Petromyzontidae > Mordacia > Mordacia mordax. The sequence goes on from JAZEWT010000002.1 coordinate 3,882,093, forward strand.
ATATAAATAGGACTCGGGAGGTTGAATGGGACCCCATCGTTTCGATGGAGTGCTCTTGTCAATTACATTTGGCAAGTGAGCAACCCAATATATATATTTTTTTGTTGCAAGACCCAGACGGTTGAAACTGGTGCAGAATCCGTTTTGCTGAAGACTAATGGTCTGGCAAATCCAATAGACAGATGGACGTTTATTATTACAGCAGAAAGTGCCCGGTGAGCGTGCAAGCTCTGGATGTGGGATTCCTGCGAAGCAACCGCGGTTCGAACCAACGAACGCATCAGCGTGCAAAGGAGGCTCCTATTCGTCGTGTCGATCATTGCTGCTCGTCCGAATCGAGGGTGGCGCTGTGCGGCGGTACAGCGTAACGTGCGCTGTGCGTTATTTATCGGCCCACGGGACTCCAGCACATTTGCATGCGGTGGCAGAAAATGAAGTTTTGCTTGTACAGTGTGTCATTATCTACAATTCACATCTCGTTCAATGCCTTAGGCGTGAGCAGGTTCTGGTTGTAATTAACAGCGAAACTTCGTACTTCATTGTAAACGCTCTGGGCTTGCTCTCCAATGCACCGGTGTGCTGAGATAGTAAAGAATTGTCACGTTCTGTTCACGTGACAAGCCTTACTAAGTGGCCGTGTCGTGTGGCGGAGGGTTGACGACACACTTTTTTTTTGCATGATGTAACCCAGTATACGGATATCATCGATGACATTGGTCACGAATGCCTTCGAATTAAAAGTAAGCAGGTTCTATTAAACTCGCATTTCAATAAACGAGATGTTGTGTCCTGCACAGCGGCTGGTGTGCAGTAAACGTCACCTCCACTGTGATGATGTACAAGATGCTGCTGGCCACTGAGCGGACGTGTATCCTGAAGCCGTCCGTATGCAGTGTTTGTTTCTGAATTAATGACTTACTCTGCGGGGTTTTATCTAAACGCATGGGCTGCTCATCACGATTTCATCTTTATTGGCTATGAGACCAGCAATACCCACTTGCATTTAGTTATATTTTTTTTTTAAAAGCCACATCAATAGCATATAATTAGGAGGATACGACAATGACTGTGATTTGCGGTAATTAGGCTTAAAGGCTTAATCGCATACGATAAGGCTCAACATAACGGCACTGTGCTTCCGATTCAGCTTGGGCGCAGGAACGTAGCGAACTGGTCCGTGTTGGAGATGAGCGGCGTTCAATCGAGAGGGGCTGTAATGGCTGGTAGGGGATGGGGGGAGGGGGGTCTCTCCTCTGACCGGCGCTGAGGCTCAGGCTTTCTTATAATTTTTTACGGTCGTCAAAATATGTTGGTGCAAAGTAGTTTGCACGGCAGACAGCACGTCGTGTCCCCGTGTTTGTGTACATCGTGTACATCGTGTACATCGTGTACATCGGGGCTGAGACCCCAGAGCAGGGAACGTAATCGAGGCAGATTGTATCGTTGCTGAAAATTGCTCCCCATAGCTCTCTTTTCGGGATCGCCGTGTCGACTCTTCATTGTCTCTCCTTTGCGACGTTTCTCCTCCCACACTGGAGGCATCATCACCATCATTATCAGGCCTCCAAGGTGGGAGGCGAAACATCACACCGATATGCATACACCTTTAAGTTCACGTTAGAGGGCTGTGCAAAGTTCTTCGATCCATGATTTGCCATTTGTAAGTCACAGACCCGGCGATGAACTAGCGTCCCGTCGTCGGGTGTATTCCTGCCTTACGCCCTGTGTTTCCGGGATAGGCTCCGGCTCACCGTGACCCTATATAGGATTAAGCGGTTTCAGAT
>JAZEWT010000002.1:3956010-3970423 GCA_036362905.1 Mordacia mordax
AAACTCCACACAGAAAGGCACCCGAGCCGAGAGATTCGAACCCGGGACCTTCTTGCTGTGAGGCGACAGCGCTAACCACTGGGCCACCGCGCCGCCCGCATGAATTGCTATTTACACAATAAGCCCATGACCAATTATTGCCCTTCCCAGAACCTAACCACAGCCTTTAAACACACTTGTGCGATTAATTCCACCAGGCCATGATATGCATGAGTATTGTGGATTTCCTAAATCTGCATTCATCCTTATTACACGCACGCATGTGTGTGCATTTACGTAAATGAGTGTCATCATGTGCAGCGCTCTGTGACCCTCGGGTGAAAAGCGCTCTAGAAATGCAATTATTATTATTATCATTATAGTGAATTTGTAACAAAAAGTGGTTACGTAAGAATATATGTACATACATTTTCACAGCTCGATGATTGAGAATTGCCCTTAAGAGCTGCTGTTTAGGGATAACCGTGATATGGCTATCCTGAAAGAGAAGCTCTTAAGACCAATTCTCGAATAAGAATGTAAATAAATGATGCTAGGCGGCACGGTGGCCCAGTTGGTAGCGCTGTCGCCTCACAGCAAGAAGGTCCCGGGTTCGAATCTCGGCTCGGGTGCCTTTCTGTGTGGAGTTTGCATGCTCTCTCTTCCCGTGTCCTACGTGGGTTTTCACCGGGTACTCCGGTTTCCTCCCGGAGTCTAAAAAACATGCTGCTGCATAGGTTGATTGGCTTGCAGACTAAATCGCCCGCAGTGCCCGGGATGGACTGGCGTCCCATCGTGGGTATATCCCTGCCTCACGCTCTGTGTCTTACGAGATAGGCTCCGACTCACCGTGACCATGTACAGGACGAAGCGGTTTCTGACAATGAGATGAGATGGAATAAATGATGCTACTTTAGTCAATCAGATCTGACGTGGAATTGGTTAGGGCTAAATGCAAAAAAAACCCCATCTCAAACATTGTTCATATTCGTTATTACACTTGTTATTTTGTAGGACGGAGGCGCATTCACAGGGTGATGCGTGATTCATTTGCTCACGGGCACTGATCCGCTCTACTCACGACAATACGTGACCATGTTTGGACTAAAAGGGCTTCTTAACAGGGCCGTAAAGGGCACGCGTATTGAGAAATATTCCCCCTTAGCTCGATCTGAGAACAAATGCCTTGGTAAAAAGGGCATGCAATGAGGCTAAAAGGGCTGTAGGCAAGTAAGGCATAGATTGCTCACGATGGTGCTGTGTGGCTCTGCGATGTTTTTCGTTTAAGCCGCAAGTTTTTTGTTCGTGGTGTCCGGCGTTTCATTCACAGTGCTGGAAATACCGCTGTGCCCTGCCAACGGCAGGCGCTTCCATATGGACATCTCCCGTTGCCATGTGGCACAGGCGTTGTGCGCACCGTGCATTTCAACTCGTTTATTTTGGAATTGCAGCAGAAGTGTTCACGCTTCTTACGTATCCGTAATTGTATAGCAAAGCGAGATGATTAGATTGCGGGTAAAAACAAAAAAAAACACACAACGAAAGTCAATTACGGATTTGCTTGAAAACGTCATTTGGTTGAGTGCGTCTCCTCGAGACTTGACATATTGCAAGGACGGCGCGTGCGTGCGCGTGTGTACTTGCGTGTGCGTGCGTGTGTGTACAAGCGTGTGCCGTGGCCCAGCGGTTAGCGCGCTGGCCCTCGAACGTGGCGACCCGAGTTCGAATCCCGCTCACGGCCAACACGAGTGACGAATTTCTGAAACGATCCTGGGCCTTCCCCCTAGGTCGACTCAGCCTCAAAAAAGTACCGAGTGCAGTGTGAAAATGTTGGCAGTAGGGAGACCAAGGCGGCCGGGCGTGGTGTTGGTCACCCACCCCCTCCTGTGCCGTGCCGACCTTCATAGGTGCTCGCTAACAGCACTTGACCCTACGGTCTCTTAAGACTCTATGGGGGACCTTTGTCTTTGCTTGCGAGTGTACACCTTTCGAGTTGCCTTCGCTAGGTAGCGACAACAGGAGCGCAAAATTGAACGGCACCTGACGACGCCTCGAACGCGAGACCCACGGTGGTCTCAAGCAGCGCGATGCTCAGCACGCATCGCGCCGTGAGACACCCGACATCATCAGCGCTCGCCGTCGGCCGATGCTCCGTGCTGTTCCGACGTTTTTGGCCGAGCGAGCTGGCCTCGGCTCGCCCGGCCACCGGGCTCGGTGCGAAGTCTGGATTTCGTGGCGGGTGCAACGGCGGGCGGGCGGGCTCGCTTATTCTTCTGTGCAGATGTTACGGGAAACATTTTTTTCCTTGTGGGGGATTGTTTTTCTTTTTAAGTCTTGTTTTGTGTAATTTTTTTTCACGCAAAAAAAAAATAATGAGGAAGAATGGCTTTAGAGGAACAACAGACAACAACCCAAACACCCTCACAACAATCTGGCAAAAAAGAGTGTGCATTCCACCAAACGGCGGCATCTATTTATTTATTTACTTTGTGTACATCTCTCCAAGTTTGTTTTTATTTTATAATTGTGCGTTTGAAACTATTGCCCTGTGAGGCATAACCAATGTGACACGTCTCGATGGCTAGAGCTGTCTTAACTGCAGTGTAAGGTCACGGAGTTTAGGGGAAGGTCCAAACAGTACATATTCAATGCATATTAAATAAATAAAAATATGCTAATTTTATTGCACAGTAAATACCTTTTGCTGGGGGTAACAATACGCGAACTCATTACAGATGCAGGGCATTTCGGCTCACGAATGATAAAGTCTTGTCATCAGAGAAAGATTTCTAATCTCATCTCATCTCATTATCTGAAACCGCTTAATCCTATATAGGGTCACGGTGAAGCCGGAGCCTATCCCGGAAACACAGGGCGTAAGGCAGGAATACACCCGACGACGGGACGCCGGTCCATCGCCGGGCAGATTTCTAATGAAGAATGTGCAATCCTGTCCGCCTAAATGTTTGCGGCGCGTCCTAACGAGCTCTCCTCTCAAAATCCTCCGGCGAGGCGTCGGAATAAGAAAAGAGGAACGCTTGTTAGGCGTCCACTCCGCCGTTGGCGTGGCGCCGCGTTGTCTTCCCCCGCGCGCATGGGGGGGGGAGAGAGAAGAGAATCCGCTGATTGTAATTGCAAGCCGCTCGCTCGGGTCGCAATCACACGCGGCGCGCCAGCCCCCCTTCTTGGCACACGGAGCTGCAGCTTTGGCGTTAGAGGCCGCGCTCCATCGCACGTGGGGGGCGAAGGGTGCATGAAAGGGGCATCTTGCACGGGGTGTCGTTTTTGTTTAGAGACAACTACCACCGCCCATCCCTGAGGATTCACAATGCCCAACCTTTCACCGTGAGCGTCAATAAGTTTGCCACTTCCAAGCGTCGTCTTCTGGGTTCGGCTGCGGGTTGAGAATCGCTTCTATCATGTGGATCAACCCAGAAGACGACAATGGGTTTCTGAGTAGCTGTGAACACATGCGTGCTGAATCACCTGCTTTGTGGTTGTCGTGTGTTTGGGCTGGCAATATTATTTTCCCCCCAAAAAACACTGGTTTTCCAGATACGTGCGCTGCCACTTGTGCAAAAAAACAACGAAAGGGTGCTGTTACTGCCGTCTAGTTGTGGCGACACCAGATTTGATGATGTTTTATTTCCTCGGGTTCAAAAGTATAAAGAGCTAAACGGGCCAATTGTGGTGGAGGTATTACCCAGGTGCACGCACAACGGCGTGCAAGCTTAGCATCGTTGAAGTTATTAAATTCCACACAGATGACATTTCCCCAATATTTTTGAGCTGCTTTTCACGGCGATGACTGATCCCGAATATAAATCTGGAAGGCATCTAATAATGCGCAAAAGCAAATAATATACGATACGTAAAAATGAAGAGAAAAAAAGTAAGTTAATAAAAAAAATAAACACCCTCCGTGAAAATGGAACGATGCTTGTAAATGGCCAAGCCAGATGCCATCTCAGCTTTTGATGAGTTTATCCTGCAGAAAATGAGGCCCTGTGAAAAGCAGACTATGATGGCAGATGCGACAGCTATGAAATGGTGATTCATTGCGGCAGTGAATTACTTTATTGGTTCATAGCCTTTCCGTTTTAATTAAAGTTAAATCGAGCTTTCACAAATTTACGTTAAAAAGCCACCGCACAGAATGTGTGTACACAAGGAACACACTGTGGTATACGCGTGTAATCCACTTACAAAGTATTTACTCGCAATTGTTTGGCCGATGGGATAATATTTGTGTCAGTAGTGCAGAGCTCCCTGCTCTAGCGAATGAACAAGGAAGCCAAGATGAATATTTTTTTTAAGTTAATGGATGTATGTATTTATTTATTTAAATCTGGAACTCTGAGTGCAGTATCAGCAAGTAACATGCTCCTGTAGCTTGTGTAGTAAGACTACATAATCCAAGCGTAATTTTCCGGCGGTATCGCTCATTGACATTGGAATCGGGCTTGGAACACTCATAGGTTTACTAAACCTAAAATAAGCAGCTGTTACGGGGTAGGAGCATACAACACTGTGATGACGAAGGCAGTAGTTAGGTGCTGGTCCTACCCATAATAGGTTTTCACTAATGCCATTTGATTCAATAGCTTACGTGGCCTCGTGACGTTTTTGTTTTGTTTCGTTTCGCTCTACGGTGTATAGATGCCGTTGCTGGTTTAAACGGACGGAATCCAGGTTTATTTGTGTTGGCCGGTTATTCCCGCATGGTGCGGGTTGTGGAGCAGAATTTTTTTGGCAGGATGTCCTTTCTGACATCAACATCCTTTGGTCAGAGGGCTTTCAGATCACTCTGTCTGGAACCTCCCGCCAGATCTGTTCACCAAGGGAGATCCTACCAGGAGGGCAAGACTTCAGACCTGTCCATCAAAGGAGACCCTAGCAGGAGCGCTGGTCTCCAGGTGAGGCTGCTCCGGGGTTCATAGAAACATGCAAACCCCTTCACCATGATACGGTTGTGATCTTTAAAGGCAGGTGTGCTGGATACATATATATTGATAATAATGTCTATGTATAATAAAAGAAAGCGGCTCATACATTTTGGGCGCATTTAAAACTGTCACTGTTATTGGTCAATTCCTTGAAAACAAATTAAATGATTAAATACCCCCGTCAAAAAAAAGAGTTAATTAAAAATGTAAGGACATTTAATGAGCGGCACGGTGGCCCAATGAGTAGCGCTGTCGACTCACAGCAAGAAGGTCCCGGGTTCGAATCTCGGCTCGGGTGCCTTTCTGTGTGGAGTTTGCATGTTCTCCCCGTGTCCGCATGGGTTTTCGCCGGGCACTCTGGTTTTCTCCCACAGTTCAAAAAACATGCTGCTGCATAGGTTAATCGGCTTACAGACTAAATTGCCCGCAGTGCCCGGTGATGGACTGGCGTCCCATCATGAGTGTATCCTGCCTTGCGCCCTGTGTCTGCCAGGATAGGCTCCGGCTTACCGCGACCCTGTACAAGACTTAATGGTTTTTGAGTTGTGAGAGAGAGGACATTTATTTTAAAAGCACTAAACATGTTACCTTGGCTTGTATTTTCAACGGATTTGATTTAGAACACTTAGTTACAGGTTTTGAAGCCTTGCCAGTGGGCCAATTATATTTTTATTACATACCCATTGGTGTTTGGGTTTTGCAGTTTTTTTTTACAGCAAATCTTAGATGTGTGTCAAGCATTGAGCTCTGTTAATGGGGCACGAGGACATTTCTACACGGATGAGGCTGTGGTTGAGAGCTCGATGATTGAAGGCGCATTCTCGTTACGACACTGGAATTGATCCTACACAGTTTCGCCAAGCCCGGCGATGGACTGGCGTCCCGTCGTCGGGTGTATTCCTGCCTTGCGCCCTGTGTTTCCGGGATGGGCTCCGGCTCACCGTGACCCTATATAGGATTAAGCGGTTTCAGATAATGAGATGAGAGATGAGAGTTTCGCCAAGGGCGTCCTCTAAGAAGCCATCGTCATTGAAGTCAGTCGTGCAGAAGATTCGCAGCAACCAGCCCTCCAAAAAAATGTTCACCTGCGACTGTGCACTCGGACTTTGAGCAACACTTAACAATAAAAAAAAAGTCCTCGGGATGGATCACGGCTGACGGGAAAGCAGAACTCAATGGGAAAGAGGTTAACGCCACACACGCACCAACTCACGCTCTCTCCGTGGCAGGAAGTTGTTCATCTGTTTTGCATCACAGACGTCGCGAAATATTGCCACGAATCTGATATTAAAACCATAGGCATTAGATCAGCCGTGCGCATAATTTGTTTAAGTTGGCATATTATTAACGGCAGTGTCAAACGTGTGTGCATGAAAAGGAAATATATTTTTTTAATCGTATAAAGGAGATCGAGGAAACATGATATTGGGACGAGAAAATATGTGATTAAATGTTCGATTGTGAGGAGGGGGATTGTGTAAAAAAAATGTTGACATTTTTGTTGCTCAGGAAGATTGGTGAAGATGTTCTTGTGCGATCCAGGTTCTGATTACATTGAGAGATTGAAATGTGCACAGAGCCTCCTCGATCCGAAATCTTTGCTCAAAGGGACACGTGCCGTGTGACACGGAATCATCGTTGTGCTTCTGCTTATGCCAAAGTATATGTTCCGTCTTATTGATGATTGATTCGAAAAGCTGCTCTTTCGGGACAGCCGCGTCGATCGCTCCCTCTCTCCCCATCGCGATGTTTCGCCCTCATACGTTAAAGGCCTCCTCAGGCGCCTGAGGATGCCGCTAACGTTTGAGGAGACGAAACGTCGCGATGGAGGGAGAGGGGGAGCGATCGACGCGGCTGTCCCGAGAGAGCAGCTTTTCGAAGCGATCATCATGCATCGAGCCGTGAAAACCGACATCATCATGTTCTGTGTTATTGTTTGGCATCAATATATTTTAGTTTGTCCTGATTTATATTTTAAAACTGTCATTATATATGAAAAGTACACACAATGTGTAAAAAAATACAGCACAAGAGGGTAATATTCTGAAAAGCAATCTTAATTAACCTCTTACCCGACACGACATTTTTGGTTTTATAAAATTAAGCATGTGGTCGACCTCGTACGAATGGGATTAAACGGTCGATAATTTTATTTTAAAGATTTGTCATTATCATGCACGGTCAATCCACTGCTGGATGAAGGCCTCTCCAAGCCACTGCAGTATCCCGCGATCCTACAGTGCAGCAATGCGCCTAGCTCCTGCGCTGATCTCATCGTTCCAACTCCTCCTCAGTGGTGAGAACTGCTATCCGCCCTGAAATAATACATACCTTGGAGAGTATGAATAATCTATTGTGATAAGAATAATACAATTTATCTCATCTCATCTCATTGTCTGAAACCACTTAGTCCTATACAAGGTCACGGTGAAGTCGGAGCCTATCCCGGCAGACACAGGGCGCAAGGCAAGGATATACCGACGATGGGACGCCAGTCCATCGCCGGGCATTGCGGGGCAATTTAGCCTGCGAGCCAATCAACCTATGTAGCAGCATGCTTTTTGGACTGTGGGAGGAAACCGGAGTGCCCGGCGAAAACCCACGCGGACACGGGGAGAGCATGCAAACTCCACACAGAAAGGCACCCGAGCCGAGAGATTCGAACCCGGGACCTTCTTGCTGTGAGGCGACAGCGCTAACCACTGGGCCACCGCGCCGCCCCAATACAATTTATAATTAGTGAAAATGCCACACCTGATCATTGACGAGACACTGATAGGCAGGCGTTTGGTGCCCGCAGAGAGAGGGGGAATCAGCCAGGCGGTCAACCAACGCCAACTTGCCGGACACTGCTTCTGAGTGTTTTTGTTGTTGTTGTGGGAGGTGACTGGAGAACCCGGAAGAAACACGTGCAGAACACGGGGAGAACACACACACACTCCACACAGAAAATCACCCGAGGTCGGAATTAATCCGCTTCAGGCAAGACATTCTTTGTGTGAGGCATAGATGTTACCACTGCATCACCCTGCCGGTGAGAGAGGATTAGTTCACAAACGCAGCAAATCAAAAACATCTCATTTGTCATTTTAGCCACGGCATCGATATGATGACTACACCGGAAACATCCGAGCAATTTATCTTGCAGCGCGGACAGACTACGCCCTGACATTTATATCGAGGGAAACAGCGGCGCAATGGCTCGTGCGCCGCGCTCATGAACCCGGCGGCCTGAGTTTGAGTCCCAATAACGGCTACCGGCACCAGTGGTGGAGTGACATCTGATCTGGATCACACCGCTAACAACAGGCACGCACCTCCCTGACTCTCTCAGCTATTGCGAGCAAACAAGCCGCCGGGCCATCTCTCAGCCGCTCACAAGCAAATTCACGTCTCATTGAGCACGCGAGGAGGAGGAGGAGGAGGGGTCCAACGGTGTTCATGTCCCTGGGTCTCTCCTCCGTTAAAGAGCTATTGCTGTAACATCGGCCATGGGCCCTGTGCGTCTCAACACTTCCGCTCATCCATCGCTCATTTATCAGTTTCCTCGCAGAGATTGAAATATTGCCCAAGTAGGCACGTTCACGATATGTGTGAGCGTGTGTGTCTATTTTTAGATCCAGGGAGCGGTGGCTGAGTGGTGAGCAAGCCGCGCTACAAACCTGGTCGCCCCATTTTTGAATTACCCTCACGGCCAATGTCAGTGACGATGTTCTCAACCGGTCTCTAGGTCGACTCAGCCTCAAATGAGTACCTAATGCGGTGTAAAATATTGCTTATAGGGAGACAAAGGCGGCCGGGCGTGGTGATAGCTACCCAACTCCTCATATGTCACGTGGACCTTTCTAGGTGCTCACAAGACCCTACAGTCTTTTAATGCTATACGGCGGATCTTTGTCTTTTGTATTGATACGAGAGTACACACAGGTCCACATTTTGTATTGCTCCCTACTGTACTTGTATTACTGCCAGATTTATATTCTGTATTCCTACTGCTGTGATTGAGGAGTGGTGGTGCAGCTGTAGTGTGCGCTGCCTTGTGAACACGGAAACCTGAGTTTGACTTCCAGCCAAGGCCACGAGCAGTGAAGAGAGATATCTAAATGTATTCTGGGCACCCCGTACAACTAATCTGCATTGATCAGCGTGGTGAAATATGGTCAAGTAATTATCATGACCGACATGGAATATGGGGAAACATTCATCCATCAATGGATTGACAATGGGCTTTACATTACACATTACACATACGTGGGGTGGCACGGTGGCCCCAGTGGGTAGCGCTGTCGCCTCACAGCCAGAAGGGCCCAGGTTCGAATCTCGGCTCATGTGCCTTTCTGTGTGGAGTTTGCATGTTTTCCCCGTGTCCGCGTGGGTATTCGCCGGGCACTCCGGTTTCCTCCCACAGTCCAAAAACATGCTGTTGCATAGGTTAATTGGCTTGTTGACTAAATTGCCTGCAGTGCCCGGTGATGGATTGGTGTCCCATCGTGGATATATCCCTACCTTGCGCCCTGTGTCTGCCGGGATAGGCTCCGGCTCACCAAAACCCTGTACAGAACTAAGCGGTTCCTGACAATGATATGAGATTACACATACGTACACGTATATTTTTGTCCTTGCGTTAGGCCTCGTGTCCTTTGTTCCATCAAATTCTCTTCGGACATTCATTATCCTGCACAACGTCGTGGTGAGCCAGAGCCTATCCGAGCGGACACAAGGCAGAATGATACCCATGGTGCAATACCAGTCCATCACAGCGTACTGAGGGTAAATTACTGACCAGGCTAATTAATGCAGGCAGCACGTGTTTGGACTTAGGGAGGAAGCAAAAACCCACGTGACAATGAGGATCTGATGGAATGTTGATAATGCTAGTCCATCCGTCTCTTGTTCGCAGTGCCTCTAACAACATGCGTTTTGCTCAAATGAACACATAATTAATAGGGTTTTTTTTTTCTGGTACAACAATTGACTTTAAATCTACATGTATTTGACTTGGCGAGCACAGTGCGGCCCTTCTGGCTCCTCTGCGGGTCGTCTTGCCCTGGCAAGGCAGTAAAACTGGGGCAACTGAGATTATGAAATTACTGCTAATGAGAATTGCTTGGTATTTGTGGTATTTAATCGCCGGCACGAAGGTCGTATCTGTCGTGGGCGATGTCACAAGGTCTTTAACAAGCTCCCGAGCATCCAGTTTTAGAAGTGTACGGTGTTCTTTTTGAACTTCCACACAGCGGTATTCGCGACCTAGGGTGGTATTTGAAGCAGTAAAACCTGGCAATCTGCTGTCTGGGCAGGAAACGCCCCCTTTGCCACAAGCATAGCAGCACTTGGAAAGCGCCACCTTGCGCGGCGTGGGGTTAGGAATATGTTTCCGACACGTTCACTTGGGGCTTTTTCAGAGATGGTGCTGTTAATAACCATCCGACCTCTCGTGCCGGTACTGATCAATCTTCGGGACAAGTTATGGTAATGCATTGATGGTGAATTTCAATGAATAGTCTAAAACCTTTTCAACGAAGGTCCCATGAGCACCATGAGGATGCCCCATTGAGGTTAGGAAATGTCCTTTCTATTATAAAAAAAAGTGATATGGGAAATGTGTGAATGGTGAATTACGTGACCTTTACCCCAAATGAAATAAATATATAATGCAAATGTTTTATTGTCATATACTCACTCACCCTAAATTGCCTCGCCAGAATTTCCCCCAGGATCGTATGTATTTATTGCTATTAGAGGCACTTAAGGAAATAACAAATCGCTCCGTGTAAAGATTTTAAAGGTGCAGTGTTTTAAAGCCACCGAGCCCAAGAGCCTCAGCTCTGATCCAGGCAATGGCACTGGAAGATGCACGATGATAGAAATAAGCTCTATCTTTACCACCTGCCTTTCTAAAACGCAGCGCAATAACAAAAATGTAAAAGTGTAGCTACAAAGTTTTGGTCGGGGGAATTGTATTTTCTTATTTTCTTAATTTATGTCTTTGTTGCTGTATATATGGTATGCATTTTTTTTCTCCATTCTCCGTCCTGGCAAGTTGAGCTTTAAGCATGACATTTAATGGGGAATGTATAACTTTAACAGTCAACTCTACCGAGGCCAGCTATCTTTTCGAGTGCTGGCAAGAGGCTCGGAGACATCTCATGAAAGAAAAAGAACGGTGCCTACCAAAGCCCTGGCTCGGGGCTCTGCCATTCCGGTACAGTAAATCCCCTAATTTATTACATCTTTTGCCCCCTTGACATATACCCACTCATTGATTTTTCGACCCCGCCGGCTCTGTGAAAACGACAATTTACTGCCGCTATCCAAGACCTGCGTTAATCCGGGATACATAAAGAGACTTCACAGTCCCTGCCTATTTTTCAATTTTGAACAGCATCGATATCACTGTATTAACTTGTCCCTTTCCGGGTATCCGAGACTTCATCTCCACTGCTGGCCACCCAGCTAACCCTGTAACCTCCCTGGGCTGTAGCATCCCCTCTGGCAGAATCAACCCTGGCTATGAAGAGTTGCAGGAGAAGCGTTCCTCGTGCAAGCGAAACATAAATCCTGCTCTCTGACGTCCACGTGCAGATTTTGTGAGCTGGAGTAGAAATAATGGCATTTATAATTAGAAGTGTTTTCCAAGTGTAATTTATGCATTGATTCATCAATTGCGTGTTTGCGAGCTCACGGTTTGTGAATGCTGCTGCAGTGGCTATTGCATATTGAAGACTGTAAACTGCATCAGCCACGGAGGATGTTGGATTGAACTCTTCTGCATATTCAAATGAAACGCGGCCAGAATGTAATGTTGATTTCGTAAATAATTTCGAGGTGAGGCTGGAGCAGCTGTGCTACGGTGAGTATACTCTCACTACGAACGTGGCGACCTGGGTTCAAGTCCCTATTGATGACCGAGATCAATAGCGAATTATATGTGAACCGGTCCTAGCCACATGCTCACAAACCGCTACACATTACGGATGTTATTGACAACAAAGGGGCGGTACATGTACGTTAATATGTTGCAGCTTGGTATATATATGTGTACTGCATGTATATTTTTTTAACGAGGCAGTCATAATCATATACACTGATATTGAGGCACATGTATGCATAACCCTCCTTCTCGCGCGAGAAAGCCGTGTGGCCTTTACTGTCGGACAACATTTGCTCAGTACTCTATATCAAGGAAATGAAATCATTGATTATTTCTATGCCATTTTTTAATCAGGTGGGCTCTATTACATGCAATTTAATGTTGTACACGATGGTATATGTCACTTATATGGTCAATTATATGTTTTATTACGGCTCTTTTTCAGCGTATGTAGGTCACGGTAGGTTACAAACACGGAAGCCTCATTTGTAAAAAATGAGGTGACAAATAATTAAGTGCGTGGGTTATCTGCCCGCATGCTAAATAGCAGCTCGTGACAAATTCAGGAACATTGTTGGGATGGTGGAGATCATACGCGGACGAGACAAACGACGCGGTTTTAAACAAACGCCGTTTGTATCTGGTTGTTGCTGTGAACGTGACGGAGCGCTTGCCTCTGTACACTCGGTGTACAAACAACGAGGACGACTTATGTGTATTTTTTTTTCTATATTGCCATTTTCCCCCAAATTTCATCATGAATTCTAATAATAATAATAATTGCATTTATAGAGCGCTTTTCACCCGAGGGTCACAAAGCGCTGCACAGACCTGCGGAGAGAACGGCGCGTCAACAACAACGGCAGAGAACGGCAAATCAGCAACAATAACTTTTTTTGGGTCATGTCATGAGATGACTTATCGTATCCTTTGTAGGGCAGCACAGCCCTTGATGTTAGCAGACGGCCCACAGAGTTACCGCTGAGATGTTAGCTGATTATTATTGCAATGATAAATACCCAGTGGTCTTATCAGCTCTGGATGCGGGATTCCTGCAAAACAACAAACGTTCCAACTGATCAACGCAACAACATACACATTCAAAAGTTGAGGTCCCTTCAGATGCCCTCTACTCAGCATCCCACAGAGGGTGGCATTTTCCCACCCGCTCTGTAAATGGGAGGGAGGTTTTCAATGCTCGATGAATGAGAGTTGATCTTCAGTCCTGTTCTTTGTGGATAGCCGTGTCGAGTATTACTGCTCTCTCCTTGACAACAATTCGCCTCCCACGTTGGAGGCATCGTTAGGCGAAGTGAATAGCTCCGATGGAAAGTGCTCTGTTATGTGTCTGCAGTGCACGAGTGCGTTTTCACAATGGTGAAATAGAGTGCAGGCAGCTCTGTTATTTCTGCTTGCACTCAAGTGATGTTCATTGCCTCCCACAGACACGCTCCTCAATTCAGTATCAGTACCTGCCTATAATCCTATACCGTGGGGAGCTGGAGCCTATCCCGGCAGACACAGGGCACAAGGCAGGGCTAGATCCAGGATGTAATGCCACCTAGATTAATTATCTTGCTGGCAAAATTACCACCGGTGTCCTGAGATGTTGTAACTGACTTACCCCTCCCCGCTGGACAACTGTTGAACAGAGATACATTGCCCAGTGGTTCCTTTCAGCTTATTTAAAAACTGAATCAATGACTGAGATTCTCACATTTCAAGTCGCATTGTGTTCTCGAAAGTGTTTTTTGATCTTGTCAACTTCCGTCTTTGCTTGCCATTGTCAACAGGAATTATTAACGAATTGACTGTCACACCAATGTTTGTTTACCGGTGAATGGAAATTTGTAAAATCAGATCGAGAACTTGGGCGGCACGGTGGCCCAGTGGGTAGTGCTGTCGCCTCACAGCAAGAAGGTTCCGGGTTCGAATCTCGGCTCGGGTGCCTTTCTGTGTGGAGTTTGGATGTTCTCCCCGTGTCCGCGTGGGTTTTCGCCGGGCATTCCGGTTTCTTCCCACAGTCCAAAAAACATGTTGCTGCATAGGTTAATTGGCTTTCAGACTAAATTGCCCGCAGTGCCCGGTGATGGACTGGCGTCCTATTGTGGGTATATCCCTGCCTTCAATCCTCTGTCTGCCGGGATAGGCTCCGGTCCCCCACGACCCTGTACAGGATTAGGCGGGTATTGATGATGAGAGAACGATCTTTGGACTCCACCGTGCCAGCTTAGTGCTCTGAGTAGCCAGGTTTCCTATGGTGCCCACATAGGTCAACCAACTGCACTCACCAGGGGTGGCACAGTGGTAACAGCAGCTTTGGGCGCCTCTCTGTGCGGACTTTGCGTGTTCTCCACATTCTGCGTGGGTTTTCTCCGGGTTCACCAGTTTCCTCCCACAACTAAAAAAATACAATAAATAATTTCCCGATGCCCTCATGACATACAGGAATTCAGTGTCTGGCTGGTTGGCGCCGGCTGACAGCGTGCCTCCAGCTCCAGCTCCACCTCAGTCGCTGTATAATTGTAATGTATTAGTATTATAATATTATTATGATCGCACGTTCGTGCCACCACTCTTCCAGCTCTGCCTGAACGCTCCTTAATGGATCGCG
>JAZEWT010000002.1:3974592-3992447 GCA_036362905.1 Mordacia mordax
GGAAGTGGGAATTGTTCAGTTCCACCGTGCCGCGTGGGAGAAAAGTTTAGACGGAAACGGCGGTTCTGGGTTTTTGTTTCTCCTTCTTAGAAAGTCATCTGATTTGTTTGCGAAAAGCAGCGTGTGATTAAGGCCACCCGTGCATGATTACATCAACGGTCAGCTTGAGCCGTGAAGAAGTTGGCTGCCAGTCTTCCAGGTCTAAAAATTTAGCATGGAATAGGAGATGGAAGTTACGCCTTTAAATGTTTCTAGAGTTTTGCCTCTTTTCAAATGTATTCCGGTTTACCTGTAGGTGTCACGCACTGATGAGCAAGAGAATAGAGGGGAGAAATACCATCACGTAAGTTCTGAGATCCCTTAAAACCTTTTTTTTTAATCCACGAAGTTGGGTTCCTTCTCTTTTCCGCACTCAGCGCTGCAGAGAAACGTTGTATGCATTGGCAGTCAATTCGACATTTTAAATTTTTAACCAATTTAAAGTGACGAACTCAATTTTACCATGTTTTTTTTGTGTGTGTAGTCAGAGGTGACCAAGCTGAGAGAGTCACCTCGGATTTCAACTCAGCGTCTCAGCACTGCCACCGTAGAGCAGTGACTCGTGAGTTACCTGGCCCACTTAGAACGTTAAATACTGATTGTTATGTTTTCAAGTGAAAACAGTGTTTCTTAAGAGGCAATTTCTCTCTGCCGAGACTCATATCTGCGTCACTGTCAAGACAGCGAGGGTGATTCACAAGGACTATTCGGTACATTCAATATATCAAACACTGCGACTTATTGCTGTTCAATTTGCAATATTTCAATTGGAGTCATACAACATCACGTTCGTACGGTACAACAGCATGTCCCGGCGGTGCCATATGCTGTGTAAATACACAAACTGCATTAGCGTGTGTATTCGCCTCGTCCAACAGATTTAATCAGGCCGTAATGTATCACTGTTATTCTAGGTGGCCGGTGAATTGGAGAAGACACACGAATCACAAGAACAACCTTACCAAAATCTCATCTCATTGTCTGAAACCGCTTAGTCCTATACAGGGTCACGGTAAAGCCGGAGCCTATCCCGGAAACACAGGGCGTAAGGCAGGAATACACCCGACGACAGGACGCCAGTCCATCACCGGGCACTGCGGGCAATTTAGTCTGCAAGCCAATTAACCTATGCAGCAGCATGTTTTTCGGACCGTGGGAGGAAGCCGGAGTGCCCGGCGAAAACCCACGCGGACACGGGGACATTCTGTTGACAAGTCCTCATAGATTTTATAATTTTGAGTGGGGGATGTGAAGCTCATTTGGTAACCAAGAAATCCACGGTGGACTAAGACTGAGAGTGGCCTCTCGGTTATTTAGTTACATTTGCAGCTCCTTCTAATGTGCCCTCGATTTTACAGAGAAGGCGATTAGGCGACAAGCGTCGAAAACAATGAACAGCAGTTGTTGATGATTTTGGCTACTTTTATTTGCGTTTTATTGCGTGTGCTTGCGATAAAGCATGTTAAGTGATCAAAACAGCCAATACGCAGCCTGCTATTGACTGCTGATGAGACTGCACCTCGTACTCAATACGCTCAGCCGTGTGATAGCTTTGGTAATGTCTTTGGGTGGTAGTAATTTCAACTGGTTTATGTCTCTATTTAATTTTGACCAACGTATGGTGTAAAAATGTACACCCTTTTGTTGATTGACTTATGGATGAAGCGCCCCCCCCCCCCGATGCCGTGTAGGTTTCTAAGGTATTTTTGACCATACTTCACCTTACAGTTGAGAGTGTGTCGGTGTTTGGAGTGAGCTCAGGACCGGTTCACATATCATTCGCAAGTGAATTTAGCTGAGCCCAGGAATCGGATCTCAAGGCTGAGAGTACATTGATTTCACCACTGTCTCAGTACATCTGGATATATTTTTTATTCTGAGTGAATTGAAATGCTAATTTAATTGGAATGCATTTTTAAAGGATTTTCCCCCCCTAGATAATTACATTACATTGCTTATTAAAAATGCACAACGTTTGCATGGCACATGTGTTCATGCACACAATATTTGATGTGTGTCATGCACCGCAGCACATGTGGCCAATTTATCTTCATACGTCGGTACGGCGTGGCTTCTAAGGTCACCTTAGGCATTCGGTTCCTCTGTCACTGCGTCACAGCTGCTCGTATCACGGATGAAACTAATTCCTTTCAACCTTGCCTCTACGACAGAGCTGCGAGCTCTCTACCAAAGCCGGCTGCCATCGTCTCGCCTCCTCCTCTGGACAGAAGGGGGGGAACAAAAAAGTCGCCTCGTCTATCTTGATTTCGGCATTGTGATTGCTCGTTCATGCTTCTGCTGGGGGACGAGCTTCCGCTGCAGGGAGCTCTCGAGATTCCCATTAGAGGGTGGGCGAGTCCGTTGTCCGTTTCTATTCAAGCTGGAAGGAACCGTTGAGATGTGTAGCGCTTTTTCTTTTTAAATCAATTGTTCAGCGGGGAGTGGGATGCAAGTTGCGACATCTCGGGGCACGCAGGGGCATTTTAGTTGCTGACAACCCAGGCAGAATGTCTGTGGATGATGAGAGGTAACGGGAATACCCGGTGAAAACCCACGTGGACACAGGGAGAAGATGCAAACTTGACAGAGAAAGGCACCCGAGGTGAGAATCCGAACCTGGGCGGTTCTTGCAGTGAGGCGGTGGAATTACTCACTGCACCATTGTGCTGCCACGGTGGCGCAGGAAATATAGACAATTTCCCACCACACCTGTCAAACATTTTAGAAAAAGGTGGCATAACTATCCTTTCCACACGTAACCTGCAGATCAACTGTGGTGAAAGTAACTTTAATTCGAAGGCTTTATTAATACCGTGAGTTTGCTCTCCAACACATCGGTATGTTGAGATAATGAAGAATTGACACGTTTTTTTAACGTTAACAAACTTTACTAATTACCCGTTTTCGTGTGTGGAGGGTTTACAGCAAACATTTTTTACGTGACCTAACCCAAAAAATGGAATTCATCCATGTGGTGAAAAGTGTAATTTTACTACTGAGTGGAAACACGTGGGGGACTTTAAGCAACTCACTCCATTATTTAAACTAGCAGAGTGCCCGCCCTGCGGGCAATCAAATCCCCCGCATATAACAGATTCTTGTGACGTCTCTTGTTCATGACGTTTTCTGCTGACGTGACTGCTTTGACCTGAATATCTTCCTGATAGGGCGGCACGGTGGCCCAGTGGGTAGCACTGTCGCCTCACAGCAAGAAGGTCGCGGGTTCGAATCTCGGCTCGGGCGCCTTTCTATGTGGAGTTTGCATGTTCTCCCCGTGTCCGCGTGGGTTTTCGCCGAGAACATACAAACTCCACACAGACAGGCACCCGAGCCGCGACTCGAACCCGGGACCTTCTCGCTGTGAAGCGACAGCGCTACCCACTGAGCCACCGTGCCACCCTCTCCATTATATACCAATGATTAATAAGTTACTGTATTGGGTAGTGGAATGAAACCGGTGGTCCGTACATCCGCAGCAGCAGCAGCCATGCACACATAAATTAATTCCTTCCTCTATATATTAGCAAAGTACCCGCTCTACGGGTGATCTTGCTCTAAGCAGGAAGCACGTTATTATGACGTCACGATGAAAACGGAGGAGTGCTTACGAGTATTTATTGATCGAAGTGCAAAAGTTGAAAATTGGAGTTGAAATCGTATTACAGTTTCAGAAGCATGATCAATATAAGTGGGAAACAAAAGTTGAGAGAATATGCAAAAACGTTTGTGTTATCCAGATAAAATGTATGCTTATGAAGGATTCAAACCCGATACCCTCAGTGCAGAAATCACATGTGCTCCATTGTATTTATAGACGAGTATTTTTGCCCACTGAAATTACATGGTACAAGGGTGACACTTGCTTCCAAAAACTGCTCTTTCGGGATAGTCGCGTCAATCACTGCCCCTTTGCGCAAAGGAGAGAGAAGGAGCGATCACTCATCATGTGTATATTTAAAAAAAAACCCCAAAAATGGTTTTGCTGCTTATTTTCCATTCTGGTGCCAATGTTGTTGACGTGCCAGTCTCTCCACAGCTCTGTGAAGCACTTTGTGACCCTCGGGTAAAAAGCGCTCTATGAATGTAATTATTATTATCATGCATCGAGCCGTGAAAACCTACATCGATGCAAGGGCACGAGGATTGTGTTTTGTTGATTGGCAGTTCAAAAAGTTTGCCTTTTGGCAAGTCAGATCGGACTCAAAAGTTTTTAGAAGCACAAGTGACTGGGCCCAACTGTGAGGACGATCAATCAGCAGTTTTCACGCTGGAGCCGCTCAAACAGCGTTTCACACACACACACTTCACTTATGTTTTATATTAAGCATTTGTTACGCTGGGAGAGCGAATAAAACTGGCAACTTCTAAATTGCAAGTCCACTCTTTGCGATCATTTCAACCACAACAACGATTCCTTTTGACTACTTTGTATCTGACTCTTACATGTTATGTCTGACGTTGTTCCCTTTGAGATCTCCTTCCTTCCTTCACTCTCTCTCTCCCCTGCTATCCCTTCAGAGCTGCTTTCGTCTGTGTGGCCTCGGTTTCCCGCCACACACCCTCGCTTGCGGCTGAAGTCAAATCCAAGATTGGTCGCTGTCGGTAAATGTCAGCCACAAAGCGCAGGGGGGGCTCACATCGAGCCTCTGATCTTTTTTGGAAGTTGGGCTGGCCTTTCTGCCTCGCTCCAAAAGGCCATGACAAAACTGCAGATAAATAAATGATGCGCGCACAGGACTCGGGTTAAAAATCTGATGGCACCCCAAAAACCGCGCCTCTCATCTCCCGAGCGATCAGGGTTTTATGGGAATTGTGACGATCGCTTTGGGACCGAGGAGATTAACTTGTCCTCCTCCTCCTCTCCCCCCTCCCCACGGAATCTTCAAACCTGCCGTGGGCTCAACAATTTATTTCGTTATATGTGGCCACAACAAGGCGTTTTTAGTTTTGCCCTTTGTGTCCGATCTTTCAAGATAATTTCGTCACAGTGTTGTCGATTAAAGAGCAAATATCAGTCGTGGTGTCTGAGCTCTGAGCAGGACTTACAAGGCTGGATGAAATTTAAAACATTAAAAACAAAAAAAAAACAGTAGTGGAACGCTTTCATATAAATAATCGTATTTTATGGACAATGTAACGTCAGCTTTGTAGCTTATTGTTGTGAATTCCCACGTTGCTCTTGCTGTTGTTTTTATTTAGTCACCATATTTTAATTTAATTTGCCCTGCCTACTCAACTTACTCCAGGATTTAAAAAAAAAACCTGGCCAATGAGGAGAATCCAGAGGCACAAAGTGGCTGGATGATGATTGGTTGTTTTGACCACGTTGGGAGGAGTTTGCTTATCAATTTAAACCGCATTAATGTCGAGTGTGGTTGTGGGTTGGCCTTGGTGTGGGATGGAATTATGGAGCCTTCTTTGCCTACCCCTTCATGCGTTTTTAATCTGATGATGTGTTTCCCCTGTAAGACTGTGTTCCGTATCCCCCAGTCTCCCTTGTAAAGCAGGATTTTTGTGTCATGTAATAAAAAAGGGCACGCAATGGTACTTTCAGAATATGTTCTAATATCCTATCGGTGCTTGATGCTCTGTGTCTAAATTAAAACGCATTGCGAAATACCATTCCGGTGAAGCTTTATGAATAGTAGCTCGCTTCTTGAAAGGCAGGTTGCAATTAGCATTTCATTCAACTGATGTACGGCTGGTTCGAGAAAAATTGTAACAAAACACATCGAACTCAAACATTTTGGATATAGCACATGTGCTCAACATTTTTTGAGAATCGTACATGAGTATTGAAATGTTGAATCGTGTTACACGGTTTTTGGAATTTTAAGACAATACAAATTACAGGCAGTCCTGTGTTTGCATATCTTCGGAGCAACGCATTAATGAACGTGTTGTCATGTAATGGCAATAAAATTAAAAAAATTTAAACATTATGCGCAAGTTTTTTGTGATGTTGGTGGAGTCATTTTACGTTCTAGTTCAAGTCGCAAATTCTCGCGTGTGCACTGCGTGTGAGTGTCGCGATGGTTATGGCAAAAAGAAAATATCAATATCAACAAAATTGCACAATATGAAATGAAAAATGAAAAATTGTAAATGCACTTCAGAGCAGTGCATGAAAAATTCAATTATTGTTTTAATTGTGACAAATTAGTTTGCTAAGAACACTGCCTAAAATCAATGGCCACTGTGACCTTTGACTATTCATTGGTTAAAAATGGCAAATACAAATAGCCTCTATAAAACCATACATTACCATGCCCTTCAGAAAACTACTATAGATTTTTGCTAAGGGGAGAAGATGGAAAATTGTGTAGATTTATCGACTGGCTTAACCTGCTAAACCACTGTTGAGATATGTACTCTACATTCGAAATCGTGTTTGATCCATTCTAATAATGCAAGTTTTCATTTTATGAGATTTTGAGCAATGGATTTGGCTGACATTTCACAAAATATTAGACCGTTTAGAAATTGTCCCTTTCTCCTCCCCCCCCCGCCCGCCTCCCCACCATAGTCCACAATTCACACAAATAATCGCTCGTATGCCTTGCGCTTGAACACGGCTTTGAAGCTCTAAAAAGTACATTTTTTTTCCCGACACGTGATTATGGCTTATGGCAGCAACCGCGAAGCCCCACACGTGTCAACGTGCGACATTGCCACCGCCTCCTCCTCCTCCTCCGCCTCCTCCTTTGCATTCAACGTGGGCGCATCGCGCTGTGATCCGATTATTTTCGACTTGCGCTTGGTACAACAGACTTTGTGATATACAGAGGAACAATATACAATAAAGCAGCATCCCCGGGCCTTCTTCGTGATGGATCTCGCGCGGATCCCGTGGGGATTTAGGAAAGCCACGGTACAGACCCGATAGCTGACATATCCCCCGCACGCGTGTCTCATCCATCCGTGTTTTGCCGGGCCATGCCGGCCGCCCCTCGCCATATGTTTTGTCCACCGTTGTCACAAAATCAATGGCTTGTCTCACCACAGAGACGGATAGAGTCTCGTTTTGCAGCCAAGGGGGAGGGAGGAGCTCGAAACTGTCCTCTTACTCCTGGAAAATATCTCTCTTTCCGTTTCACACTGGCTCTCCCACTTTCCTACTCATTTGCCCGCTAGTTTTTTTTCTCTCTCTTTTTCTCTCTCTACACGTTCACTTCTTGTTTACGAACAGGCGTGGCTCTTTTTATTCCCTCTATTTTTGCATCGCCCATCGATGTCCCCCCGACAATCGCCCATCTACCCATCCTGTCCGATGCGCTGTCTCTGTATCTTTGGATCCCTCGATTAATCCGCCGTGTTATAATCTCTGGAGGTCACCGTGGGTTGAGACGGGGTGGGGGAGCGAAGAGACGTGAGATTTCAATGCGAGGCTTGCCTGCAGGGCATGTCAAGGCCCGTCGTTCGCACCAAACACACACTCGCGGCAGAGGGATGTAGGTAAAATGCTTCCGTTCCTCTTCATAAACCCCCCCCGCCTCGTCACCTTAAAATAGCGCTAATGGGTAAAATAGCAACACGATAATTAGCAAAACGCGAAATTATCAATGTTCTGTGATCATTCTTAATGCTTCTTAGAAGGTGAACTATATTAAAACATTAATCCTCACTGCTGCTGCCGTAGTGTATTGACGTGGGCCTCCAATTATGTGTGCAGGTTCACAATGCGTTTTGTATTGTTTTTTTTGTAATTAAAAAAATATATATATATGCTGCCCTCATATGCTCATCATCGTTTAACAATCCCAGCCATTCTCCGTCTGCTGCTGGATGAAGGCATCCATTGTGCTGACACCACTGTCAGTGTGTCTCAGCAGCTGCAATCCATCTGGCACCGACTGCACCTCCTCGTCCATCAGCTCAAAACCTTTCGCGATCGTCACTGTGCACCGTCTCTCCCCTCTCTCTCCCCTCTCTCTCCTCTCGTTTCGATCACTGCTCCATCACCGGTCACGTCCTTCAGCTGCCACGATTGCGCTAAAGAGTCCGGGCCATGTTTCGCAAACTCTTCCACGTGCGCGCGCTGTGCTGTGTCGCACTTTGCGAAGTTCCCTCCATCGCGTTATCCCCCGACACCCACCCCCCACCCCCCCTTGACTTGCACTCTGCCCATTGAGAAAATAATACTTCGCAGCGTGGCGTCGAACGCAATGATAACGAGACGGCGACAGTGGCGCTGGAGGTTAATGAACAGATTCGGGGTCACATCCAGGGCACGCGGGGTGGCGCAGTGGTGACGCCTGCTCCTCAAAGATACAAGGTCCTGCCCGAGAGGGTTCGATTCCTGCCGAGGGCACCGACTGTGTGGAGTTTGGGTGTTTTCCCCCCTTGTTCTACCTAAGTTTTCTCCGGGTTCTCCGGATTCCTCCGATAACAAAAACATTATTTATTAATACATTGGCCGATAATAGAATATATACACGGCCATGGACCGGCGTCCCGTCGTCGGGTGTATTCCTGCCTTACGCCCTATGTTTCCGGGATAGGCTCCGGCTTCACCGTGACCCTATATAGGATTAAGCGGTTTCAGATAATGAGAGATGAGAGAGAATATATACAAGGCAGTGTTTGGCAGGTGTTGGCGCCGGCTCACTGCATGACTGCCCTCCCCTGCCTCTATGTGGTTTGCTTGCTACGCCTCCCTAATGTAGGTCGCCCCGGATAAGGGCGTCTGCGAAATAATAATAATTCATAATAATGATTGTGTTTGTGGCAGAGATGCATTTAAATGGCCAGGCCCACACATTGGGAATGGCTGCACACCCCTCAATAGTTTTAGGGCTGCACGTAGTGGTGAGACTCAGCAATGCTTCGAGCTCAAGGGGCTTAAGGTAATTAAGAAATGTTTCGCAAAATACCAACTTGGATTCAGGTAGGAATAACCATAAAATCCAATCAAATAAAACGCATCTTATCTCTGTGCACCTCTCTTCTCTGGCCTCCACATACAGTATATATATATTTTTCACATCGTATGCATCTCACGACACGAGGCTCATCTCATTACACCTCCATCTGTGGTCCACATTTCTTTAATCCCACTCCATTGCGTCTCTCGTCCAATATATCTTGCATCGTCGAACCAAGCGTTTATGAATTGAAAGAGTTGGATGCCCCCGCGATTATGAATTTGTTTAAGCGCCTCCATCACTGTCACGGTACTTTCACTGGGGGGGTGCGGGGTGTAGGGGGTTATTGAGCGACTGGTGTCCTGCAGTGATACAGAGACCGCGCGTTCCCTCCACATGCCTGTGCCAGGGCCTCTGCTGTGCGCGGAGAGAGGACGCTGGAGACTTCACTCCCTGCTCTATCGAGAGTGGCCCGAGTTTGCCGTCGCACAGGAACGCGGGAGCCTCTGCTTGCGATGCGGCGCCCACCTGTCCGGTAGGAGACGGAGCACAGCGCGGGTGAGTGAGCGCTGCCGATGCTGACTGACAGCGCGTGTTCACCTTCGCGCACGGATCTATCGTCGATCCGCTCTTCGATGAAGGCCCCCCCCCCCATGCCGCGCGGGTGACGGGGACTCTTTGACCATACTTCACCGCCTTTGCGAAGGGACAGGAGCACAGACGTGGGTGCATTAGAAGCAGGGCGCAGCGTTGGTGTTTGTGGTACTGCTCTCTTCTGCCAGAAACATAGCACAGCCCTGCAGCTGCTGATGTGAACCCCGCATGCAACGCACCGCTCACAAAATGGTTGGGCTTTATAAAATGCAAGTGTGTTTCGTCAGAGGGTGTGAATTTGCCTGGAGCGATTG
This sequence comes from Mordacia mordax, assembly GCA_036362905.1. Taxonomy (NCBI): domain Eukaryota; kingdom Metazoa; phylum Chordata; class Hyperoartia; order Petromyzontiformes; family Petromyzontidae; genus Mordacia; species Mordacia mordax. The sequence continues at coordinate 3,984,404 of JAZEWT010000002.1, forward strand.
ATTGTTTGCGATTGCTCACGAGGATTCCTATCCACTGACGTTTGTACCACAACATTTAAACAATTATTGCCAGAGAACTGTACAGAGGGGTGTTGGTCTGCCATTCCACGTTCAATTTACGGTTCCACAATTGTGTCGGGACAAGTCCATATGCGCATTGCAGCAGTGATGGGTTGGTTCCAGCGACACCGCTGAAACTAAGATAGCATCATCAACAGCGGCAGCCGTATGTAATAAGTAGAACAGATTTTTACCATTTCTGGCAATAGTACACGTGTTGAGATCTTAAAACACCAAAATAGACGCATTTCACAATGTGTCTAGTTTGCAAAAGCCACACATACTTGTGGTAAAATATGCCAACAGGAAGCTTTGATAACATATGCATTGCCCTTCAAACTGATTGGCCCACACCAGACATGGCTTTCTTTTGAGCCTGATTGTCAGTGTTATCCAGATGATGCCAAAAAGCAGCCAGCTCAGGACAATGCAATATGAATGCTTTTTAACCAAACAATAAACAGTAGTCAAGTAAAAAGTGTGGTGGTTTTGATCACTTAACATGCATTATAGCAAACACACGAAATTAAACGCTTAATTAAAAGCATAAGAAGACAACAACTGCACCTCGTTGTGTTCACTGCTTGCCGCCCAGTCGCTTTCCCGGTAACATCAAGAGTACATTAGAGGGAGCTGCAAATGTAAATAAATAACCACGAGGCCACTTTAGCTCCCAGTCTTAGTCCAGCGTTTATTGCTTGGTCAGCAAATGAGCTTCACATCGCACCCACAGTTACATGAACTAAGAGCACATGTAAACAGAACCTGTGAAATTATAACTGTATTGCCCTTAGATTAAAAGCATCCTGAGCAGAAGTCTCTAACATTTTTGAACACAAGATCACTTTTGGAATTTGAATACCGTGCAAGAGCTGGAGGTTAATATTCTACGTTATTTATCTCCCCCAAAAAGTACGCTGTTTAAGAAAACACCAACCAATTCCTAGACTTGTGCACCAACAGTTAGCTCTGCTCTAAACTCTCCAGCAATTTGTATTTGTGACTCACGGCCTCATAGAATACCACCTTTTCCACTCTCTCTTCGTTAAAAGAAAAAAACAGACTGTTAGCGTACTGTCGATGTGAATCGACTGGTTGGAGACGGCTGTTCTTTAATGTAGTCGGTATAGTTACTCAGTAAATCAACTTAACTAATTCGGGAACAACAGCTCATTACGCACGAAGATTTTTACTCTAAACCCAGGGCTTTGGTTCAGCTGTTGTGCTACCTGGAAAACATTCCCGCTCCAAGCATTCGCTATTCGTCACGTGTCTGCTCTCGTCTACCAGCAGCCTGCAAAATGTTCGGTGAGAAATTAATTTGCGCCTTTGAGCAAGACAAGCGCTCCGGCGAGTAGACACAACGCCGGCTTTACAGCTCGCACCTCGGTGCTCATAATCCCATCATTTATCGAATGAGCTTTGTGTTCTCCCAACTATCTGAGTGAGGTTGAGCCATCAGCGCCGCCAGCATCGCTAACTATTGCAGAGCAAACACATGCCCTAGAAACGGGGGTAGACATTGTAAGCGTGTAAACTTGCGACTTAAACGCCAAATGTGCTACAAATACTCATTGCAAAGCCTATCATTGCTTCACATCAGCTCGCTTTAAACTTTTACTCTCGCTTCCTTTTGTCGTTTCCGATGCCATTGTTCAATTCTCAACGGACCCATTCGTTAGCCGAGTCCCGTGTAGCCAGATATGTTTAACCAACCTTGCCTTTCATAGCTTTAAAGGGATTTATAAATATGTATTTATATCTCGCCCACCCCTTTTTATTAGATTTCAGCCTTGCCAGCTGCCTTTAGAAATCATGTCTCCTGTTGATTTTTTCTTCTTCTTCTTCTTCTTCATGACATCACAATGTGTAGCAAAGCCAATTTGTGGTTGTTCAATGGCGTTGAATATTCTGCGGACTGGGTCGCAGTGGCCCGCGGCTTCAAATGGCCCTGTCTTCGCAGTTCACTGTTCAAACTGGATTGTGTGAAATGTCGCGTCCTTTCATCCAAAAAAGACCCTGACTTTGGCCTATAAACCGATGGGATGAGAGTTTTAAGCGAGCGCCTATTAACACTGTCTCTCTCTCTTTCATGATGGGAAGATCTGGCCAATGATTTTCTTGACTGCTTGTGTCTCGAGAATGTCCATGCTGTCAAAAACACATTGTGAGCAATTATTTTAGGCCGAGTCAAGCTTAGAGATTCCCGAGCCATGTGTGTCCACGCTAAGGGAACCGCGTTCGCATTATTCACGAGACCAACGATTTCTGCACAACACCCAGCTTCTGTGTATTATTTCAGTTTTAATTCTGTCGTATTGATTACTTTCCTGGAACTTTAATATTGGGCGGCACGGTGGCCCAGTGGGTAGCGCTGTCGCCTCACAGCAAGAAGGTCTCTGGTTCGAATCTCGACTCGGGTGCCTTTCTGTGTGGAGTTTGCATGTTCTCTCCTCGTGTCCGCGTGGGTTTTCGCCGGGCACTCGGGTTTCCCCCCACCGTCCAAAAAAGCATGCTACTGCATAGGTTAATTGGCTTGCAGACTAAATTGCCCGCAGAGCCCGGTGATGGACTGGCGTCCCATCGTGGGTATATCTCTGCCTTGCGCCCTGTGTCTGCAGGAATAGGCTCCGGCTCACTGCGACCCTGTACAGGACTAAGCGGTTTCTGACAATGAGATGAGAACTTTAATTTTGTAGTTTGACATCCTCACTTTTCTGCGAGTACCATCAACCCTCTTAAGTACTCTTTCGCCTTCATCACGACATCAGACGAACGTATTACATCATTAGAACAAGACCTCTCGTAAGGTTGGCACTTGTAGGTTGAACAACGACGAATAATCAGTTCAACACCCACACACATGCTCGAGTAAAAATCTTCGGGTTGCAGTTTTCCGGTAACTTTATAAGGAGTTATTATAAAAATATAATAACGCGAAATGATACGATCCAATCCACAAATTAACTGCTTCTATATTGATTCAATTTTAAATTATTGGGCTTGCGATTCAAACATTGCACGATAATGGCCTGCATTACATCGCTATGCAATAAGTCTTTCATTTAAACCACGATACTTCGCTGCAAAATGTTTTTGGAGTCTTGTGTCTCAATGGGTTTTCTACTAATTATCTAAATATATGTGCTCAGTCAGCAGGTTGTTGACACGACTCACATTGGAAGTGGCTCTCTTAGTTGATGTTGTGTCCCATGATGCATTTGTGCAGTCAAGCGGACAGCTTTTCTATTAAAATCAGATTAATTAATATTTGTATACATTTACAACGCGCGCATAGTCATTCACTGTCGAAGTGTATTCATTCGACAAGAGAACGACTCAGAGGCGCGAGGAGAGCACAGAGAGGTGGAGGAGGAGGCAGCCAGGCAGTTTGCCGGCACCACATTGCCACACACTGCTTCCTATATATTAGGATGTCATCGGTAAATTAATTAATGAGGTTTTTTTTTTAATTGTGGGAGGAAATCGGAGAGCTCGGAGGAGATCCACACAGAACAAGGGGAGAATACACAAACTCCACACAGAAAGATGCCCAAGGCGGGGATCGAACCTGCCCGCGCGAGACCATTCTTTCTGTGAGGCGCAGATGTTACCACTGTGCCACCCTGCCGCCCATTGCGTATTCACCTGTGGATGACTTAGTTTAGGAGGGGGTTTGCGTGCTGTCCTGCCACTGTTCAGATGTTTACTCACAGCTGGTCATGCTTCCTGCAAGATGTCTCATTTCACTGATGTCTGAGCAGCAATCTGCACACCTTCATTCAGTCGTTCTGCAATGATGCATCTCGAGGCTGATAGAGATATTGAAAAATTAACTCATTTACTTGAGCGCTAAGCTTTTGTTAACACCTGGTGATGGATGTAATTTCTAGTAAGACTCCCTACTAATCTCATCTCATCTCATTATCTGAAACCGCTTAATCCTATATAGGGTCACGGTGAGCCGGAGCCTATCCCGGAAACACAGGGCGTAAGGCAGGAATACACCCGACGACGGGACGCCAGTCCATCGCCGGGCATCCCTACTAATCATAATGATTGTATTTTTATAGCGCTTTTCACCCGAGGGCCGCAAAGCGCTGCACAGAGCTGCGGAGAGGACGGCACCACAACAACATTAGAATGGAAAAATCAGCAAAAATAACATTTAATGTGTGTTTTTTTTAAATAAATATACACATCGTTGCAGAACGCGTAAAATATTATTTGACTAAATTGAGAGTTGCTCTCCATAGATGCTCTTTCAGGATAGCCGCGTTGAGTGCTCCTTCTCTTCTCGCAACGCTGCTCCTCACACGTAGGAGGCATCGTCAAGCGTTCTGAATCAACACATTAGACGTCACAAATGCCTAAAGGCGCCTCCAACGTAGGGGGTGAAACGCCCTGAAGGGGAGGGGAAGAACACTCAACACGGCTCTCCCAAAGCAACAGCTGCGGAGAGCAATTGTTTTCACATCGAGCTGTGAACATTTTCATCCGTACGTTGTACTCAGAGCGGCACGGTGGCCCAGTGGTTAGCGCTGTCGCCTCACAGCAAGAAGGTCCCGGGTTCGAATCTCTCGGCTCGGGTGCCTTTCTGTGTGGAGTTTGCATGCTCTCCCCGTGTCCGCGTGGGTTTTCGCCGGGCACTCCGGTTTCCTCCCACAGTCCAAAAGCATGCTCCTGGATAGGTTGATTGGCTCGCAGGCTAAATTGCCCCGCAGTGCCCGGCGATGGATTGGCGTCCCATCGTAGGTGTATCCCTGCCTTGCGCCCTGGGTCTGCCGGGATAGGCTCCGGCTCACCGTGACCCTGTATAGGACTAAGCGGTTTCAGACAATGAGATGAGAGATGAGAGACGTTGTACTCAATTGTCAAACTTGTCTTGCTTTTAAGCAGTACTCGAGCTTGCTAAGAACACAAATCGCGTGTCGAATTTGCTCACGTGATTTTATTGGCTCTTTAAGGTGGCGAAGACAGTGGCTGAAGATTGGCTCCATGCCAGCTACTGAAGCTAAGTATGAACCCTTAGATCTGGTTCTTATTAAGGCAGTATAAATGACATTGGCCAGATGGCTCAGCGATAAAACCAGCAACTCACAATTCATCAATATGTGAGTTCAAATCCCAAATGTGAGGTGACACAGCCCATGAATCCTCCACTATTTGGGGACATCAATAGTGTTTATTTGACAGAGGGGTTAACACGAGTTTGTCCTATGGATAGACTCACCACCTTCACAGGAATGTGGAATTTCCGCCTTCAGTGCATGGATTTAAACAGACGAGCACCGCCTCAACGCCCATTTGAGCAGGAAATTACGTTGACTTGACTTTGTCAATGTGAGTTTGCCAGATACGGAAGTAAGCCGGTACGGTCAGGCACCGTGTATCGGTAAGGGAGGCTGAAGGATTCGGTAGAATACAAGCAGCAAGGGGGGTTGCGATACCATCGTACCGATAAAAGTGTAAGTTACTCTCACCCCCCGGATTGTAAATTAAACCTATCGGAGCCTCTTTTATTACGTGTCATTTTATTTATTTAATAATTCCTCCACTCGCCCTTTTATTTATTTGTGTATTCAGCCGCTCGCTTGTGTCCTGTTGACTCCAAATATTATGCCTGTCCCCCCAAGGACACCGTGGTATTCAGTGCCCTTGTGGGACGGCCGTGGGCAGACAGGGCTGTTGTGAAGGGGCTTGAATTGTGGACGAAACCTAGCACACGGCCTCTGTGGATCTGCTCCGCCGCCCTCCGGCACCGTGTGCTAAGAGAGAAGCGGCGTGGGTGGCAGCCAGCTTTCCCTTGCCTGCCGCCCGAACGCCTGCCCTCTCGCGATCGGGGTCAGAGGCTGCCACGCGGCGTTGCCTTTTTGAAATCCGCACCCGGGGCCACGCGGAGGAGCAATTAGGCGGTGTGTTTGGTGTTGGTGTCGTGGATCCGCGCGGGGATTGGCGTTCGTCTCCGAGTCGCTTGCAGGTGAGAGGGCCCGTGCATCAACTCTGCTGGGCGGGTGAGGTGGCCAGGAGGTGGCAGTAAAAAGCAGGTGGGTTGAATCCATCTGTGCAAAGCCTTGAGTGTTATTACCTCGTATGACTTGGGTTTTTCGTGGGTGAAAAAAAATGAATTCTTGACTCTATCTGTGCATAGTCTTCCAAATTATTTCCTCGAATGCTTGGGTTTATATGGGTGCAGTATTTTTTTTTAATCTATCTGTGCAGAATTTAAAGTGTGATATCCTCGTATGTGTGTGGGTCTCATCTCATTGTCAGAAACCGCTTAGTCCTGTACAGGGTCGCGGTGAGCCGGAGCCTATCCCGGCAGACACAGGGCGCAAAGCAGGGATACACCCACGATGGGACGCCAGTCCATCACCGGGTACTGCGGGCAATTTAGTCTGCAAGCCAATTAACCTATGCAGCAGCATGTTTTTTTGGACTGTGGGAGGAAACCGGAGTGCCCGGCGAAAACCAACGCGGACCCGGGGAGAGAACTCGCAAACTCCACACAGCAAGGCACCCGAGCCGAGATTCGAACCCTTGCTGTGAGGCGACAGCGCTACCCACTGGGCCACCGTGCCGCCCATGTGTGTGGGTACCGCCTTCAAATCCTTCATAAGCACAGATTTTATTTGCACAACACCAAGGCTTTCATTTCTTATTTCGGACTCGTTTCCCACGTATTGGTTATTTTTTTTAAAATCTGAAACGTAAGAGAGCCAGCAGTGTTTTCAAGATGACATCGGGCAGGAATCCAGGCCAAAATAGTCGTGTCAGCGGAGAACGTCATCAACGAGAGACATCATAAAAACGTGTTTCACGCTGGGAACACAATCGCCCATCCGGCGGGCACTCTGCTACTTCATCCAGTTGTGGGAGGAGGTGGGAGGGGGTATAGCTGAGGACTAAGTGGTCGTGCGAATTGGTAGACATCTAAAAAAATAAATAACATTGCTTGCCGTCACACAATTACTTACTTCTTGCTAACTCAATTTAAAAAAAAAACCGTGCGTTTTTGCGGGACGGGCGCAGCGCTCACACCGGTCACCGACGTTCGAGAACGGCGGCCCAGCCAGACGCCCACAAACATCGGTTCCGTTGACAAACGTCTGCGTGACGCCGCGCCGCCGCGAGCAAGGGGGGGCCCCCGTGGCTTCAGACGTGACGCCGCTGTCGGCTCGCGCGCGACCGCAGCTTCTGGGGCCACCAATTTCCATTCCGTATCGCGCGCTGCCGCCGTGCAACGGTGAAGTCACCGAAAGCAGGAGCCACGAATGCACGGTGATTGGTTTCGCGTTGTATCGCCCCGACACGTGTTTCCCGGAAGAAAATATCAACATGACGGCGGTTTCTAATATTGTACTGTATAGCTGGTCTTTATGCGGTCAAGTAAGTGGCGTTGCTATCACTCTTTGCAAGGACGTGGATTATTGGTAAAAAGGCTGCACCCATCTCTTCCCTTAATAACCTTCCACGAATACACCGTGTTGCCAAATCGACCGTTCCCAGCTACATATATTTAACACGCAATGTACAAAGCACACTGGCCAAAACCTCTGATTGAGTGGAAGTGTAGACAGTTGGTTCACATGTATTTAAAGAAGCTCGTACACGGAGCATTCGAGTCTGTTTTCAATCTCGCCCGAGAATTCCTCAAAAGCCTCGCGCAAATCACACGCGACGATGAGTGACAGAACACATTTGCTCGTTCAGTTCACGCCAGCGTGCAACGTGTGCGCAGGGGAATCTGCGCGGAGCAATAACGTTCTATTTGTGCCGATTACGGATTTCGGCGAACAGAAGATGCGAATAGACGACTGAATAATTTATTGAATTAATTACCTTGTAAGACGGGTGAATGAACGCGTTAAATAATTCAGAGGCGCTCCGATTGTGCCGGCACCTCGCCACTCCTTCACTCCCCAGCAGATCATCCCCCACCACGCACGCCGTGCCATCCCGTTCTCCCTCGTCCTTGACCTCA
>JAZEWT010000002.1:4018647-4029875 GCA_036362905.1 Mordacia mordax
GGTGGCGTGGTGGGGGGGGGGCGGTGGCGTTGTGGTGCTGGGGGGCGGCGTGGTTGGCCAGTGGGTAGCGCTGTCGCCTCCTCACAGCAAGAAGGACCCGGGTTTCGGTTCCAGGCTCGGGTGCTGCTTTCTGTGTGCAGTTTGCCTGTTCTCTCCCCGTGCCCGCGTGGGTTTTCGCCGGGCACTCCGTTTCCCTTCCTCCATCCCAAGACACGCTGCTGCCTCGGTTAATTGACCGGCTGAGTAAATTGCCCATGAAAGTGTGGCACTGCAATGTGCCGGCGTTACACCATGGGCATTTAACCGCCTTGCGCCCTCTGTCGGCGAGGATAGGCTCCAGCCCCCCCCCACTCCCCCCTTGCGACCCTGTCCAGGATTGAGCGGGTATTGATAATGAATGAGGGTGGCACGGTGGCCCAGTGGGTAGCGCTGTCGCCTCACAGCAAGAATGATCCGGGTTCGAATCTCGGCCCGGGTGCCTTTCTGAGTGGAATTTGCATGTTCTGTCCCCGTGTCCTCGTGGGTTTTCGCCGGGCACTTCGGTTTTCTCCCAAAGTCCAAAAACATGCTGCTGCATAGGTTAATTGGCTTACAGACTAAATTGCCCGCAGTGCCCGGTGATGGACTGGCGTCCCATCGTTGGTATATCCCTGCCTTGCGCCCTGTGTCTGCCGGGATCAGCTCCGGCCCACCGCGACCCTGTACAGGACTAAGCGGTTTCTGGCAATGAGATGAGATGAGACAATGAATGAATGTGTGTGGAGGGGTGGGTTGGGTGTACTCGCCACGGCAATGCAGCCGTTCCCTGCGCAGTGTTTGTGAGCAGCTGAATCGTTGAATGGTCGCGATGGATTGTAGGCTCCAAGCAGAACACATGCACAGACGTTAACGCGACGAATTTAAAGGACGGTCGGGTGTCCTCAGTTAAGGCGGCACGCATCACAAGCGACTGCCAGAGACCAGCTTTGGAGCCATTCAACAATCGATGCAATAATTCTGCATTCCATCCCGGGAAGCGTTTGACATGCATCTCGTTCACAAGCGAGGTGTCGGAGATAGAAAATGAGAATAAAGAATCAGTGGGAGGAAAGATACGAAATAACCGTGCAAAAATTCGTCACTCCAAGCACAAGGGTTGTTTTACGCGTGTGGTGTGTGACAGACGTTTCTTATTGAGACAGCTGAAGGCTAGAAACCAAAATCCCTGTTCACAACACGATTCGCCTGTACGAGCTCTCTATTCTGCTACTATATATAGACCGAGGCGGCGTGCGTAATGAATAAAACACGGCGCAGACAGAACCATTTTCCCCCCCAAAGCGGGCCCTCCTCGTCTCGCCGCTGAGACAACCGCTCTGGCATTATTTTCTTACGGCCACTGACGGTCCAAGCTGCTTACGTCAAGTCGATGTAACCGTGCTAGAGAAGCGATAGAAAAAAAAACTCTCCACACCGGGGCCTCCTATCCACAACCGCTTTCATGTTTTGACGCAGCCCGCGTGAAGATTGGAAGTAATTGCGGCACTTAGTTTGCAGGCTGTAGTGGTAAACGGTCGCACCTGCAGTCTAAGGTGTTAGACGAGGGGTTGGTGGATGAAAGCCGACATGAAGTCTTCGGAAGGTAAACAAGGGGCTTGGAGGAGGCGATAGAGAAAGTAGGCCGCACACTTGCGCGGTTTAACTGTCTTGCTTGGTTGATATTTTCTGTTTTCCTTGTCAGCAACTGAAACACACTCTGCACTGCTCAATTCGCGCTCTCCAACACGGAAAAATTCCCACTCATTGCTGTGCTGATCGTAGACAACAATTTAGACCTGCTCTGCCCCACAGAGACCGGGCATCATGAAGATAATTTTCTCACACTGAATCAATCTCAACCGCGAGACTTTCCACTCAATCAGAAGGCTCCATTCTGTGGCCGCGGTGGTGGCCTTGCGGGTCTCCACGTGCTACTGTCAACATCCATCCCATTCCGTCGCCGACCTTTCATTCATTCGAGCATATGTCTGTGGATTGGATGTCTGCTCAACCTGTGACGTTTGTGCTGCGCTACGGCCCACCTGGAGTCTCCACTGCTTTTGTCAATGAACGGCCCACGCTGCTCTCTAAGCTGTGCTCCAGTTCGCAGAGGATTTTGATGCTGGGCGATGTCAACATTGACGTTGAACTCTCCAAAAAGCTCCCGTGCAAGCGATCTCATGGCCACTCTGAACTCATTTGGCTGTATTCAACGCGTCACGTCTGCCACCCACAGTTGTGGCCACACTCTGGACTCGGTTTGTTCAAGGGGCAGCATACCTGTGACCAACCTGTCCGTCACTGATCCTCGCCTGTCTCATCACTCTGCCGCCATCCATTTTCCATCACTAAGCGCCACATGCAATTCCGAAAACTATTAATTCCTCACACCTTCGAGACACACATGAGCAAGTTGACGAAGGTAGCCTATTTCCACGTCTGAAATATAGCCAAACTGCGCAACATCCTTACACCATCCAACGCTGAGAAAGCTAACCCACTTCTTCATCTTTTCACGAATCGATTATTGCAATGGACTGCTTCCTAGCATCCCTGCCTATCTCTCCAACATGTGCAGAATGCAGCTGCTAGAGTCTCAGCGAACCTGCACTCTCAACCACGATCACACGAGCCCATTGCTGGCGTCTCTCCATAGGCAACCGGTTAAATATAGGATTGAATTCAAAACCTTGCCTGCCTCTACCTACAAGGCTCTCACTAGCGCTGCTCCGAAATACAACCGTGACCTACTTCAGGCACTCTCCTTAACACGACATTTTCGATTCTCCAACACGGGCTTGCTGCGTGTGCCCAGGTAGCACCTCCATTCGATGGGTGACAGAGCCTTCTTGCTGGCTGCTCCCAGACTCTGGACCTCCCTTCCATTGGAAATTTAGTCAGCTTTGTCCCTGGGTTTCTTCAAATCCCGTCTCAAGCCTCGTGTATTCCGTAAGGCCTTGAAGTACTCTGGCGAGGACTGTTGATGCTACTCGCTGTTGCTTGCTTGGATGATGGCTCGCTATTTACCTGTGCCTGCTCAAGAACACTTCTTCCTTCCTTTATTTGTTTCAACAATTATTTTTACTTGTTATTTAATGTCCTGATGCCTTTCTATGTGGAGTTTGCATGTTCTCCCCGTGTCCGCGTGGGTTTTTGCCGGGCGCTCCGGTTTCCTCCCACAGTCCAAAAAACATGCTGCTGCATAGGTTAATTGACTTGCAGACTAAATTGCCTGCAGTGCCCTATGATGGACTGGCGTCCCATCGTGGGTATATCCCTGCCTTGTGCCTTGTGTCTGCCGGGATAGGCTCTGGGTCACCGCGACCCTGTACAGGCCTAAGCGGTTTCTGACAATGAGATGATATTTAATGTCCTTCATCATTTATAGTTATGATTTTAATTTATTTATCTATTTCGATGTTGTTTTTCAAAATCCGTTCTCTCCACGGCTCTGTGCAGCGCTTTGTGACCCTCGGGTGAAAGGCACTTTATAGATGCAAATATTATTAATTTCCAATAAGTTTCCAGCTATTAAATAAATTATTCAACAACAATTTAGCGCGATTATAAAGCACCGTCCATATTTTCCTTGTAAACAAAGCCCTCGTAAATAAGTTTGCGAGCACCTGTTTGATTAGCAACCGAGAAAAGTGCACCTTTGCTGGTCTGGGGAGTGATCATTACAAGTTTACTGATTCTTATCAATACTAGGATGGTTTGGCCCGCTGCTCGAGCCTGAATCAGGTTAAATACCGTGTGTCACATGACGCCCAAGTTACTGTGTACGTGTTATGTTATATATGGTATGGGTATGTATTTTTAAAATTTAAAAGCTACTAAGAATAGCATGGCGTATTGAAGTACCACATTGTCTCTGTGTCTCTACCTCTGTGTCTCCGTGTCTCCCCGTGTGTCTCACACGGCAGAGAAGACGCAAAATACAAGCAGCCTGCGTGTGTGTGTGTGTGTGTCTGTTTCCGTGTCTCCCCTCGGTCTCCGTGTCGCTGTATTTGTTAAAAGTCTCCCCGCGTCTCCCCGCGTCTCCCCTCGTCTCCCCTCGTCTGCCCTCGTCTCTCCTCATCAAAATAGCGGTCGCCTGATTTGCACTGCTTGTCACCGTCATCTCAATCCGTGTCGACAATGTCATAACAGCGCAAAATCAGTTCCTGTTAAACCATATTCTGATTGCGTCATTGTTTGGCGTGATGATTAAAATGCGTAAATAACTGTGTAACAAAGAGTATGTGTTGGAAAATAATAGAAAAATCTAGTATGCAACCTAATTTTACGAACAATACTGAATCACTATGGGTACTTTTTTGCCAGTATACAAAGGTGTTAAGATCTTAACAACTGCATAATCGCCAGATACGGTAAAACCTATTGTAATCTTATAATACAGAATCACATGCACTTTTTGGAATGACCGTTTACAACAGTGTCACCTCACCGGATGGATGGGTGGACATCAGCAAATTATATACTTTTAAATGTGGATTGTTGTTATTTACGTTTTCATGTTAAGGGTGGGGCGTCGCGGTGGCCCAGTGGGTAGCGCTGTCGCCTCACAGCAAGAAGGTCCCGGGTTCGAATCTCTCGGCTCGGGTGCCTTTCTGTGTGGAGTTTGCATGCTCTCCCCGTGTCCGCGTGGGTTTTCGCCGGGCACTCCGGTTTCCTCCCACAGTCCAAAAAGCATGCTGCTACATAGGTTGATTGGCTCGCAGGCTAAATTGGCCCGCAGTGCCCGGCGATGGACTAGCGTCCCGTCGTCGGGTGTATTCCTGCCTTACGCCCTGTGTTTCCGGGATAGGCTCCGGCTCACCGTGACCCGGTATAGGATTAAGCGGTTTCAGATAATGAGATGAGATGTTAAGGGTTTTCTGGCATCGACTGTCAACGCTCGACGAATCAAGGTGCCGACAAACAACCGTAGCAACACCAAACAACACGGCCATGCGTTTTCAGCACGAGGGCCGAGTCGGATCAGCAGCCGTGTGGGCCCTGAACAATGAGCACGCGAGTGGCACAGGAGCTTCTCAGTTTTCCTCCAGCATCGAGGGAAACAAAACACGCGCCGAGACATTGAGAAGATGATGCGACGTGGGTGTTCGCCAAGTACTCCGGTTTCTTCCCAGAGTCCAAAAACACGCTGCCTACGTTAATTGGGCCCGCTGACTAAATTTCACCCAATGCCGCGGAATGGAATTGCGTCCCTGGCTATATTCCTGCCTTGAGTCCTGTGTCTGCCGAGATAGGCTCTGGCTCACCGTCACCCTCTGCAGGATGCAGTGGTTACTATGATGAATTGATGGATGAGAGTCTACTGTGCGATGCCGCACCACACCACTGGTTAATTATTTCCGCAAATTAAAGCAGGATGGCATAAACAGCAACTGCGTAGGCCTCCCCATACCGCCATGACAGCCGTGCCACAGGGTCACTTGTTTGAGCATACTTCACCGTGCCAGTCAGAGCGGGGTCGTGAATTGAGGAGGGCCATTGGCAGGCTTAGACAGGAGTTACAAACAGACGTTAGCTGCGGTTGGGAATCGCACTCGGGTAACGCTGAATTCATCGTGCGGTATGTGTACGGCTCTAACACAAGTCCTCGCGTCAGATTGAAATGTATGCGCTGAAGAGCGACGGAGCAACACGAGAAATAAAGGCTAATTCCCAATCCACTATTCAATAGTGGGCTAAATGGTTTGACGTGATCGACCAATACTGAACATACGTCAATATAAAATAAACGTCGAGAGAGAGAGAGGGAATAAGAGATTAGTTTACTTACAAGTGACACGGAACACTGGCTGGAAGGATTCAAAACAAAAGGCATCCGTGGACTTAAAACCAATCAGGCTAACCGTGCAGCGGACGAATGGACAAGGAGATACGGTGACATTTGCTCATTTGTTTGATTAATCAACCAAAAAAACCCGTGTGAAATAGAGGGATCTGACGACCTCCGCGTGCGTGTCGAATGTCTCATCTCATTGTCTGAAACCGCTTAGTCCTATAGAGGGTCACGGTGAGCCGGAGCCTATCCCGGCGGACACAGGGCGCAAGGCAGGGATACACCCACGATCGGACGCCAGTCCATCGCCGGGCACTGCTGGGCAATTTAGCCTGCGAGCCAATTATCCTATGCAGCAGCATGCTTTTTGGACTGTGGGAGGAAACCGGAGTGCCCGGCGAAAACCCACGTGGACACGGGGAGAGCATGCAAACTCCACACAGAAAGGCACCCGAGCCGAGAGATTCGAACCCGGGACCCTTTTGCTGTGAGGCGACAGCGCTAACCACTGGGCCACCGTGCCGCCCCGTGTCGAATGTCATCCTCATAAATAATGGTGGACGATCATGGCGGACGCCATCTGCCCTTCGAAATCTACAGCATTTGATGCACGTCTTAAGGAATTATTCGAAAAAAAGCGTCGTATGTTGGTAGCAATTAGTCGATCTCATATCGGAGCAATAACAAATCATTGACAGCTCGCATGGACGAACCTGCAACTAAATAAACCCTTTCAACCTTGTTTTAATTTCCAACACAACACGGACAATGTCAGAGTTAAACCTTTTGGTTGATTGAGGTTGCAGACATGTGTGTATCAATCAAATGGGCTGAGACAGAAGCTGGCGATGTTCTCCCTTCATCTTCCTGAGCAAACAGAGCTAAGCAGACGCGACATGACACGGCGAGTCTGGTGCTTGGATAGCGGCGGTACAATGCCCTCTTTAAAATCGGGCCTGGTGTTCCAGGTCTACACTCAAGAATCTCATCATCTCATCTCGTTGTCAGAACCCGCTTAGTCCTGTACACGGTCGCGGTGAGCCGGAGCCTATGCCGGCAGGTCACAGGGCGCACGGCAGGGATATACCCACGGACGCCAGTCCATCACCAGGCATTGAGGGCAATTTAATCTGCAAGCCAATTAACCTTTGCAGCAGCGTGTTTTTTGGCCCGTAGGAGGAAACCGGAGTACCCGGCGAAAACCCACGCAGACCTGGGGAGAATATGCAAACTCCACACAGAAAGCAGCACCCGAGCCGAGATTCGAACCCGGGACCTTCTTGCTGTGAGGCGACAGCGCTACCCACTGGGCCACCGTGCCGCCCCACTCAAGAATCGACGCTTAGCTATGAGGCCAGAACGGTCACCTGGCTCGGCCAGACGCGCCTCGCTCTTGCCTGCATTTCAGCTGCACTTCAGCTACGCTTCAGTGGCACTTCAGCTGAGCCGGCCTCACGTACGGACGTCTTGAGTTATCGGCAGGGTCCCCAGCTCTCCTCCCAGGAGTCCCAGCTGCCGAGCCGGGGACTCACTTATCTCCATGAAAGCAGGCAGCTGTCAGGGCAGATGTATATAAGCTGGAAGGAGCCGTTGAGCAATGTGGACCGTTATCCAGCACGGAGGGTAGATAACTTGAGCTATACCCGGGATAGGACGCCAGTCTATCACAGGGATCCAGGGGTAATGCGGTCAGGCGTATTAACCTCGGCAACACGTGACTGAACTGTGGGAGGAAAACGGAGTACCGGCAAAGGCCCACGCAGACGCGAGGAAAACGTGCAAACTTTACACAGAAAGACACGCGAGCTGGGCATGCGAGGATTGTTTTTTTTTATTTTAGGCAGCAGTGCAACTAACACCGTGCCACCCGTGACCATTCGGAGGTCAATTCGGAAGGTCAGCGTCTTCCGTCTGAGCCCTATTCATCTCCATCTTGAACGCGGCAAAGTGCATCTTGTAAAACAGAAGAAAAAAATATTTTACCCTTTCTGGCAATAAGGGTAAACATGTCTTCTTTAATTTGTATACCATCCGTGCACTGGCAAACAGATACCCATAGATATAGCGTCCATCTTATTGATGCACGTGTTTTCGGAGAATTGCTCGACGAGCTGCTATATCGGGACATCACTGTCGAGCGTTCCTCAGCTCTCCTTTACGACAGCTTCCAACCCCGTCATCAGCAGCATGATCAGAAGTCCGACGTGAAGCGTTGGAAGAGGAACGTCGCGAAGGAGAGAGGAGGAATTCTCGTCACGGCTGTTCTGAAAGAACAAGCTCGTAAGAGCCATTCTGTCTCGAAAACCGACATCAAACCGCATCTTTATCGCCTTCATCAAACAAGTTTGGTGTTCGGACCCTTAACTTTGGACTTTCATTACGGATTTTATTTTTAAAAAAATTGCGTAGAAAATATATCTTCAGGGCAACGAGTGCTCTAACGAATCAGCGTTTTGCGGGGATCGCAAAAAGCGGGGGCTCAGTCTTCTAGAGTTTCACGTCAACTCTTCTACAGATGGGGAGCATGCTCGTACCAACCCCAAAACAACGACCCATACGCCTCTCCATGGATCCGTTCCAAACTCTCGCCGCAGCCGTTTCTGCTTCCGCCAGTATTCCCTTCATCTTAACCCGGCACAGGTTGGGGACGATGAACGAGCAGCCTCGTCCTCACCCTCCCCCTTCTCTTTTAAAACGCAGATCCTGGTCAACCACGGGGGAAGCTTCGACGCCGAGCGGAGCATGTTCGTCGCTCCGCGCAAAGGGATCTACAGCTTCAACTTCCACGTCGTCAAGGTGTACAACAGGCAGACGATACAGGTGAGCGAGGGTGGCGGGCACGGAGACGAGGGGGAGGGAGAGGGAGAGGGAGAGAGAGAGAGAGCGAGCGCCAGAGTCAATGGAACCTGCTACGCTCTCTCTCTCTCAGGTGCAGGTGTCGGCGTGATGGTGGCTGTGCAGCGGAAACATCCAGGTTTCACAGGCAGAAGAAGGTTCTGCCTCGGGCGCCTCTCTCTGTGTGCAGTTTGTGTGTTCTCCCCCCCTGTTAGAGGCGGGTTTCCTCCGTGTTGTCTGCTTGACTCCCACAGCTAAAGACAACTCATTAATTGGCCGATAGCGTTATTATTGATCTCATCTCGTTGTCAGAAACCGCTCGGTACTGTACAGGGTCGCGGTGAGCCGGAGCCTATCCCAGCAGACGCAGGGCGCAAGGCAGGGATATACTCACGATGGGACGCCAGTCCATCACCGGGCACTGCGAGCAATTTAGTCTGCGAGCCAATTAACCTGTGCAGCGGCATGTTTTTTGGCCCGTGGGAGGAAACCGGAGTGCCCGGCGAAAACCCACGCGGACACGGGGAGAGCATGCAAACTCCACACAGAAAGGCACCCGAGCCGAGATTCGAACCCAGGCCCTTCTTGCTGCGAGGCGACAGCGCTATCCATCAATTGTGTTTATTATTAATATTGTTATTGGGGAGGAAGCTATCGGCGATACACGGAGCAGTGAACGGACGTGCTGCTCGGTTAGGCGGCGTAGATATTTTATCTCCCCAGCGATTGTGCGAGCGGTCACGATTCGAGGTCATGATTCGATCGTCGAGACATTCGGTTTTTTTTTTGCCTAACTTTCCCCGTCTCTCGCCGCTGCTTGGAGACTCGGAGCAGCGGCAGCAGCAGGACTTAAGGAAGCAGATCGCAAAGAGCGCATACTAATAGAGGACGCTCGCTTCGTCCGCGCACGATGCTGTGAATTTACCCTGAGCGTAGGAATCGATTGCGACTGATTAGTCAGGTAGGTGGGTAGGTAATCAACATAATTGTCAGCTGAGGGGGGTTGGATGACCATACCTCACCATGCTGGTCCGCGTGGATTGGTGAATGGGGGAGGACGTGATTTGTTTAAAACATCGCTCACCGCCGAGGTCGGCCGTGAGCGGGGAACGTGAACTCGCAGCGTCAGGGTTCATTGCTCAGTGACGAGTAATGGCCACGCTCCCGTCATTTTGAGCCAGCGGAACGCGCGCCGAGACAGCAAATTGCCTTGGCGAGGAAGACTCGGCGTAAATAGGAGAACAAACGCATTAAAACGAGACACTAGAAGGCATTCTAAGTGATGCCGACATAAAACAATATTAACGATTAACATAAAGATCGTGCACGTGCATGATACACATACCGGAGACCGCATTGATACAATTCACTACCACGATTTGATTCGAGAATCAATTTATTTTGGCGTAACTTTTTTTCTGCTTCCGATTCGGTTTTTGGGCGGCGCGGTGGCCCAGTGGGTAGCGCTGTCGCCTCACAGCAAGAAAGTCTCGGGTTCGAATCTCGGCTCGGCTGCCTTTCCGTGTGGAGTTGGCATGTTCTATCCCCGTGTCCGCGTGGGTTTTCGCCGGGCACTCCGGTTTCCTCCCACAGTCCAAAAAACATGCCGCTGCATAGGTTAATTGGCTTGCAGACTTAATTAGCCTTCAGTGCCCGGTGATGGATTGGCGTCCCATCCTGGGCATATCCCTGCATTGCGCCCTGTGTCTGCCGAGATAGGCGCCAGCTCACCGCGACCCTGTACAGGATTAAGCGGTTTTGACAATGAGATGAGATGAGATTCGGGTTTTTTTTCCAAGTTCTATACAGTAGCCCACACACAATGTGTCTGCGCTAATTGAATTGATTGCAAATAATCAAGTCACAATTCAACAATTTGATTCACGTGTCACGAGCCTAAGAATTGACGTTAATGAATAAACTCATGCATTATTAAAGGTCTGTGAAACCACAAATGTATAGTGCCAAGTCTAAGGAAAGTATGTGTGTACCACAATAACCGTCATACAATATAATAATTAAAACTGAAGTTAAATATAATAATAATTGCATTTTCATAGCGCTTTTCACCCGAGGGCCACAGAGCGCTGCACAGAGCTGCGGAGAGAACGGCACACCACCACCACCAACATTAGAACGGAAATTAAGCAACAATAATAAAAATGTGGGGGGTTTTTAAATATACACATCGCTGTAGAACAACATGCAAAATATGATCTGACTTTCAACTATAATTTTAGAATGCTAAATTATCAGTGTTCATACGTATATTGGGAAATGGTTTAATGTAACATTTATCGTATAATAATAATTGCATTTCTAGAGCGCCAATCACCCGAGGGTCACAAAGCGCTGCACAGAACTATACTTGGCAATCTGCCATATATGTCAGCATTAGCTGCGGAGCTGTGCGGTGATGGCTACGCAAGTGGCCGTGTCGTCCGGACCTGTAGGTGCCACGGTTGGTGGATCACACAAACGTTGTTCCACTCCCTTCCCGTGGGTGTCAAGGAACAGGCCGTATGACAAAAATGTAGAGTCAACCTGCTCCGACTGTATGGGATTGAGTGTTCCCCCCCCC
>JAZEWT010000002.1:4125524-4144710 GCA_036362905.1 Mordacia mordax
GAGACCTCGAAGGTGAGAGAGATATAAAAAGGAGAGAGAGCGAGAGAGCGCCGCGTTCGTGAAGTGAGAAAGGTTTTATAAGCAGGCAAGAAGAATGCGGAACGAATCGAGAGATAGAGAGAGGGGGGGTGGCACGAAATGAGATGGAGGGATAGCAAGTGCATAGTGGAGGGTTAACAGAAAATGGCAGAGAGAGAGAGAGAGCGTGCAGGTTTGCAGATGGGGAGGAGGGGAGGAGGAGGAGGAAGAGGGTGGGAGCACTCTGGGAGATTTAGATGGGGTGGTGCCGTGTGCTGGTGAGAGGGGATATTTAATGAGATGGCAACAGCATGCAACTTGGAGGCTGACATTTATAGAGAAGTCGTACGTTTTGACAGCAATTAGCGCCATAATTATTTGCCTCTACCACACTAAATGTCTTATACTGTATCAAGTGTACATTTATATTCATTAGACAAGTCGCAGTGTGGGACATGTGTTGGTTATTATAGGAAAAATGTTATTTTGATTAGAAAAAAATTTTTGAAAGTAATTTGCGCACACAAGCACAATATGGTACGCGTCAAGCGCTGTGCGGACAAGTCCTCACAAGCTCACCCTACTGCATGCTTAATGCATCTCGACGCTCATAAAAATTCGGGGGAAAGGCTTTTTGCGACGGCTGCCCTGGTTTTTATAACAACATTACCACGAGCTTGAACCTACCTGCAGTCACTACCGTCGATGAGCTCAATTAGATCCCAATTAGTATCAACATTTCGAACCTGGCTCGTTTGCATAACATCGAGTGGTCTTGTTGAAGTGTTGCAATCGCTTCACCCTCATAGTTTCAACGTTATGCATGGCGTTTCATCTTTGCACAAAGTTAGTGTTGCGAGTTAATTTAATTGTGCAATCTGAAGCGTGACTGTTTACGTTTATGATTACGCTCAGAGTTTCGCATAACGCACATTTTGTTAAGGGCGGCGCGGTGGCCCAGTGGTTAGCGCTGTCGCCTCACAGCAAGAAGGTCTCGGGTTCGAATCTCTCGGCTCGGGTGCCTTTCTGTGTGGAGTTTGCATGCTCTCCCCGTGTTCGCGTGGGTTTTCGCCGGGCACCCCGGTTTCCTCCCACAGTCCAAAAAGCATGCTGCTACATAGGTTAATTGGCTCGCAGGCTAAATTGCCCCGCAGTGCCCGGCGATGGACTGGCGTCCCAACGTCGGTATATCCTTGCTTGCGCCCTGTGTCTGCCGGGATAGGCTCCGGCTTCACCGTGACCCTGTATAGGACTAAGCGGTTTCATACAATGAGATGAGATGAGAGAGAATCTGAAGCGTGACTGTTTACGTTTATGATTACGGCCAGAGTTTCGCATAGCGCACATTTTGTTGATGTAAATGTATCCGCGCTGTGGGTTGGTGCCTTCTTGCGTTGGTCAGGTGGGACGTTTGTTGCGTCGCAGGAATCCCGCAACGAGAGCTTGCAAGCTCACTGGATGCTTTCTGCTCTAATAATGACCATCTATCTGTCTAAGTCATGTTCATGGGCAGCCAACCGGGTCGGCACAGCAGGTGAGAATAACGATACAGGACCGATTCACTTGGCAGCGTTGTTATCCATGCGTGTGAATCGAACCAATTCGTTATGAAAGTCACTCGCAAACCGATCACTTACCCCATCAGTTCCCCCAACATCCGTCTTCCCTTCCACTGGCCCCCAGTCCCGTATACACACGTCTGTACACAATCCCGTGCCATATACACACATCCGTACACACAAGCGGCACGCTTAACGATGAATAATTACAAATGTAGAGCTCTAATTCATTTTCGCTTTTGTATTAAGGGGCTCGAAAGTCAAGCTGCATTATTACTAAATATAATGTATGTAAAACGCATAAAAATGGCACAATTATTTGTCACAGTTGTTGGTACGCGCCTGCATATGGGTCATGACCGTGTTATGGCGAAGGGATTTGCACGTTCCATTGAACTCCAGACCTATGTCACGCGGGGTCCAGCCCTCTCAGTAGTGTCTCGCTCTAGTGAACGGGTCTGCGTGGAGGCTGCAGACAAATAACAATCCGAAGACCCTCCGACACAAGGGGATTGGCGTCAGGAAGCACACCCAGCGATAACATTCTGCTCAAACTCCCAACCGCCCCCCCCGCACCCCCCCCCGGTTGGGGGCTAACCAGGCGACCCTTGTCAACTGAGATACCAGTCGATAACAACCACCAACAACAACAGCAACAACTGTTGTAAACACAGCGTGCTACGAATAGCTCATTCACGGTTCGCGTCACGGGTGAGCGATGATTTTTATACCAATCACAATTTAGAAGGCGCAACGTCCGTTCGGCGTCTCAGGCGTTCGTTCTAAGAGAGAACGACTCAGAGGTGCGAGGAAAAACTGCAGAGGCGTGGGGAGGTTGTAAGGCAGACACTTGGGTTCCCGGCGCCAATATTTAATAATTATAATATTAACTGCATTTACGGAGCGCTTTTCACCCGAGGATCACAAAGCGCTGCACAGAGCTGCGGAGAGAACGGCGCGTCAACAACAACGACATTAGAATGGAAAATCAGCAACAATAACATTTTTTTGGGGTTTTTTTTTAAATATACGCATTGTTGCAGAACATGTAAAATATGATCTGACTTTCAACTATAATATTAAAATGCAAAATTATCAGTGTTAATAATAAATATATTGGGAAATAGTTTAATGTAATATTTGTCGTATATAAAGCGTTCTATAAATGCATTTCTAGATTGCCCATCACCCGAGGGTCACAAAGCGCTGCACAGAGCTGCGGAGAAAATGGCATATTATCAACGAGATAAGAACGGCAATTCAGCAAAAACTTTTTTTCTTCGATTTTTTGTTTTTTTCCGAATCTGAGCTGTGGAGAGAACAGCATGTCAACAACATCAGGACAGTCCAACTGAAAGTCAAACAGTAAGCAATAAATTACAAAAGGACAAAAAAATCATCAATTAAAAATAATAATAACAATTCTCCAATAAGCAAGGAAGTAATACATGTACCCGAGCAGGCACAGGTTGGAAGAGAGCCAACATCCCGGCACGACAACACAGCTGCATCAACAGTCCTAGCTGGAAGACTTGAAAGCCTTACAGAACAAGAAAGTCTTGAAACGAGATTTGAAGATGCCCAGGGACTCAGCTGATCGAATCTCCAAAGGAATGGCATTCTAGAGTCTGGGAGCAGCGCGCGAGAAGGCTCTATCACCCATCCAATGGAGATGCGACCTGGGCACATGCAGCGAGCAGCCCGTATTGGAGGATCGAAGTTGTCGCGTTGAGGAGGGAGCCTGAAGTAGGTCACGGTTGTATATCGGAGCAGCGCCAGTGAGAGCCTTGTAGGTGAGAAGGAGTATCTTGAATTCAATCCTGTATTGAACCGGTAACCAGTGGAGAGACATCAGCACTGGGGAAATGTGATCGCGGATGGGTGCGCGAGTGAGGACTCTAGCAGCCGCATTCTGCGCACGTTGGAGACGATTGATCAGGTAGGCAGGGGTGCCAGGGAGCAGTGCATTGCAGTAATCGATTCGTGAGGAGATGAAGATGCGTGCCAGACACTGCATCCTCTATATCGTGCTTGGATTAGAAAATTAATTGTTGTGATTTTTTTTTGCATTTAGTTGCGGTGTTGAAACCCGAGCATATAGTGAAGACCCAAGCAGAACTGGGGGAGAACATACAAACTCCACACAAAAATCCGCCCGAGGCAGGAACTGAACTCCCTCGGACAGAACTTACTTTCTACGAGATATGGGTTACCACAGCACCACCCAGCCACCAATTAACCCAGTCCATCGTTTCTCCTCCCATCTATCACTTTACCGATCCACATTAACGAGCGTAGTGAAGAATGGTCAACTGGTCTTCACGACCGATACGGAGTGAGGGAGGCCTTCATCAAACAGTAGATGATACGAGGCAAAACAGGAGATTAATAAGGCACTTCCCTCCCGCGATGGTTTAACTCCTGGAAAATGGGCAGGAGGTAAATCTGTGAACAGGAAAATACGCCGTCAGGGAAAGTTCTTCTCTATTTACCGCATTTCTAGGCCACTTCTCAAACGCGTTCAAGCAAAACGTTGCATTCGTGCTGTATTAATGTGCATGGACAGATGTTTCATGGGTAAACAACAGCAACAGATGTTGAGAATGTCACACTTCTGTCAGGGCAACAGTGGACAGGAAACATACTGCGATGTGTTTCATAAAAGTCTCAAAATTCAAGGCTGAAATTTAAGAAAAGCTCTCACGTTGTTATTTCACGCCAGATTGGCTGAGCCTACCCACAAGCGATCATACATGTTTACATACGGTTTGGTGTTTGCTTCTTTCATAGCATTCCACGGATGAATTCTTCAGCTTAAAGTTTGGTAAACTGGCTACGAGCAAAATACTCATAAGGAATCTTGAATAATATATGAAAGCACAAAAATATTCACATACGGAATTTGTCATTTTCTTAACCCACAGGTAGGCCACAGTGTTCATAGTCTGCTACACGAGGCTTTCTATGAGCACAATTCAAAGTGTAGACACTTGACTAGAACCTGCTATTGAGACTATGGTAATTACATTCCCAGTGGATCACGGGCATTTCCACAACATTTCCTGACCAGTGTTAGAATATTTTAACTAACTCTTCATCACACGTGCGCACGGGTGCACACACATGCCAACGAGCTTGCAGACACACACCATATTTTGCCCTTAACGGTCAACGCAAATTCACATTAATTTATGCATTCGTGACATGGGCGGCAATGTCAAGATGCAGAGTAAAAAAAAATAGCGTTGGCATTTTTTGGCTGGGTGAATTCTTTATCGGCTAAGCACTCTGTTAAAAATGCAGGAAGGAGGATGCAGGATTTGGCGTGAAGTCTGTCCCGTAATTTCCATTCCTCCAATTTCACAACGGGAAAATCACTCTGATTTCGCTGGGGGTTTCATCGTAATGACGGTTTCAACCCATGCCACTGGCAGGAAAAATAAGCACAGAGCGAGGCTGTCATAAACACCATCAGCTTGTGTCATGCCTCTGTTTGGGCAATTGCTGGTGAAAGGCTTTGGAGTGAGTGCTTTAAAAAACACACACAACGTTTTTTTCAATGTGTCTTTATATGGATAAAAACCACCAAGTACCACTTTACAAAAGCAGGATTACAAAGAGTGGTGAAATTCAATACAACATGACAAGATTCATATTTGTCAAAACCTCCGGTGGAGAAATTTCAATTACCTGGAACTTTATTTTAGCCATATATACAACTGAGTCATAAAAAACCTCGACATTTATTGAAAACATTGATTTTTGAAGTCTAAATTCATTGTTTACCACCATTTATATACACACACGTACACCTACACACGCAAAGTCTCATGTCATTTTCTCTCAAGTCTTCCTTATATTCCAAAAAATAATATTCATCCTATGCTCATTCGTCCTATGCTCATATTCGCGTATACACATTTATAACCCACAGCTGCGTGCATCATCGATTTATTACCAAACATCACTACGCTTTAATACCCGTCATTCAGTGGAAATAATGTTTCTGGGCGCGAGTAACAAAAATTGCCGGATTGTAAAAAAAAAAAACCCACCACTGCGGAAGGATTTCCAAACGTTGCTTCGCCGGCAATGAACGCAGCAAACTCACAAGCACCGCGGTACAACTGTCCTCGAAGGGCTTGCCACACTACTGCGTAATGCTTGCCCCACGCGCGTCACCGTGACGTCGCGTGCATCTCTCGTGAGTACGTACTCCGCGTGCGTGTGCCCACACGCGGGCACACGTGTGCCCACACGCGGGCACACGTTCGCGTACGTGTGCCCGCGTGCTGCAATAGAGGGCGGCGGAGGAGCGACGCTCACAACCGTCGGCAAAACGCCGGGCGGCTAAAAGCTCGGCGAGTTGCCACAGCAGGGAGCGGAGGTAGCGACTCGGTCAGTTATCTCAGTCGTCAGCCCGTGGCAACCGGGCACTGCGACCGTGAGCTGTCAACGAGTCTTCGACACTCCGCGTGGCCTCAAAGTGCACCTGGCCTGGCACAGGCGCCGTGGGGATGTCACCGCCACTTAGTAGCCAAGGGCGCTGATTCCCGCGGCTTATGTTTTAAATGCAGGTTTCCTGGACACCGCTGTCGCGCACTTTTCAAGTAAATAAGGGGCCGTGAAAACACAAGTGCGCTATACTTGGATGTACACGGGGGTACTATGAACGGGGTGTCGGAAGCTTGTTGATTGCGCTTGCGTACCACTGCCAATGCAGCATCACAGAATACCGTACTGGTGTACACTGGGCAAACGTGGACACACGTGGACACATACGAACTCGCGTAAAACACAGGGCTCGGTCACACGCAGCGTTTAGAATCGTGACAGGGCGGGCCACAAGGGTCACGGCCAAAACACCCACAGTGGGAAATGGAACCGGTTAACGCAATTTGGAGGCAGCATTCGGGTCTCCGTGTGCAATCTGATATATATTATTGTTAGAGTCTACAATCTGGGAAATTGCAGTTTTATATTTGTGTCATTTGTGATTTGCAGTCAACGCAATATGCAGTGCATGGCGGGCAATAGCCACGTGTGGCCAAGGACATCATTTGCAGGCGACTACTGCAAATATCATTAACACCATAGTGTTGTAGCCACTAGCACGATTGTCCAATTTACAATCAGTGTTTAACAGTGATTTGGCCAAAATGTCCCTGTCAGCTAAATGTGCAATGTGTTATCATTTATATAAAGTATCGCTGTGGATATTCACAGCCTCCCGCGTCGATTGGCCTGCGGATGCCCTCGACGTGGAAGGCGAAACGTTGCGAAGGACGAAAAGAGAGCCCTCGACACGGATAGCTGGAAAGAGCAGTTCTCATCTCATCTCATTGTCTGAAACCGCTTAGTCCTATACAGGGTCACAGTGAGCCGGAGCCCATCCCGGCAGACACAGGGCGCAAGGCAGGGATACACCCACGATGGGACGCCAGTCCATCGCCGGGCACTGCGGGGCAATTTAGCCTGCGAGCCAATTAGCCTATGCAGCAGCATGCTTTTGGACTGTGGGAGGAAACCGGAGTGCCCGGCGAAAACCCACGCGGGCACGTGGAGAGCATGCAAACTCCACACAGAAAGGCACCCGAGCCGAGAGATTCGAACCCGGGACCTTCTTGCTGTGAGGCGACAGCGCTAACCACTGGGCCACCGTGCCGCCCGACGTAGAACCAGTTCTGATCCTAACTCGCCATTGACGATAGCCGTGAAAGGATGCGACGCTAAGGATGCTCAGGTCCATAGGTTCAGTGTTGTCCACTAAGCACTGCACCACGATGTCCCTCCCCCTACGCGGGTGCGCATGGAGTCACACACGTAGACTCGCGTACATTCTCGTGCAAACGAAACACGGGCAGTCGCGTATCATCCGTCTCAGCTATGGGGACATGAGTCACACACAAAGATCCTCCACATAGCTCTTAACGAGTGCTGTTAGCAGTAACGGACGGCGGCTGGCATGGCACTGGAGGGGGTGGGTGGCCAGGTCCATGTCGGAACGCCGTTGTCTCACCCTAGGGTCATAAAGTGAAGCACTTTATGACCCTAGGGTGAAAAGCGCTCTAGAAATGCAATTATTATTTTTTATTACAATCGCACCAGGCACCCATTCGAGGGAAGATGGAGTCGATCGGAACCGGTTCAGATAATCATCACTGGTGTTTGTCTCTGAGCGAGAATCGAACTCGCGCGAGCCCAGTTCGTAGCAGAATGCGCTAACCGCTCGGCCACCGCTCCCCAAGCACGCACACACACACACACGCACACACACGCGCGCACGCGCACACACACGTACTCCACATATAGATGAGGTCACGGGTAAAGCAAATCGATCGTTGAAGGACTTCCGAGATGGTTGCGCCGTGCACTCCAATCACCACTCGAGTCTATTTAGGTAAACAAATCGGTGCGCGATCCCGTCATTAGGACCGCTATCGCCGTGGAGTGAAGTGCTGTTCGCGAGCGCCTATTAGAGGCTGCGCCCCCGGGGCGCGAGGGGTCGGTGTCCGCCCGGAGCGCCACGTTCCCCGACAGTCTGCTCCCGGGAGCTGATTTGAAGCCGTGTCCGCGTACACCCAGAGGGTGCGCGCGTGTGCGTGCGTGTGCGTGTGTGTGCGCTGATTCATTCAGCTCGCCATGGAGACGCCTCTCCGCTTCGTTGCGATCGAACGCGCGGCGCACTCATCGAAAAGCCAAAGAACAATCACACTTACAATGCGCGGTGGCCTAGTGGTTAGCGCTGACGCCTCACAGCAAGAAGGTCCCGGGTTCGAATCTCTCGGCTCGGGTGCCTTTCTGTGTGGAGTTTGCATGCTCTCCCCGTGTCCGCGTGGGTTTTCGCCGGGTACTCCGGTTTCCTCCCACAGTCCAAAAGCATGCTCCTGGATAGGTTGATTGGCTCGCTGACTAAAATTGTCCCGCAATGCCCGGCGATGGACTGGCGTCCCGTCGTCGGGTGTATTCCTGCCTTACGCCCTGTGTTTCCGGGATAGGCTCCGGCTCACCGTGACCCTATATAGGATTAAGCGGTTTCAGAAAATGAGATGAGATGAGACTTACAATGCGTTGGATGGCTCCTACGATGGCCCAGCGTGGCACATGTGAAAGTGGTGTAACCATTAAAAAAAAGTGACTCTTTGCTGCTGATGATACTGTTGACCATAGCAGAGGAGATACCCTTCTGAGATAATAATAGCGCTTCTGGAGCGATTTTCACCCGAGGGTCACAAAGCGCTGCACACAGCTGTGGAGACAACGGCATGTCAGCAACAACGACATAAGAACAGCAACTCAGCAGCAATGCAGTCAACCTCAAAAAACAAACCTTCAGTCAATGTCAGTTACCCATCGAGGTGGTCGGCTGTTTCACCAGAGACAAACGCTGTTTCGCCACTGATCGCCCATTCCGCTGTCGGCGAGCGCCTATTTAACACACAAGCGAACGCGCAAGCACAGCTCGTGTGCCCATGCCTCCTCCCACCTCCTCCTCCTCCTCCTCGTCGTCGACATGCTGTCGAACGGGCCGCGGTGGTCGCCAAGCCAGCGGAACGCATCAGCATGCGCGCGGCGGCGCGTGCGCGCCTCCTCTTCCCCTTCTTCTCATTATTGTTATGTTATTATTATTATTATTACGACGCCGGCACGTAAAGTCACAGCTGCGTCCCGCAATGCAATTATCACCCCGGCGTTTACAGCCATCACAGCTCACGCCCTTCGCTCAATGCGTAGCGGCGAACGCCATTACATCCTCGTCTCTTGCGTTCAATAATTAGCGACGGCAAGAATAAAAAAGCATCCAACTCCAACAGCTTCGGCGCGCCTCTCGCAAAACGGAAAGCGAACGCGAAGGATTAAAAATAAACGTTCGCGGCGCGTAAGATAAATACGGGCGGAGCATTACTTACCGCCGTCATTGTTAATTACATACGCCACCTTACAACTCGGAGGGAGGAAAAATGTACAAATCTCATTAGCTAATATTTCGGAGATGATTTTTTTTTTAATCTCGTGGAATATCATGCGAACAACTGTGTCGCACTGACGCGCTCGGCTTTAAACGTTTTCTTCCAATCGATGTCTGAAATCTGCAGAGCGATAGCTCGTTTTTAAATTGTGTGTTTAATAAATAATGCATTTCGTCCCAGATGCATGCTCGTAGCGCATCGACAGACAGAGAGAATGACGCGTGGTTTAGCAAACGTGCCAAAGTTGCAGACAACCTCATTGACCGGCTTGGGCGAGACAAGTTACAAGCGGAAATTATGATTGGCGGTTGAGACTGAAGAACTAAGCGGGAGTGAAGGGAGAGAATGCGCCTGAGAGGATGTACCCCCTGGAGGAGGAACGATTAAATAAGCTCATGTGTATGTGCAGATACAGTACTGGGTAAATTGGCACATTGCAGGACTGTAAGAAATGGCAGGGTGGAGCAGAAGGAAGATCAGCGCCTCACAAAACGAAGGTCCTCTCTGAGATAGTTCAATTACGTCTCTGGTGCCTTTCTGTGAGGAATTTGTGTGTTCTCCGCCTATTCTGCAAGAATTTCTTCTGTGTTCTGCCAAAAAAAACCCAATTAACTAATTGGCCGATAATATCATCACACTGAGGACGCAGCGTCTGGAAAATATTAGCACCACCGAAAATAAACGTTTTCATCATTGAACGAATACTGCCCGTGTTTTACATTTTTTTTATGTTGAGAGCTTAATGATGAAGATGACGACGAGTGTTTGTAAACATAGCTACGGGCGATTCTCGAATACCCAGAGAAGACTGATGGCAGGGGCTTGGGGAGGCCTGCTTATAGATAGAGACGAATCATGGATGGCGATGTCTACCACGCCAGTTTAGTTGTCTGTGAGTCACATTGCTGACAGATTGGCATAAAAATACCATGTTAGTTAAAGCACGTGCTTTTACAAACAATTAGAGATGACATTTTACAGAAAGCCCATTAAAGAACCACCCCCCCATTAAACCTAATTCTCACTTTGAATCCAATTTAGAAAGATGAAGTTTGTCCAGATATTATATTTTCTCTCAATTCACATATAATACCTGGCATGTGACTCCCAGGAATTGTATAATAACTCTTATACGCTTACAAGGTAGCGAATTTAAGTTAACTGCTGTTGCGGAGCCATAACCCACAAGGGAATTGTATTTTATGTGAATTTTCTCTCACCAATTAGACTTATGTGGATCACCATACAGTACATAACAAAATCTTCAATGGTAAAATCTTTTGTTGTGCTTCTCAAGTAGAGTTGTGAAGGATGTTGTCCTCAATAATATTATTTCAGACACTAGGCACAAGGCAGGGATATACAAATATTGGGATGCCAGTCCATTGCAGGGCGCCAGGAGCAATTTGGTCAGCTGGCCGATTAACATAGGGAACATGTCTTTGGACTATGGGAGGAAACTGGAGTACCTGGTAAAAATCCTCACAGACACGGGGAAAGTATGCCAGCTCCACATAAAAAGCCACCCGAGCCAGGAATCGAACCCAGGTGCTTCTCGGTTTGAGGAGCAGTGCCACCTCACTGCCCCATCATGCTGCCCGTGCTAAATATCTGTTGTTTTATCAACGCGCTCTCACAATGCTTATCGATACAATATCCAAGAGAATAGATACGATCGAATGAAACTGAAATAGGTTGATCGTGGCAGCGGTGACATTTGATGTACTGACAACTTCTACAATTATTTCGTTCATTATCAATAACCGCTTAATCCTGTGAAGGTCACGGGGGGTCAGAGACAATCCCGGCAGAGAGAGAGCGCAAGGCAGGGCTATACCCATGTTGTGACGCCAGTAAATCGTAGGGCACTTGTTTTGGGGGCAATGTACTCAGCAGGCTGATTAACAGAGGCAGCAGCCTTGTCGTTGGACGGTGGGAGGAAAACGGAGTACCCAGCAAAAACCCACGCGAACACGGGACGAAAACATGCAAACTCCACAGAGAAAGTCACCCGAGACAGGAATCGAACCCGGGATATTTATGCTGTGAGGCAGCAGCGCTACTCATTGTGCCACCGCACCTCCCTACACATACACGGACACATTGATATTCCATTCTCTTTCGCGTCTTGAGTTACCGTTCTTTATTCAAAATACGTCTTTAACGCAACTCTTATCACACATATGACCGTGTGGTGCCACGTGATCACACACCAGACAGTGGCTGTGTATTGGCCGCTTAACGCAAGAGGAGACTGGGCCGGTGGCAGCTTGAAAGGCTCGCGGACGTCATCAATTGGCCCCTGCGCGTTTCGCGTTTGGTGCCGTGTAGAAGATTCGGTGTGGGCCATTGGGCAGCGAGGGAGGGGGAGAGATAAGTGTCGGCGTGTGCGCGCGGGGTGACGAGAGTGTGGCGCCGCGGCACCGAGTGAATTTTGCGATCGCCGGAATAAAGACTGTTGTTGGCTCGAGACCAAGACCCGCTGAACTTCGTGGCATGGCCGAGACGCGACTGAGCGAGCGGACCCGGCGGCCGGAGGAGCCGGCGCCTCGTCTCCTCGCGCTCCGCGACGTTTCGGAGAGAGCGGGAGAGAGCGAGAGAGAGAGTGAAGACGAGGTGGCGGGGCTCAGCCCAGCGCAAGAGCGCTCGCCACTCGATGACGGAGCGCTGGCTGGCCACGACATCGGTATCGGCCTTTAAGCCAGACGTTAAGGCTTTTGTATGGGCGATGATGAATGCCTGCCGTTAAAAGGATAGGTGGAAATGTGAGTAGACACCGTTCAATAGGGAGACCTATCAGCCGAGACAACCGCGCAATGAGTTCAATAAATCAACAGGAATTAAGAGTATCAGTATTCCATATCTTCACCGCTCCTATGTTATCTCAGCCAACGACATGAGGACGGTTTGAACATTAGAAAGCAACTTCACTCGTCTAATAAGTTCAGTAAATTCTGCGGCGGGCGTTCGCTTGAAAAGGTTGGGCGTGGGAGGAAAGACATTTTTGCGTAACTAGAAAACTGAGCCCGATTTGCTCCGCTCTTTGCTGCCAAAGTTGCCGCCTTAGTTAATAGAGGCGCTCGCGTTCAGGCGACAAGTTTCGCAGAAACGCAATTTAATTGAAGTTGTAAGGGAAGTAAAATAACACAACACTCGTGGTACGAAAAAGTCAACGCAGCAGACGATAGCGCTTGCGCAAGAGGCACCCATTTCACGCGCAGTGGGGAGAATGGCTTGACTTCATATTAAAACTATATGCGTGGTCCTTTGAATGGAACGTTTAAAATGTCACGTCCTGTGATGGGGCCCTTTTTATGCGAAATCAAACGCTCCCTCAATAGATACACGAATCAGGCGGTGGCAATTTTATTGTTCACGCGGAGCAGCTAAATTATTAAAAAATCAATATGCTGGTGTTGGTATTTAGGTAGGCTATCCTCTAGGAACCGATAAACTTGCAAGCATTTTAATAATTGTCACAGAAGTTTGTTAATGAATGGTGCGCATGGTGTGATGTGCGTCAGAAGACAGACTCACTGTGGCGCGTGTGTGAGTCGCTAGTGCGGGGAGCGGTGGGGCAGTGGTTAACGCGCTGCGTAACAAACCCGGTCACCGCGGTTCGATTCCTGCTCAGGGCCAACACGAGTGGAGATTTTCCAAATCGGTCCTGGGCCTCCCAGAGGTAGACAGCTTTAGACGTGTAGCTGGTGTGGTGTGCAAACAACGCCACTAAGGAGACAAAAGCGGCCGGGTGTGGTGCTGGCCACCCACCACATCGAGTACTAACAGCACTTGCCCCAACAGTCGGTTCAGTCTATAGGGGAATCTTTGTCCTCGCTTTGGTCGGTGTCTTACGCAAGCATAATTACCGCTTTCAAAAAATCCGTGTATACCAAAACAAACAGTCGTTCCCAGAAGTGTCCAGCGGGGGTAGGGGTTAAAGGTCATCTCATCCAGCACATCCCAGCGGCACGATTGCCTCACCAGAGGACAGTACCACAGGAGCTCCCAAAACAGTTGCAGTCTCTTTTTTGCGTGACATTTAACTTCAACGTGCAGGTGCAAGTCCACCGAGATTCATTATTATTTTCTGTCATCCTGACTTCTCATTAATTTTTAAAATGCTTATGAAACGTGCAATAAATCTAAACATAGAGTGACCGTTAGTTATTGACACCTAGTCATTACACATTTCAGAGAGCACCATTTCTCTGACAATTTGTATAATGTCTCAGAAGAGAACTGTGTCATACAGAACCATATAATTTTCTTGCGAATGACAATCAAAACATTTACAGACTGAAATACTGTGCTAAAATAAGCCACATAACCTATTCTTAGGCTTATTTTTAAGCTACGAGATTCGTTCACTTAAATGAGCTGCGTGTGCTTTCACAATAAAAGAATATAAGTACTTCACACGGGCGGCGCGGTGGCCCAGTGGTTAGCGCTGTCGCCTCACAGCAAGAAGGTCCCGGGTTCGAATCTCTCGGCTCGGGTGCCTTTCTGTGTGGAGTTTGCATGCTCTCCCCGTGTCCGCGTGGGTTTTCGCCGGGCACTCCGGTTTCCTCCCACAGTCCAAAAAGCATGCTGCTATATAGGTTGATTGGCTCGCAGGCTAAATTGCCCCGCAGTGCCCGGCGATGGACTGGCGTCCCATCGTCGGTATATCCTTGCCTTGCGCCCTGTGTCTGCCAGGATAGGCTCCGGCTTCACCGTGACCCTGTATAGGACTAAGCGGTTTCAGACAATGAGATGAGATGAGAAGTAATTCACAACCCTTTGTCAACCCACTGCTGGATATATAGATGGATGGATGTTTATATTATTACAGCAGAAAGTACCCAGTGAGCTTGCAAGCTCTAGATGTGGGGTTCTTGCGACATAACACTGGCATTTACCTCTAACACTGACTCTTATCTCACACACTGGCGCCTATCACTAACACTGGCTCTCATCTCTATCTTAGACACTGGCTCCTATCTCTATCTCTAACAATGGCTGCCAATACTGACACCGGCTCCCATCTCTAACACTAGATATATGTTTATTATTATAGCAGAAAGAACCCAGTGAGCTTGCAAGCTGTGGATAAGGGATTCCTGCGACACAACACATGTTCAAAGGCATTTCTGGGTTTGTGAAGAAATGGTCCAGGACCGGTTCAAAGATCACTCGCCACTGATGAAAACCTAAGGTTGGGAATCCAACACAGGTACCCGAGTTTATAGCGCAATTCACATAAATACTAAACCTCCTTTAATCCCTGCGTCCACATTCGAGGTTACTATTTTTCTGACAATTAGTTTTTATTAATGAGCAGGAGTCTGCAATTGGTTTTAACGTCACAATTAAAAAAACAGTTTGAAATAGAGATTCTAATTGGAATCAGGCACACTGTGCAGCATTCACGTTGCTTGGACTGCTGACGTTATTTATTCAGCACAGGCTCGTTCACAATCTGATAGCGCCACAGTCCACTGCCGAAACAATGAGCCTCAACGTTAATATCAACCGTGGCTGCATAGACACGCAGGTACCTGCATATCAAATCACCTATCTGCTTGTTGGTTAACCTGCCTCCCTGTCCGATAAAACTTGCACGTATGACCGCCTCGCTGTCGAGTTGTTCTTTCCAATCTGTCGGTCATCGTTCCTGCCAGCTGTCTACATGGCTGTCCACATTTTTGAGCAATACAAGACGTGTGCTCTGTGCGTCCCATCTCATCCCGCTGTCAGAAACCGCTTAGTCCTGTGCAGGGTCGCGGTGAGCCAGAGCCTATCCCGGCAGACACAGGGCGCAAGGCAGGGATATACCCACGATGAGATGCCAGTCCATCACCGGGCACTGCGAGCAATTCAGTCTGCCAGCCAATTAACTATGCAGCAGCATGTTTTTTGGACTGTGGGAGGAAACCGGAGTGCCTGGCAAAAACCCACCCAGACACGGGGAGAGAACATGCAAACTCCACACAGACGGGCACCCGAGCCGAGATTCGAACCCGGACATACTTGCTGTGAGACGACAGCGCTACCCACTGGGCCACCGTGCCCACGTCCGTGCTCTGTGTGTATACACAGTAAAAGGACCGTCTTTTATCCAATCCCTATGCGCGTATTGATGTAGATTTTCAGAGCTCGATGCAGGGTGATTGCTTCCAGAAGCTGCTCTTTCGGAATAGCCAGCAGATAGGGGGAGCACTCGATACGGCTATCTCGACAGAACAGCTTTTGGAAGCAATCGTAGCAACAACGATTACGTTATCTTTAAATTTATTTTGCAGTCTCTGTTACTATTCTTCAATCAACTCCTCTCGCTGTAATTAACTTCCACTAACTCTGCAAACTTTTATGTCCATGTAGCTGTTCCATACTTGTAAATGTTTTTTTTTAATATACACACGCCTTCTACAGATTTCTTTCATTAACACCTTGCTTTGTGCGAGCGAGGGTGATGGCATTCATATCCAGAAAGTCAAATGTCATCCCAATTTACAAAGGCCAGCAGTAATGGTATTTGAGATTAATTTGTGTTTTCCCAAAATCTGACTCAAATTGGTGTCTGGCCGGTAGCATGAAATGCGAAGCCCAGCTCTCACGTTGTTTACCCATTTCATTTCCCTTCCCACCGATCTGTGTAAATAATGTACACACAATGCAATAGGAGGCTGATAGGCTTGCAATGTTTCGCGTTGAGGTTTTTTTGTTGTTGCATAATGAACCGTCGAGGCATCATTCCATAATTGACGTATTTAATATTGCACGATATTCAGCAAACGCGTCCACTGATGTTGTCCAATTGCTGGTCACGCTTACTTGATGATGTCTACAGTTATTAATAACTAAGACATTTGCCAAACAATTCCTGTTATCGTCAACATATCCACGAACAAGAGGCGTTCCCATCTCGAGGTTATTGCCACTGATAAAATACTGGAATAAATAACCGTACTTTCACTCTATATATCCGACAGAGGATTGAGACATGGAGGGGAGGGGGCAGTGGATAGTGGAGATGCCTCACAACAAGAAGGTCCTTGCCTCGATTCCTGATTCTGGTGCCTTTCCGTGTGTAGTTTGCATGTTCTCACAAAGCCAACATGGGTTTTTGCTCGATACCATGGTTTATTCTGCTGCAGCCTATGTTAATTGTTGGCATGCTGACCAAAATGTCCCCGGTGCCCTATGATGGACTGGCATCCCATCCTGGGCTAGCCCTGCCTCATAACCTTGTGTCTGTCGAGAGACTCTTCTGCTCAGCCACC
The DNA here is from genome assembly GCA_036362905.1 of Mordacia mordax. Taxonomy (NCBI): domain Eukaryota; kingdom Metazoa; phylum Chordata; class Hyperoartia; order Petromyzontiformes; family Petromyzontidae; genus Mordacia; species Mordacia mordax. The sequence continues at coordinate 4,142,337 of JAZEWT010000002.1, forward strand.
CCCCTGTATAGGACTAAGCTCGTAATGAGAATTAATAAAGGCTTACGACATATCTTCAGTCAGTGCTTAATTTCAGTCACGGGAATCCGGAGACCTTTTCCGGCAGTAATTTACACACGCAACATCCATTTCCCATTATTTTATCGAGATAGATGTATCGTGGGACACCACATCCATGTCTGCAGTAATATGAGATTATATGGATTGGCGTTATTTGTACTCTCGTGGTAGTGCCTCGTGCCAACATTCCCGACTTGAAGCCAGTCTCGCATTGATCCACAAAATATTGCATGAGACAATTGGTCCTTGTATGCAGGACAACGGAGACAACGAGGGTACAGCCGCTTCTCACTAGGCTATCGTCTGAAGACCCAGGGGCCCACCTCTGGCTGCCCAATGACCCCGATGACGCCCCNNCCCCCCCTCCCCCCCCCCCCCCAAAGTACAAAATATAAACTTCACTCAACGCAACTAACCTAGCCAGCGCAAAACCCACAACAAATCCGTGGCACCGTGAATCAATCCTTACACATCCCTGGGGAAACAGAATCCAGGAGCGGGGAAGAGAGGAACATAATAAAATAAATAACACAAATGTGTGTGTGTGTGTTTTTTGTTAAACCAGGCAAGGCACTACCGCGGGGTTAAATTTTCCCAAGGAAACGTATGACGGCAGCATCCAACAATCATTTCAATTATAGTCACACACATCGGTAAACGCATGTGTCCAGAACATTGCGCTCTTTTTTGTACAGTTTTTTTTTTTTAACAATTTCTTTAGCTGGAAGAGATATATTCAAACAACCGATATACTTGTGATATACCACTGAATGTAAATAAATGGACACACTTGTTTGTGTATTCATGTAGGTTTTTACAGCCGTATGTATGAACACTTCTCTTAAGAGCTTCTTCTTCCGGAAAGCTTCGTTAAATGTTCCTTTAATTATGATAATCTATGCGCTTTGCACCCGAGGGTCACAAAGCGCTGCACAGAGCTGCGCCGAGACGGCAACAGCTTTTCTCTCTCGCGTTGGCGGCATCGTCAGGCATCCAGCGTGGGAGGTGATGTGGACGCGGGGGTGAGGACTGGAGAAGCCGAGTGCGTGACGAGGGGAGCGCCTCCTCACCTGGGCAGCGTTACCCCAGAGCTCTGTGCAGCGCTTTGTGACCCTCGGGTGAAAAGCGCTCTACAAGTGCAATTCTTATTATTATTACATGTTGTTGCCGGTTTAGACAGCTGGCATCCACGTTCACCCAGGGTTGACCGGTTGCCCCCCATTGGGAGCGGGTAGTGAAGCAGAATATTACGACTGGACGCCATTCCTGACGCCAACGTTCAATTGGAGAGTTTTGGGATCGTTTTTTGGTTTGTTTTGGGACCTCGCTCCAGACTTGTTCACCAAATGAGACCCGAGCAATATTTCTGGGCTCCAGGCGACAGAGCTACAGGCTTCACTGGAACACGCAAACTACTCCATCCATGTCAGGCGGTGGCATCTTATCTCCTCTCATTGTCAGAAACCGCTTAGTCCTGTGCAGGGTCGCGGTGAGCCGGAGCCTATCTCGGCAGACACAGGGCGCAAGGTAGGGATATACCCACGATGGGACGCCAGTCCATCACCGGGCACTGCGGGCAATTTAGTTTGCCAGCCAATTAACCTATGCAGCAGCATGTTTTTTGGACTGTGAGAGGAAACCGGAGTGCACGGCGAAAACCCACGCGGACACGGGGAGAGAACCTGCAAACTCCACACAGAAAGCAGCACCCGAGCCGAGATTCGAACCCGGGACCTTCTTGCTGTGAGGCGGCTGTGCGACCCACTGGGCCACCGTGCCGCCCTTCTACTATTTTCTGCAGCTCATTTCTAGAAAAGCCCTCATGGTATTATTGGCGCACTTCATCGTATGCTACGGAATTCTGATGGAAAACGACCGCATTCAAATCCATGATCTCCTCTGAATGGTTTTGGGGTTCAAATCTCATTTTATTCTGACTCTTTGCTTGTGGTTTTTGAACCACAAGGTACTGTGAGGAAACATCACAGTATCTGACAACTGGCATGATGTGAAGTGATAAAGGGAGGCTAGGAATATAATAAAACACGTCGCTCAAAGACATTTCTTGATTTCCCTTCACCGTGCACCAGAGAGACCTCTGTAAACGCGTGAGCGATGATGTAATTTATCTCTTACATACATCTTATGGCCAAAATGGCCTTCCTGCCTGTGTTCGACAGAAATATATAAATCTTTAAGCTAAACCGCCAGCAGCAGATTCTATCCACAAATGTTGACGTTAACTAGGTTAAAAACATCACACAGATCATCGCATTATCGTTGTGTGGCTGCGACCTGCGTGTTGTGTCCTGGC
>JAZEWT010000002.1:4265695-4279632 GCA_036362905.1 Mordacia mordax
CCAACGAGGCTCTCACTGACGCTGCTCCGACATACATTCTTGACCTATATCAGACACCCTCCTCAAGCCGACGCTTTGTGACCCTCGGGTGAAAAGCGCTCTATAAATGCAATAATTATTATTTATTCTTTCAGTGCCCCATTGAGCCTCTCTGTGGCCCAGTTACTCTCTCAGTGCCCCATTGAGCCTCTCTGTGGCCCAGTTACTCTCTCAGTGCCCCATTGAGCCTCTCTGTGGCCCAGTTACTCTCTCAGTGCCCCACTGAGTCACTCAGTGGCCCACTGAGCAACTCTGTGCCCCATTAAGCCACTCGGTGGCCCATTGAGCAGCTAAGTTGCCCATTGCATTGCACTGCGATTGAGTCACTTTTTGACAGACCGAGCCGCTTACTGGCCCACTGATCTGCTCTGTGGCCCATTGAGCCACTCTATGGCCCATTCAGCCACTCAGTGGCCCATTTACTCAGTGCCCCATTGAGCTGCTCAGTGGCCCATTCAGTCGCTAAGTCGCCCATTGAGCTGCACCGTAGCCCACTGAACCACTTAGTGACACATTGAAAAAAAAACCCAAAAAAACGTTATCGTTGATTTGCCGTTCTTATGTCATTGTTGTTGACACGCCGTTCTCTCAGCAGCTCTGTGCAGCGCTTTGTGGCCCTCGGGTGAAAGGCGCTCTAGAAATGCAATTATTATTTTATTATATTTTCTTACATCGAATTGTGGGCATATAAACAATTACATGGTTGCACTGATATAGGTTTTCATGATTCGATGTCAGAGCATTGCTTTCCAAAGCTGGTTTTTTTTTTCTTCAGAATAACCATGTCCAGCATTCCCTCTCTCATTGGCGAAAACGCCTGAAGCTGCCTCCAGTGTGGGATGCGAAACATCGCGACGTAGAAACGGGGAACGCGTGACGTAGCTATCTTAAAGGGAAAAAAAAACGCTATGGAAAGCAGCTCCCACATACAGTTAGTGCAGCCACGTATCATCATCGCTGAGGCATTCTTCCCCAATTTTCATCGAGGTGTGCCATTACCACGGATCATTCTTAATCATTTTTTCTATCCTTTGCATCCTCATGTATGCACATCGGTAACTTGATTACCCCTCCCCGTTGGACAGCCATTAAAAAGAGCTACATAGCTCGACAGTTTCTACTGGCTGAAATAAAAAAAATGTTACCACTCATGAACAAAAATCCTCCGTGTATCGATGTACACTGCGAGGCTGTTAGTCAGCACAAGAGGACCAGCAAACAGTGGGGACGTTTATCCACCGCCCCACACCTGCTAGGCTGCCTCGTCCTCCTCAGCCCTGTGGCGACCACACTGTACCAGGTACCTAATTAAGGTTGGGTCAACCTACTGGACGCCCGGGTCACGTTCAGACACCAATTGTGGCCCGACATTGAACGTGGGTGACCGAGACCGTAATGCAGGCAATCAACCAATGCAGCTCTCAAATCTCCCGTTCTCTGCCCAAGGCAAAGTCCTCGGTTCACGCTCCCTCTTCGCCCTGCCATCTTGGACTCTCCTCATGTCTCTCCTCATGCCCTTTCTTCAAATTGTCTCATCTCATCTCATTGTCTGAAACCGCTTAGTCCTATACAGGGTCACGGTGAAGCCGGAGCCTATCCCGGCAGACACAGGGCGCAAGGCAGGGATACACCCACGATGGGACGCTAGTCCATCGCCGGGCACTGCGGGGCAATTTAGCCTGCGAGCCAATCAACCTATGTAGCAGCATGCTTTTTTGACTGTGGGAGGAAAGCGGAGTGCCCGGCGAAAACCCACGCGGACACGGGGAGAGCATGCAAACTCCACACAGAAAGGCACCCGAGCCGAGAGATTCGAACCCGGGACCTTCTTGCTGTGAGGCGACAGCGCTAACCACTGGGCCACCGTGCCGCCCCCAATCCAGACATTCCCCATTCTAACAACATTTTCAATGAAGAGACTTGTCCTCCTCGATCCTGTTATCAGACAACATCAGGAAGCTCTATTTTGGTCTCAAAAACCTTCGAAATACTTCTCAGTGTTACGGACACAGCTATTAAAACACAATTTCAAATATACACGTACGTATATGAGTGTCCTGTCTCTCTTACATCAAACAGACTAAAATAAACTATCACCAATACGAGGAAACGGTGTGATCTTGTTAAACAATTCTGCGGGTGTCCTTGGCGTCTCTGTGGCACTGCACGGTCAGGAAGCCCCGGCGCACTCACCTCTGGCTTTCGGCAATGATAGCCAAGTGCACGACCACATCATTCTCCAGGGCTCCCTGCACACCGTCGGACACCGCACGACACCAATCGCTGAATGTCAGAGCAATCTGAGGGTAGGATGTGGCCCGGATATCCAGCATCGCACTTGAAAACGCCCGCACTCCAAGCGCGTACGTGCAGGCAGCCCGGTCTGCTTACGGTTGCCATGCGCCCACACCTTAGCCTGCCACGTGCAATTCGCCGATGTTGTCATTATGATTGCTTCGAAAAGCTGCTGCCTCGGGACAGCCGCGCCGTTCGCTTCCTCTCCTCTCCTCGCGACGTTTCGCCTCGAACGTTCGAGGCATCCTCAGGCGTGAGGAAGCGAACGACGCGGCTGTCCCGGGACAGCAGCTTTTCGAAGCAATCATCGCGCATCGAGCCGTGAAAACCTACGTCGCGACGACGTTGTCATTCACAACTGCGTGACGCTACACCCTTGCACAGCGTACTGATGGAGGTTGTCACGGCTCGACGGGCGATGGTTCTATTCCAAAGATCTTCTCCCGGGATAACCGAAAAAAAAACAACAACTTGGGAAAGCAACCATCACTCTAGCACACTGGCAAAAAAACCCCCCAAAACTTATCATGCACAAACTGCTGGGGAAAGCGATGTTAGTCAGAATCTTATTAAGCTTGAAACGACACAAATGGTGATCATTGCGAGGCTCAGCAACGTGGTGTATACATGATCACGTTGAGGTTGATTATTACAGCAGTAATGCCCAGTAAAGCTTGCAAGCTCTGGAAGAGGGAGGGGGGGGGGAGTTCCTGTGATACTGCGACTAGCAAGGCATCCACGGGGTTCCGCAGCTCTCCAGGGTTCCACCAGGGCATTGCGACAGCACGGCGTAAAAGTAAGTCCACAACCAGCAATCAGACTACTGAGACGACTGGCGCTGATATTGGGACCACCATACCTATCACCATGCCTACTGATGGGGTCACCAGGGCTCACCAGGGCTGCCACCCATAAACGAGTCCATACACCGGCGCTCACTCACGCATATGAGTGACTATTTTAACTTGGGATTCACCGCTAAAATAATCGCGATTCACAGCGGGAATTGTCAAGGTTGTGGAGTCGTGCGAATCGTGTACGATTCTCGACGGGAGCACGCGGCGGCCGTCGGGCTTTGTCTCAAGATGCTGTCAAAAAGGACGTGGCTAAAAACGAACGAAGGTCACGGCCTTGTCCGAGACAAAATCGTACAAAGTGGCAGGAGCCATGTCTGAGCGACCAGAGCAGGAAGGAAATGGGGGTGCAAAGAGAGGAGCGCGGATGAACACGCGAAGCGAGGCAGCCTGTGAACTACTCCAGACACGGCGCATGCACAGCAGAGCTGGAGAAAGAGATTGTAAATGATTCACTGAATTACATTTTGGATGTATTATAGCCCATTGAGATACCAAATCCCCATCGGTTGGAGATATCCGTGTGGAAATATTAAAAGGCATTTCAAAATTATGCACCTTGCACACGTATACTGTTGTGAGGCTAAACGGCTGATGCTGATGCTAATGCATTACGCCATTGTGACAGTGTAGGCGTAAGTCAAAATTTAATATACGCGGTGCGTCTCTGCAAGCGGCACTGCGTTATGTCATTTTGATTTCACGGCCACTGTAAATCTTGAACAGGATATACACGTGTGTGGACACCAGAGCGTTTGCAAACCCCCCTGCCTAGGATATAGCATGACAGCAGCATGTCACAGGACAATATTTTAAATAAATAACAAATCTAATAAATATATTACAAGCGGCGAAGGTCGCCTAACGTCGAGGTTCACAAAAAAGAAGCTGAAATGAAATGTTTTATTTAAAGCCGACTGAGGGGCCAGTAATAGCTAATATCCAACTGTCAAGAGTTCCTGAGAATGAAACAATCACATGTTATGTGTGACTCATTAAACACTCCAGTAAAATGTGATACAAATTTAAAAATAGTCACACAGTAATGAGGTTATAATATTGCAATGCTTCTTAGCTCTCTTAATAAACACTGACGTCTTAACAAATAAATGAACCTTTTGGCAATTATCATAATAAATACTTACAAAAAAGCTCCATGGCACATAAATTTGGAAACACAGTAGCGGCACTGTGCCCCAGTGGGCAGCGCTGTCGCCTCACAGCATGAAGGTCCTGGGTTCGAATCTCGGCTCGGGTGCCTTTCTGTGTGGAGTTTGCATGGTCTCCCCATGTCCGCGTGGATTTTCGCCTGGTACGCTGGTTTCCTCCCACAGTCTAAAAAACATGCTGCTGCATAGGTTATTAATTAGCTCGCAGACTAAATTGCCCGCAGCGCCCGGTGATGGACTGGCGTCCCATCGTGGTTATATCCCTGCCATGCGCCCTGTGTCTGCCAGGATAGGCTCCGGCTCATCGCGACCCTATACAGGAGTAGGCGGTTTCTGACAATGAGATGAGAGGCACAACGATATACAAATCATTATTCCTGCAATTCAGATAATCCTAGCTCGAAAATGAGATTAAAATGTTGCAAAACTATTTTCAGTCGTTAATCGAAACATTCAACGAGTCTTCATATTTATTTGACATAAATCCCAGTCGGCGCTGGTGTGCGGCCCCAAAAAAACATGACCAGAAAATAAGGTGACGGAACAGAGAAATGCAAAACCCCATTCCTCACAGCGGGATAACGGCAGGCGGCGTCAAATCCCTCGATTTTGCTGCGGCGCCAATGCGCTTTCGTATTATTTCTCTTTTCTCTTCACTGCCGATGTCTACGAGGTCTCGGGAGCCACTTTTCCGAATGTTACCGCGGGTCAGCGCGCCTGTTCCACCCTGACAGTTAAGCAGAGCAGCGCAGAGATGAGCCCTTCTACTCGACTCTCGTTTGTTTGCTGACTTTATGTCCTATAATTTATCGCTGCTGTTTGACTTGTAGTTTGAAGTGTTCTGATGTTGTTGTTGACATGGCGTTCTCTCGACAGCTCGGATTTGTAAAAAAAAACAAAACCCCCCAAAAAAATTGTTGTTGCTAATTTGCCGTTCTGATCTTGTCGTCGTCGCTGTTGGCGTACCGTTCTCTCCACGGCTCTGTGCAGCGCTTTGTGACCCTCGGGTGAAAGGCGCTCTACAAATGCAATTATTATGATTTGCGGAAATTGGGCGGCGCGGTGGCGCAGTGGTTAGCGCTGACGCCTCACAGCAAGAAGGTCCCGGGTTCGAGTCTCTCGGCTCCGGTGCCTTTCTGTGTGGAGTTTGCATGCTCTCCCCGTGTCCGCGTGGGTTTTCGCCGGGTACTCCGGTTTCCTCCCACAGTCCAAAAGCATGCTCCTGGATAGGTTGATTGGCTCGGAGACTAAAAATTGTCCCGCAATGCCCGGCGATGGACCGGCGTCCCGTCGTCGGGTGTATTCCTGCCTTACGCCCTGTGTTTCCGGGATAGGCTCCGGCTTCACCGTGACCCTATATAGGATTAAGCGGTTTCAGATAATGAGATGAGAGATGGGTCTCGCACGCGCGCGACAAAAAAGCACAGCCAGGTTGCCACTCAGCCTCTCCCGACGACACCCACCCGTCGCCAGGCGCTCGAGACGTTATCCTCGCAACGCCCCACTGTCAAATTAAACAATCGGCAGTAAACACTGAACGCCCTGCAGGCCTCGGTAGCAGATGCCCTCGGCAGAAGCGCCCTCCTCCAATCGCCGCACCTGCATGGCGCATGCAAACGGTATTTCCAGCAAGAAAGGTAGACCTTTCGTTATTTAAATGAATAACTGCATGGTAATAAGTTTAAGAAATCACCTTATTTTTGCCGTTAAAAATGATGCCAAAGCATTTTCAAAGACTAAGTATTCTTATTACAAAATTGAATCACATTTCTCAAGGTATATAATCAGAAGCAAAGGCACCAGCTGTGAGGGACAGTTGACTATGATTATACCCATTCTGCAGTGACTCAAAGACTCCCATTTCCTTCCCCAACCAGATGACACGCTGAATTCCCCAGCCAACTCTGCATATAGACCACCACTAAAGTCATCCATCCCACAGAGCAGAAGCGAGGAATATGGATCAGGCATGCACACCTCGTCAAACGATTATTAACTTTCTTTAGATATCTCCTCCTGAAACAATATTTCACGTTTGCTACAAATGTGATCGAACGGCTGGTTGCTTCATCTTTTCCTTCGACTGTTGAGGCGAAATGAAACGTCCTTATTGCTAAAGAGAAAAAAAAAACGAATTTTCCCTTCTCCTAAACTGGAACCCACTTCTTTTTGCCTAGTTATGAAAACAAAAAAGAATGCATGTAAAAAAATAACCGTACCTATCCGACTGAATTGTGAAAGAGAAAAACAGGCTAAAATAATGAACACATTCGTCAATAATACCGCCTAACAAAGATACATTTATATTTTTTTTTGGGGGGGAGGGAGGGGGGGGAGGGCAACACTATGTTAGACCATGGACACCTTAGAGACCACACGGGATTTGTACGAAATCTGCAACGATGTACAACATCTACCCATTGAAATGAACATCGTGTGAACATTGTAGAAGCTAAAGTATAACAGAACTAACCATCAAAGTCGTTCTAAAGTGAACTGTTCCGGATGAATGCAGACCCAGATAAGTTATGAGCACGAGGGAGCTGCTGTGTGAATCGAACAGGGCTATCTTTTGCAAAATCACGTAGGAGCCCATTGGTTCACCGTGCTTATTGTGGTACCACAGGCACCCATTGGATCTGTTTTGAGAATGCCGGCACTGAACCGTTGCATTAAACAATAAAAAGTTAAGGAGAGAGAGAGAGAGAGATCAGGATCCCATGAGAAGTAATAATAATATTTATAACGCGTGCAAATTCCATGCAGTCAGAGATGAGACACAGATACTGAACGAAATAATAATAATGAAACGGGAAAATGTGAGACAGAAAGCATTTGTCATTTGAAACCGAAAGCACATGACAGTTTTAATCTGAAATGAAATGGAGTAAAAAAAAATAAGTTTAGTGTTATTTGTTGACTAATAATTTGATTTCCTGTCAATTTGGAGAATGCTGTGTGAAGTGTTTTAAAGTCAAGTCGGATTCTTGCTGTTTTACAACATTTTAGACTCCAGGCAACCGTGACCTAATGGGCCACACTAATAAAAATCAAATAAAGTATTCTATTAAACAATGGTCCCGTTATTATGAACACATGGTTTGAGCACCATATGAGCAGGTACACTTCGAAAAGCCCTGGAGATAAATTTAGAAATAAAATCGATTACATGACTATCAACACAGGACTCAGGAATGCAATTCAACAATCAAAATCTCACCCAGGGGCTGATTGTGAAAGTGACCATGTACCTGTAGTTTACATAATAAAGATAAGCTCGAGAAACAGAAGCAACCAGACACTACAAAACGGATCGATTATAAAGTTCTAATGGAAAACGACCTGACTCGAGGAGGTTACACAAGCGCAGTTGAAAAAAAACCGCTTTTAAGCATTTGAGGAGGAAGGAAGATCGTGAACGATAGAGAGATCGACTCATGTCGAGAGTCCATCGAATGGATGAACATATCAGCATGTGGACATTCTTAGAACATCAAAGAGCAGACATTTGTGGAAGTTCATTGCCACTAGCGTCCCATTGGTTATCGTACCTAAACGAAGAAGTAACCAATGACAATGTGACTACCTCTGGGGATGTGTTGAGTTTATTTATCAAGGTTATTTATTGTGGCGTCTTTCCACGTCGTCTTGTGGTCCACTCCAGACGGCAGAGGGCAACACAGCTTATAAATTATTTGACCGAGCATTTGTATGCGCCAATGATAATGTATGGTTCGTTGTTAATCCAGGGCCGAATCAAGGCATCACAATCAATGCTGCGGAGTTTTACTTCATTAGACTTGTCAGGACGACTTCGTTAAGGGGGGTGTGTAGGAGAGATTTAGATATTACTTGGCAATGTTGTTAGCCATGGCTGAGAGCCTAGGTTACTGAGTTCATAGCAGTATGTTCACCACTACACCCATTGCTTTGCCCTCAGCATAGCAAGTACACCATTATATTTGTATACATTTCGTCAGATCATTAACCCCTTAGAAAAGAGGAATGCCTCTGAGATATAATCTGAAGGTTAAGGCGCAGTCCTGCAACCTAACATTAAAGAAAACTCCAACATCAGAAAATCCTCTGAACTTATGATTTTAAAATAGTGATTAAATTAACATGATTATTTTTTTTTAAACATGGCACAAATCACCATCTTAGTACAAATCACCATCTTGGTACAAATCACCATCTTGGTACAATTCACCATCTTGGTACAATACACCACCATCTTGGTACAAATCACCATCTTGGTACAAATCACCACCTTGGTACAAATCACCATCTTGGTACAATACACCACCATCTTGGTACAATTCACCATCTTGGTACAATTCACCATCTTGGTACAATTCACCATCTTGGTACAATACACCACCATCTTGGTACAAATCACCATCTTGGTACAATTCACCATCTTGGTACAATACACCACCATCTTGGTACAATTCACCATCTTGGTACAATTCACCATCTTGGTACAATTCACCATTTTGGTCAATGCACTCTGATAAATAGGTTGTTACCGGACCTACTCAAATAGAACCTGTGTATTGAATGGATGAAAAGATATACGCGTGACCCTTGGGTGAAAGGCGCTTTAGAAAAAAAAATATATTACATACAACAAAAACCACAATCGCCATTTGCTACTAGACAGCGATGACCTCACCGCCACGCTTGCCCCAGACCATCTGCACCTTGAGATCACTTGAAGTGTCTGAAATTTACTGGCAAGAGGTCACGGGACAGGCCCACGTGTCACGGTTTTCCAGGCCGAGATGACTGGTCAATGCACCACCCGTGCTCCCTACTTTGCCAACACACACACACACACCCCTACCACCGTGTAAGTTCGCACAGTGATGCATGTACTGCGAGCGGTCTGCTGAACATTGCAGTGATGGCTACATAATGATGTATCTTGCAAAGGCTATCGCGGGAATACCATGATGAATTCATTGCGGCGATCATCTCAAGATTGTAAGCAGGCATACATAAAACATCTACTTTATTAATGGATGGCTTATCGCACGATGTTTAATGCATGTTACGTTAACACTGCCGTGTCGGCACATCATTTTCTCATCAATGTATCGACGTACACTTTAGAAACGTACTCATTACTCATCCGATCCGCATCACATTAATTAGCGACCACCAATATCCTTTTAGTACATTATCTATTAATAAACTCAGACGCCTGCCTGCCGCGCAATATACAAAGACAGGGAAAACGAATAGCTATTCCACTGAAGTGTGTATTATGTAGCGTTACCTAAGGGAAACACAATGAGCCCTTTTCCAAATTGGAATACTTACGGTAAATTATTTTCTACAATTACGTGGGTGGAACTGCAGGGACAGAGGTGATGCTTGAGTCAGTAGTGACACAGAGATTCGTTACTGCAGCAGACTTTAGATAATAAGCGGGCTACACATTTTAATGGGTTGTCACGTGGCAACCAAAACGATCTTATCTCCACGTCACTCTGCAGCAATCAGTCCATTGCCTTATTGAGGCCTCCCCAAGCCCATTGCCACCTGTCGTAGTCAGAATCTTGCGAAGCAGCAATCCATCTAGCACGCATAAGAGATGATTTTGTGGCTCCATCTCCGAGGCAGACACCTGTGTGGGCGCATTCTTGGCCACCACTCCGTCATTACTCGTGACCAGAGGCCAACACTCGTGCCACCAGGGATGTGCCCTGCCCAAGCCCACTAACTTTTGTTACCAGTCAGAGAGGCGTATACGTAACGTAAGGATTCTCTAACTCGTAAAGGGTCTTTCTTTGTTGCTATAATTCCAAGCACACACATCCCTAGGCTTCTTCACACAACTCTCAGTTTTTAGTCCAATATGCTCTCCAACACGAAATGTTTCTCATCAGCATGTCGTAGCAGGTAGTCCGAAGTGATATTGGTAGGAGCTATTTTTTTTTACATATATTAGAATATAAAGGCGCGGTGGCGCAGTGGTTAGCGCTGACGCCTCACAGCAAGAAGGTCCCGGGTTCGAGTCTCTCGGTTCGGGTGCCTTTCTGTGTGGAGTTTGCATGCTCTCCCCGTGTCCGCGTGGGTTTTCGCCGGGCACTCCGGTTTCCTCCCACAGTCCAAAAGCATGCTCCTGGATAGGTTGATTGGCTCGCAGACTAAAATTGTCCCGCAATGCCCGGCGATGGACCGGCGTCCCGTCGTCGGGTGTATTCCTGCCTTACGCCCTATGTTTCCGGGATAGGCTCCGGCTCACCGTGACCCTATATAGGATTAAGCGGTTTCAGACAATGAGATGAGATGAGAATATAAAATTGATTGAACCATTCTTCCGCGATTGGAGTAATTCATTTCTGAGAATGCTAGATTACCCAATAGGCAGATTAAACACGTGCTCAGGGCACCAGCAAAGCAGGGTGCAGCAAAAAAAAAATTAGATTGTTTTGTGGTGGTGGCCGCATTGTTGGTGATAAATGTTAAGAAAAATACGAGACGCTTGGTTTGCATCCACGAGGATTATGATTTGTAAAGATGAAAACACTGGCTCGGCTCAACGTATCTCACCGTTTCTATAGTCCAGGTTTCTGTCACTGCAGTACAATTTTGCAGCACAGAAAGCAATCGCGATTCAGCGGTCGTTTGACAAGATTCCAAAAAGCTGGTCGACTCACTCCCATGAATCTGCGTGGCGAACCATGGCAGTTCCACTTTAATGTGCGCGCAAAGCTTAACGAAACAGGAAAAACGAAATTCAATCACACCGATCTTCATGACAATCGTGAAATGCGGAATACAATGTGAATTTCCAAATGTAGACGTCGCACTTTGTACTTTTCTAACACTAATGATTAGTAAGTGCTTTGCAAAATGCTCTTTTTCTCAGCTGCATAGTATTTTTAAAAACCCCTCAGAAATCAACACTGTATCGGGACTGACTTGATGTACTTTCCCTACTGTGTACAGAAGTAAACGTGCTTTGTCCTGTCAGCTTCCATGGACTTATCCAGAATTTAGCAACCAGAACATCTAGACAGAAGCTCTTTTAATTCAGCATACCTGTACATTTTGGTCATTAAAATAAAATGTTATTTTATGCCTTCGTGTTGTTTTTATGTTGAATTACGTATGCTGAGGGGGGGCATAATAATCTTTTCAGTGCTTAGGGCCTCTAAGGTCTTAATTGAGCACGAATTTCGGCTTTAAAATGTATCCAATAAGATCCGCTCGATTTTGCTTGTAACAATCAAGTCACTCTTCTATGATAATACTAATAATAATAATAATTGCACTTATAGAGCGTTCTTCACCCGAAGGTCACAAAGCGCTGCACAGAGCTGCGGAGAGAACGGCACGCCAGCAACAATGACAGAAAACGGAAAATCAGCAACAACAACGTTTTTGTGGGTTTTTTTTTTACAAATCCGAGCCGTGGAGAGAACGCCATGTTAACAACAACATCAGAACAGTTCAACTGAAAGTCAAACAGTAGCGTTAAGGCACCTTGTGGGTTTTTTTATATGACATCCAGTTAAACCGTTTTGGCCTGTGAGTTTTCCCTATGTTGATATTGCATTTGGTAGCATTCACATGTCACATATGGAACTTCCTAATCGTCACGTAAAAGTTTGCGCTCCAAAAACCGGATCAAATGGAGTGCACACCACTTATATTTTAATTAATCAGTGCCACATCGCTCGCACCTCTCACAAAAATCAATGTTTCTGTTAAAGGCCGCTTGTAGTGTGTAAACACAAGTATTGGATCTGCCAAGTTGTTCACGTGTGAACAACGTGGTTACCTTTGGCTCAAAGCCTTAAAATACACAGCCCTGGCATCTTGATGTACTCTTTGAGATTTCTCAGTTGAACAAACGGCACTCGGGTCAGGGTGTAAAAATTAAGTATCCCTCAATGGAACGGACGCCAAACACATTCCCGATATTCTGCTCAAGATGGCAGCAATGAAGAATGTCATCCAGGGATGTGAGACTGAATGTATCCAGCTGTAGAGATTGTGTGCGGAAAGGGCACTCGCCTGCTCATATACTCTGGCATTTGTTACATGCAGGAAGATCAATATCTCCAACGGTTCCCTCGAGCTGTACAGCACGATTAATTAGCAGTCAGAATTTGCAGATTTCTTTTCCCGAGAGTGCAATATATGAATCTCAACCTCGTGTGCGTGAGGTCAGAATAAAGAATAACAGCCAACGTGGTTTCATATCTCAAAGGGAAGCACTCAATCCCATCTCTGCACCGGTGCATCACATTTCAACGAAGCAAACTGCTGCAAGAAAATATCGCCGCTTTGAAGTTTAAACAGCAATGCTTGTTAGCTATTATGGTCATAATTTAAAAACATTGCATCTGGGTTGGAATGGACCATGAAAGAGCAGCAGCACTAACATCTATCTGTCCGATGCTGCATTCCCGTACGATTTTAATATTTCATCCCGGTGTCATGGAAATTGTAGGCGACAGGGTTAAAAAACAAAACAGCACCGACTGGTAAATTGAATCTTGTGAATATTCGGCTATCCAGAGGCAGGCTCGTATCAACCGAGAAGAATACAGAATCACCGTTTCAATTTCATCGCGGCATGAGGATATTACAAGAAGGAGAAAAACTCACGTTAAATGTATTTTTTTTTCATAAATGATGAATTTTTTTTCCATCCCCTCCTTCCTTTTGTGTAAATGTCCAATAATGAAGTAATGTATTGAATGGTCCGCATATCTAGGTGATACATCACGGCAATCAATTAACTCCAAAGGACCACTGCAGATAATGACATTTTGCCATCGAGCCACGAGAAAATAACCTTGCGCCGCTTGAGAGGAAATTAATTAAGGGCAATGATTCCTAGTGAGGCAGCGGTAAATAATATTTCCACCATTTGATGTACGTTTGCTTGCTTTGCTGCCACACACCCCTGCTGCGCGCGTCGTGTGATCTCGCACAAGGAACCGCGAATGGTACACGTGTACGCCGATGGCAATATATCAACCTGTCCTGGCGGAGGCTTCCCGATACATCTTTGCAAGCCCGTAAGATCCCCACCCCCCAACCTCCTTCCCCCCCCCGCAACCCTAACCTCCCCACCGCAACCTCCTCACCACAACCTCCTCCCCCGCTGATGAACCGCCCCGCACCGTAGCGGTGATGAATCGAACTGATGGGCTAATATACTGACATCCACACGGATCTTTACTAATATCCTCAGTGTTCCCGAAGAACGTATATTTAAAAAATAATTCACTGGCAAGCTGCAGTCTGGCCAGGTTGTAAATTTGTTTCGCAGAAGGCATTTAGCAGCAGACTGAATAGACATTTGCCATTTCCTTTCAAGAGGAAATGTTATAGAGAAGTCTGAAATAGCCATGATCGCCCATGCGCAAGTGCCAAATACCAGTTATGATGCAGAGAAAGATAAGGTAAAGCTTACGATTACCAGCCAGGGCTTTATGTACAGAAAGGCATATGGCGCAATGCTGTCATGTTTAAACAATGCGACGTTAAATAGGCACTGATCTCTAAGGTACACAGCGATTTTGGTGAGACACCTTGGATGAATAAACATACA
>JAZEWT010000002.1:4280428-4295829 GCA_036362905.1 Mordacia mordax
CATGCAAACTCCACACAGAAAGGCACCCGAGCCGAGAGATTCGAACCAGTGACCTTCTTGCTGTGAGGCGTCAGCGCTAACCACTGGGCCACCGCGCCGCCCCATAGTACTTTCTGTTGTACTATTTAGGGCATGCCACATTGCATTGTATGGAATATGATACACGTTGTGTGATATAAACATTATGGTCACTAGTTTGTATCTCTCTGTCAAGCTGTTGCCGGATTAAGGTCACAATGCCCTTGTGCTCTTGGGGATTGTTTAGCCATATTTACCACAGTAGTCAGTTAATGAAAGGGGAGAGCATGACTCGTTCAAATACCACTTGCAAATGATGTAGCGGTCAACCACTGTGCCAAAATCAACCACCTTTGTGGTGGGAACGATATATAATTGAATAGTAAATTACGTGCCGAACATCACAGGCTGTGTGCAGACTGGAAATAATTTCCATGTTGGCGAATGGGCCCTCTCTGACACTTTTAACAATATATAAATATGCGGCCAAATGCCAAGGACATGCTTCTCAGCTAGATGCAGATCGTGTCATTTGAGTGTTCATTCCTCATATTCAAGGCTTTTCTCTGATCACTCCAGTTTAATCCAACAAAAATGCAAGATTTACAAACAGATAATATTTAATGAGTGAATTCTTTGCAGAGGTGACTAAAAAGACTGGGGTACATGAACCACTGCTGAAGCTTGCAAAGAGGAGGAAGTAACAATGGTTTGGTCACATCACTCAAAGACAAGAGGGAGTTTCAGACACTGCCCTGCTGTTCCTAGTCGGAAGGATGAGTGGTTGGCCAAGTATTTGCTGGACAAGGAGATCAGTGGCAGATTTTCTGCTGTACCCAAAAGACCGCAAGAGGTAGGAAGAGTTTATTGACAAAGCATCACTGGCGACCCCAAGATTAAGGGATTATGACAATAATGATACATGAGGCGGACGAAAACGTCAGCTTTGAGATAAATTCAGAAGGCGGTTTGCTGTTACAAAAAGTACTTTCGAAAAAATATATCAAACTGAAATTCAATTAGCTTTATTTTTCTGTGAGAGCCACTTCAGAAAACATCAGTAAGCCCACATGCAACTGATTTTCCTTGATAGTGTGTTCATACAATTATTTGCAATGATCCCTATTAAAATCACACGTCAGACATAGCATTATTTACATGCTATAATAACATACATCATCCCAATTTCAAATTATATACGAGTCTTGTTTCCATTAAAATTGCTGAATTATTATCCAGCGCAGAGATATGGGCCACAACTTTAAGATGACACTGCGCACAGCTTTCTAAACATTTAAGAAGGAAAATTGCACCTTGGAAATAAGAGCTGTAATTCATTTTTAAATTGCCACAGTCTGATATATTTCCACTGTAATGTTCTGTTGTGGAAAGTCTATAAAGCAGGCTAATAACCTTAGAGAGAGATCAATGCATGCAAGAAATAACCTGACTTTGTGTCTAATGTATTCTTAGAAAACAATTTTTAAATGACAGTTGTGAATTATAGCCAAACAATTATCACTGATGTTCGTGTGAAATAAGCACAATTCATATATTGCTGGTAATCAGATTTTAATAATGCCTTCAGAAAGTGTACAAAGGCAGCTGTGTGGACTCTGCAACATGAACACGAAACGGGGATTGAGCACTGATTACAGCTTGAGAGGGTATTTTCTTGTGGTTCTGCAAATTACCCACTGGAGATGCAAAAAGGTGTTGTTTACGGAGGATACTGCGCCATTAATCTGCTCCATGTTGGTGAAACGATGCGCGACTTTTTTGCACTAAGTCAGCCAGATTCCACACTTGGCAAATCTTTGAGCCATCTCAGTACCACAAAGGGACCATGCTCCGCTGCTGGGGCCACATGGCTGATTGCAGCAGAGCGACTCGGGATGGCACAGATAGGGCTGGGGCTACGGAATGATGCAGTTTCTCAAAAATTCACCCCACCGGTCATACGTCAGTATCCCTGGCAACGGATGGAACGAGGGGGCACAGCTATATGAAGCACGCGCGCACAGCCACACGACCTAGCGGTAGTGCATTTGATGCTCGCTGCACAGGTTCACGGTTCGTGCCCATGGCCACCCCGCTTAGCGCTGCGGGCCTATTAGCGGACGTGAAAGATCGTGCAGCCTTAATTGAATGAGAATAGGCCACAGCGTGACGTTCAAATTTGCCAAATGAAAAAAAAAATGCCCACAGATGACACAATTTGGTAAAAGCCACGTAGCAACACCTCTCCTTATCAGCAGACTATACCCATCTATGAAACACAGTACCCCCATGATAGCATTGTGCCAAAAGAATGGCACAAATATAAAATGCAATTACATAGTTATTATTCTGCTCCTGTGTGTGGAGAAGGCTTGTAGGCACATGTGGTGCTATTCATGGCATCCTCGCAGCACATCAAACCAGGAGCATTAGAGCAGAAACACCATCATGAAATTATGCCCGCCTGGAAAATGATGCGCTACGGTGGAGAGAGGAAATTCCATCATTGGCGGATTTATCCCTTCACTCGTGAATTTGCCCTGGCACCGGCTAAGCTGCTCAGTACGGCTGACAAACTCGCATAGACGTAATATCATAATATGAAGAAACTCACACAGGCACCCAGAATCATATATACACAGACACACAGAATTGTAATGTGTATACACATTTCTGCAAGGGTGTTAAAAGCAGCATTCATTTTGTTAACGGAATTAGCGACAAAAACATGCATCAACAAAGCGTTTAGCAAATCTGATCAAGCATGACAAAAATATCTCGCTGCCAAAGACTGAAATGAGGCTATGATGAGATGAAATTAACAAGCCCCAACGAAGATTCACACTCGGATAATTTAGTCATGTTATTTGAGACAGCAGTTCAGCAAGGAAGACCCAAAATAAAACTGGATACGCATTATAGTTAAGCATTAAAACTTGAGCACGAGTCTTCAAAAGTGTTCACGAAAGAAACACATACACACAACCGGTGTAAAGGTGGTTATTCTGGCTCACCTGGGTTGGCCGCCTGCCCCCCAAATCCCTTTCCTCCATCTTTCTCGATAACGAAATTCTCAACGGTTCAATATATCAAAGCCCGATTGGGTCGGCTTCATCCACGCACAGAAATCGTACCATGATGTCACGATGGCGGGGTAGGATTCATTCGCTTCCTCGCTCACATCGTAACAATTCTCTGCACCATCACATTTCCCAGCGCAACTTTCTACCCCTGTGAAATCTTCCAGTTATGTGAACTACGTCCCAGAGTTAGTTCTATGCTGCCTCGTTAAATAATCCCTTAACGGTGATGCCGCTGTGCTGACACTAAGGCCCACCAGAATGGGTATTTTCTTTGTGCCATGACCCCGTTCAAACAACTGGGATTGCGTTTAAAAAAAAAAGTTAACGAACACAAAACACGGCACTGATGGAGCAATGTGTGCATAAATACACAATGAAACGCAACGTCGTATTTGATTGTAAATGCTGCGGGTTTGCGCTCCCACACATTGGTGTGCTGAGATCGTGAAGAATTGGCACATTCTGTTCACGTGACAAGCCTGACGCATTGGCCGCGTCTGGTGGTGGAGGGTTAACAACACAATTGTTTGCGTGACCCGACCCACAAAATGGATTTCGTCTATAAACAAAACAGTAATAAAAGAACTAAAAACAGCTTGTGATGGGAGTACACAATGTGATTCATTGCATTTTCATTATTTTGGCGTACCGCTTTAACTCATTTTATTAGCGTCGTGTATCCTAGTATTAAACTAAGCAGAGCGCACTGTTGCACCCACCTGTCCCAAAACGACGAGAAAAACGGTCAACTGTTGCTAGAGTGTCCGGTGCAGATGCCGGCAGCGCCCTTCGCAAACGTGCAGACACACCTCATCTCTCATCTCATTGTCTGAAACCGCTTGGTCCTATACAGGGTCACGGTGAGCCGGAGCCTATCTCGGCAGACACAGGGCGCAAGGCAAGGATATACCGACGATGGGACGCCAGTCCATCGCTGGGCACTGCGGGGCAATTTAGCCTGCGAGCCAATTAACCTATGCAGCAGCATGCTTTTTGGACTGTGGGAGGAAACCGGAGTGCCCGGTGAAAACCCACGCGGACACGGGGAGAGCATGCAAACTCCACACAGAAAGGCACCCGAGCCGAGAGATTCGAACCCGGGACCTTCTTGCTGTGAGGCGACAGCGCTAACCACTGGGCCACCGTGCCGCCCGTGCGGAGACACCGTTTTGTCAATTATATTCTTTTTGGAACCATATCCAATGTGAGGCACCGGCGCAGACGGAAACGACACCAACACAATTTCATAGTTGAAAGCGTTAAAATCGGTCCCCAGACACCAGGGCTTATGATGCGCATTGGTGAGCGCTCTACATTCTGCTCCAAAGCAAAGACCCACCAGAAAAAGACAAAACACTTTGCATGTCTTCATAAATTGAGCCAGCCATGTTCCTCAAGACGGGGCGGCGCGGTGGCCCAGTGGTTAGCGCTGTCGCCTCACAGCAAGAAGGTCCCGGGTTCGAATCTCTCGGCTCGGGTGCCTTTCTGTGTGGAGTTTGCATGCTCTCCCCGTGTCCGCGTGGGTTTTCGCCGGGTACTCCGATTTCCTCCCACAGTCCAAAAGCATGCTCCTGGATAGGTTCATTGGCTCGCAGACTAAAATTGTCCCGCAATGCCCGGCGATGGACTGGCGTCCCGTCGTCGGGTGTATTCCTGCCTTACGCCCTGTGTTTCCGGGATAGGCTCCGGCTCACCGTGACCCTATATAGGATTAAGCGGTTTCAGATAATGAGATGAGATGTTCCTCAAGAGTACTAATGAGATAAACAGCACTTCTTTCATCCCTCCCAGTCGCTGCAGTGTAAACCTTGCCAATTAAAAAAAAACAGAAAGCCCATTTTTTTTTCCAACTAATTTTAAAATGCCAGTATATCGCTGACTAAATTACTGCTTTATTCACCTCCCCCATTAAAAATGCACGGCGTATTGCTGCGGATTGTTAAATGCCAAAGAGGCCGCCAAGGTACTTTCCTCGTTTAAAAGCACAAAAACAAAGGCATGATGAAACAGTGCACAGCTTTGAGTTTGTACCGCGGAGTCGTCTGCGGTCATTGCTAAATGGCAGTCACCAACATACGCTCATTTTTTATTTTTTTTTCATGAAATAAACGCATTATAATCTTCCTCGCCTTGAAAGGGTCACCTCATTAGCGATGAAAATGCCAGTGATTTCTCGTAGGGCGGGAACGTAATTGACAGTCGAGTCAATGGTTTAACCCCACGACTGCCCAGAAAGACTCGCTGAAACATGTCCATCCCATCCAGAGAGTAAAACACTTAGCACGTACAAAACCAGCACCCGAAATCGGCAAATTAATAGATTAATTAGGTTCGCCACTTTCCACGGAAACAATTAGCTCGTGGTGCTTTTTTTTTAATCGAGCGCGATTGTCCCGTTGGCAACCGCTCTACAGTCGACTGCAATGGCTGCAAAAAAAAAGTGGTGGCTTTGCTTCAAACGCTCAGCAGATGAATATCATGGGTGGCGAGGATTAGGTTCACCTTGCACTCTTGAGTTGTTTCCGAGCCTTCAGCAAAACGTTTGTCGAGAGCCACGCATCAGCCACAAACACACAGTAGCTTTAAGTGTCGCCGTGAAATGCATTACCTTCAAGAATTAAAGTGCTAAATTATCAACAGGCACTAAAGGCAATAACCTTTATGCTAATATTTTTCTGTGAGCACAGTTTTACTGATTATGGAATGTGATGGCCAGTGTATAGCATGTGAATGGCTCTACACGCTTGTTACTGATTTTGTTAAAGGCTTTTTTGTAAACAAAAACACAATGACGCTAACAGATGGCTCAATGCACCCGCACGACCTTGTCTTTGGAGCCGAGCAAGTGAGCACGAGCACATCCCTACCGACGGCAATGCTGTTCCCAAACATCCACTTATCCTCCAAGTACCAAACCAGGCTCTGCTGCTTAGCTCACGACATTAAATGAGATCAAGTTCACTCGGGGTGAAGCGATCACAGATGCATCCTCATGACTCTGTACTTCAATTTACCACAGCTCAACCAACAATTTAACAAATATCAATAGAGTCGAGGCATCCTCACGCGTGTATCTCCACACAATCTAAACCAGTGACATTTTAAGGGCAAATGATCCGGCATTGAATTGTACCATAGGGTTTTTTTTAATGAATTAAATGATGGTTCATTATTGAATTTTGAGTTAGGCCGTGTAATGATCAGATCAATTTTGTGAACTGAGGAGTCCTCTACCACCACCACAGAGCCAAACAAATTTATTTTAGTATGCAAGGGTTTCACCTCCCAATCATTTTCGCTTCATCCATGATATGTTTAAGAAGAACCCCCCAAGCAAATCGCTAAATTGCTTCTATGCTCTACACAACAATATTATGGGTATAATTTGCAGCAAAGTCAGACTTCTTTTAAAACTGCTGTCCGGACCACCGTAACTAAACATAATTCGCTACGTTATTCAATAAGTCGCTGTGTTATTCAATAAGTCCATTTTCACTAAGTCTGCGGCGTAGTTCTGTTGGAACAAACAGGTTGGTAACCCTATTCCGCAGGGAGAGAGCCGACAGACTAAAAGCAACGGCTGGTGTGAGTTCTAAAAACACAAGTACTCCTGCCCGCTTAGTAAGATAACGGCCGTGTCAACTTAGGGCATAGTGCAACCAATTAATCTAATAGTGACATTGCTTACAACGGCCTGTGTCAGATTTCCACGAGAGACCTTTCATTCTGAGCGAAAGGTCGCAGCGACCCGAAGCCGCGTTGTGACTCGCACCGCTTCGCCCTTGAATTTTCTCGGCACTCGCGAGTTGAATAAACGACGCGCTTTGTGCGTGCCGAGTACTTCAACGCGGAAGCCTGGGCGTACCCCCGGCAGCCACCCTGAATTCGAACGGCACAAAACGTGCGTGCGCGCTGCAAATTGCAATCACGGGCGCGTGTGACAAGCAGAGAAGAAATGAGAACATTACTTGGTATGCAGGGCTAATGCGTGCGCTTCCCGTGCTCTCAATTGGACCGTTTCAGAGTCCTTTGTGTGCAACGCTTTCATGATGCCGTAGCATTAATTTATAATTTTGGTGCAAGGTCAAACTGCGCAAAGCGGGCGTAATCTCAGGCTCGCATACAATAAACCAATGTTAGTACTCACCGAGTACCCGTCTTCACATGGAGAAGTTCCACTAAAAATAGATGTAATAATCATATACTTTTAAAAGCGCTGCAATACTCAAGGCAGTAAACGAATCGTGTAATAAATTATGGCCACTCTCATTCGTAACCACATCTAAGTGGACAAAGTTGAGGAAAATGCGTGTACGGGACTTATTGTACCAGCTGCTAGCATTAACTAAGCCTCTGTCTGAGGGTGCTGACATTTCATGATTAGCATTCAACTCGCACGAGTACGCAGAGATCGGCCCATTTAATCACTTCACGATTTCGTTTTTTTTATCCTCTTACTTAAATTCAGCACCAGCCTCTAATCCAGCCCAATTATGTTTCGGATCGCACCGCAGATCAAAAGTAACAATAACAGCTCTATAACAATGTGACTGCTCCCAATCAATCAGAAGTGTGGGTGGGTACGCTCATAATGAACGTGCCACAGTGGAATACCGAGAGCTGTATACAATGCGCTTTTGCTCTAATGCATGACATTCACGTCTGCGAAAATCAATGTCCTCACCACAAATTGCCATATAGCTCTCGCAATACTCTCTGGCGCTGTATTGTGCCCAAACAGTGATGAATAATCTGAACGGAGCTTTGACGAATGAGTCCATGTCAGAGATGTTACTTCTTTCCATTTTCATTCCAATCATAGAGTAGATTGTTAACTAACAATTGGAATCGCCAGAGAGGAGTGAGCTCGCGCTGGTCATCTCAATACTTTTCACACCAGGTTTATGGAGCTGCTAACAGAGAGTGTAGCTCAACCTCTTTAAATCCTCCGATCGATACGCACGGTTACAATGCGACGACACAGAAGGGCCAATTATCGTCTTTTTTTCTCATTTTCTTCTGACCCATGGGATTTAGTGCTCTCATCAACACCTCCCTAAGTACCAGCACAGTGTCACGGCAGCATGGATAATTGAGAGATAAAGAAATGACTCGCACAATTTTAAGGTTGCATTGCTGGTCATGGACTATTGTCGCTTGTGGCGCATGATTGAAGTTGTCTACGAAAGATTGATTTATTTCCCTCATCTCATCTCATTGTCTGAAACCGCTTAATCCTATATAGGGTCACGGTGAGCCGGAGCCCATCCCGGAAACACAGGGCGCAAGGCAGGAACACACCCGACGACGGGACGCCAGTCCATCGCCGGGCTGATTTATTTAAAACAATCCAAAGCAAATGCTGTGGATCAACATTTATCAATAAGTGATGCATGATCTGGAATGTTTCAGCATCATTACGCAGTGACAAAAATATAACAAAGATGAGGCTTTAGCCATTTTCTGGCAATAATAGTGTTAAGTTCTTAAACCACCAAATAGACACTGGTAAAGACTGGAAACAACTTGTTTTGATAATATAAGCATTGCCCTGAAAACTGATTGGCCTGCATCAGAGATGGCCTCCTTTTAAGCCTTGTCTCAATGCCAGCCAGATGTTGCCACCAACGTGTGTTGTTGCTGCAAACTTGACACTTTATGAAAAGTGTCCATTTGGTGTTTTAAAAACTTTACACCATTTCCAGAAAATGGATAAAGCCTCTTGGTTTTTTTTACAACTCTACTGTCAAAAAGTACCCGTTCCAAAAAATATAGCACTTGCATTTTTCATGCGGAAAAAAACACAACTTCCTACATATTTATTTCGTCTACTTGTTTACCAAGCTTTTGATTTGTATAAAGAAACCAGTTCATGCATCCTGCTGTGTAATGGATCAGAAACAGTGGCAGTGATAAACAAAATAGAACAAAGGCAAAAATAAGTGAAACCTCACGGTGAGATACATGTTGAGTTGTGCAGTGAGGGACGATGCATAGGTAGAGAGAGAGAGAGAAAAACACGTGAATAGGGAGAGAGACACATTAAATTAGAGACGTCATATTGACAATTTATAAACGTGAGTGGGCTTGGGCAAAAGTGAGAGTGAGAGTTTATGGACAAGACTGGGAAAACTCATAGAATTCCCAGGATAGCCGCTCCTTCAATAAAAGGATGCTCCTGGAAAAGCTACGCCAGGTAACAACCCCAGTCACCATGTCTGAGTCCCAACAAGAGCACTGAAGGAGAATCCTTTCATGAACAACTTTGTTGTATCAGCTCTCTCAAGAGCCCTACCAAATCCGGTTCAACAACGATTTTTAAGGGATTTTTTAATGTATATATAAAAGACTGTTTGGATAGTTATCAGTAACTGGGTCTGAAGTCAAACGCTTTGCACTTGTGAACTCTGTTCAATCGAAAAGGCAACACAAATGTTTCCCTTGTCATCTCCAGTGATTGAGCTCTGGTCTTCTCAAGGCTACCGGCTCAGCGTCCTGACACAGTACGTTTAGCAACTTGAGCCGTCGCCGTGTGTCACTTCTTGAGTCACCTCTAAAGCCCGGTGTGATAATACGCCGCCGCACGAGTGTAATGATGGCCCCCCTTTGCAGCACTAATAAGTCATTAAACGCCTATGTGCGCGAGCAGTCTTGATCTCTAAAACGTGATGACTTATACCGAGTGATGTGGACTTCATTTGTTTAGTATCGCAATTCTGGCGATGACAAAAGCTCGAAACTAAAGCCCAACCACAGAGAGCCTTTTTAACTGAGACCACAACGCCTGCCTTCAGTCATTTTTCATTGACATGATTAGAATCAAGGAATACATTACTCAAAGAAAAATACAGTCGTGACATCAGTGATAGACAGAGGTCGTAGCTTTCTGCTCGTGTACTTTCGCGGTTACGATTGCATTTTGGTGGTGGGAAGAAGAAGAATATGAAAACGCAGAAAAAGTTCCCTGGGTTTAGGGGGAAAAAATAAAACTCGATTCCATACATATGCAGTAAAATCGGTAATGCCCTGAGAGCTAACGCAATGCGTGCTGGAAGAGATGGCGTACCATCTGTGCAATGGCAGTTGTGCAAGCGCCTATCTAAAGCATCTGTCCAATAAGATGTGCCCTGCCACCTATCTATATTTGCACAGCGGCCTCCTGAGCACAGCTTCGAATATGCACCGTGTGTCTGATGGGCAATGGCGCGCGCCATCATTCGGACCATTAGGACCGCTGGATAAATGAGATAGTGCACGTTTCTAAGTGGCTGCAAATGTGTTAAGTCTGAAACTATTTAAGATTTAATACCCTTGCCCACTAGACAACTGCTGCAAAGCGCCACTACGTATGGCTCAACGCTTCCTTCTAGCCAAAAACATCTGCGTGCATGTGGGCAGCGGTGGCGCAGCGGTGGCTCAGCGGTGGCTCAGCGGTGGCTCAGCGGTTCACGCGCCGGGCGAGAAACCTGGCGAGCCGGGTTCGAATCCGCAGCCAACACCAGTGACGATTTCCTGAGCCAGGCTTGGGCCTCCACGAGGTCGACTCAGCCTCAAATGAGTACAGCGAGTGCATTTGTGTGAGCACTGCCACGAAGAAGACAGAGGCGACCCGGCATGGTGCTAAAACCCACCCCCTCGTGTGCCGTGTCGACCTTCATAGGTGCTCGCTAATGGCAAGCTGACCATACAGTCTGTTAATACTATACAGGGGATCTTTGTTTTTATTTTATGTATTTGGTGTGTGGGGGGGGGGGTATGTGTATGTACGAGGGATGAGACCATTTTACAGATGGCGATGCTGACTTGGCAAAGGGGAGGTATGACAACGTTCTGTAGGAAGTACAAAACAACAGCATCGGTTGCGTGTTGCTCAGGAGATAAAACAAAAGGTGGTGTCTTTAAACATCTTGTGCGCACATTCTCGGCCACAGCATCACCCTCGTGGTAATATATTGCACTGTAAGTTTGGTAATCGACGTTCGAATCCTATCTATGGTTAATGCTATCAGCAAATATCCTGAATTGGTCCAGCATCCCAAGAGCTACCCTCCATTCACGTTTTCCTAAAATGTAACCTTGTTAGATATTGTTTTTCCTTTAAAGATCGAGTGTTATGTAGTGTTGACGTTTGCAATTGAGAAAACCGAAAATCGTGTCTGCGTTGCTCAATTTTGTTGCTGTATTTTATTTGAGTTGTATTTCATAATTCCTCTGCATTGTTTAACGATATAATTGATGGGAAAATATAATGGGTTCTTTAAGTCCCTACACCTAACAAGCAGTGTTCCACCTCTGCAGTGGTGAAACACAGAGCATATAAAAGCAAATGAAAAATATTACTATCTGTGGTTCCCAATAAAATGCTCTTAAAATAGTGAACAACCCAACAAAATCTGGCTTTAAGTGGCTTTTTAAAAAATCACAGCGCATTCTCCAAGTAAAGAATTTATAATGCTTTTCTTCCCTAGGCTGCGATAGATAAAAACACGAGGGTGAAATTAAGTAGGGACACGATGGCTTGGCTCTTGTTTTTGTCACAGGATTTCAGCAAATTGGGCTTCGGCTGGATGTAAACATTAACAAGCAGGGGCTCCTGGGTGACAGATGAGATTGGATGTACAATGGTATTCCAGCCTCACCATATAGACAGAGGTAAAGCAACTGTCGACAATGTTCTTAATCCCATCTATTATCACTGCAAAACTTGAATCCACGTCTACACATCAAAAGACCCGTGATACTTCATTGAGGGCTCAAATGCTCGTAAATAAAAGCATACATTCACGTGCAAGAGATGTATGATCGTGCAGCGTTTGTGTGTGACTCATCCACAGAGCAGAATCCCCCCCCCATCTCAGAGCATGTGCAATTCCTCAGTCAACAATAACTACGGTCAATTTCAGGAGGTAAGACGTGGCAGAAAGTGGAAGAAATGTAACGTACGTCGACACCTTCGATCACCGGCTCATCCGTCCAGTGTTCAAGCACCATACTGTGGATTACAGCGCTTCTCTCTTACGTCCTCCTTCGCACGCCTCGACTTACACAGATCCATCCAACCCGCCTCTTTTCTGCGGGCATTATAACAACCTCGCTCACTTCAAGAAACGTATTGGCTCGTCTCTTAAAACTTTAATGACGCTGCGTGCTGTAAGCTGCTCAACGTTTTGGGCCTTTGGAGGCCTATGCTGAGAAACTGTGATTAAATTAAAACTAAGCTCTTAAAATCCCGTGCTAGAAGCCACTCGCCGCATGCAAAACCGTAGCTCGCCATCAGTTTATACGACCACCTGCTGACCTTGTGCCGGACTCCGTGCGCGTCGTACCTCATCTCATCTCATCTCATTATCTGAAACCGCTTAATCCTATATAGGGTCACGGTGAAGCCGGAGCCTATCCCGGAAACACAGGGCGCAAGGCAGGAATACACCCGACGACGGGACGCCGGTCCATCGCCGGGCATTGCGGGACAATTTTAGTCTGCGAGCCAATCAACCTATCCAGGAGCATGCTTTTGGACTGTGGGAGGAAACCGGAGTACCCGGCGAAAACCCACGCGGACACGGGGAGAGCATGCAAACTCCACACAGAAAGGCACCGGAGCCGAGGGACTCGAACCCGGGACCTTCTTGCTGTGAGGCGTCAGCGCTAACCACTGCGCCACCGCGCCGCCCCGCGTCGTACCTTCACGACCAATAAGGCGGGGGGGGGGATGCACTGTTAAAGCAGGTGGTGGAGGGTTGGAAGAGACCGCGCCGTACCTGGTTCGAGTATCTCATGCTGATGTTGCGGCGGTCCTCGGCAGCAACAAAGCGTCGCGCGGGGTCAAGCTCGTAGGGACTCAGCAGCTTCTCGACTGGGTGGGTGGGTGGTTGGTTGTGTGGACGGCGAGAGGACAGGGCAAGCGAGGCACCGCACACTTGCCGCGGAACAGGCAACAAGGCCGAGAAACGTCGCGCAGGACACAGCACAAGGGACGTACTTGTGCAACGAAAGATAAACGACGCGTGAGATAATATAAGAATTTATCTTATGCATGTGGCGCCTTTCATGCAGAGGTCCCAAGGCGCTGGATTAAACGGCAAAACGGTGGCGGAGAGGCAGCCATGCAGTGAGGCCGATGTTAACCCGCCAAGCACACTGTACGTTATAATATGATGGTATCGGCCAATTCATTAAGGAGTGTTTTGCAGTTGTGCGAGAACCCAGAGGAAGCCCACGCAGAACAGGGAGACAAGACACTAACTCTGCCAGAATGCTGCCCAAAGTGGGCAGTAAACTGCCTAGGGCAGGACCTTCTTTCTGCTGCACAACTCTGCTCTTTTCAGCGGAGTTGATTCCACCACTCCAGAGTTTGAGATACAGGACACTGAAATGCATGACGTAAATGACGGGAAACTACACAAAAGGGATATCGATGGATGGATCAATTCATCGATAATTATTCATGGTTACACTCAGGACACACTAAGGAATCGCGTGCACAAAAATCGATGAACGTAATGGGATAATATTGCTGTTGCTACCGTTTACTGTAATGTGTAAAAAATTATCGAGTCCAATTCATTAATCGCCAAGGTGACTCATTCTTCACCTTGTATTTAACAAAGGACGTAAGCACCGTGGACATAGCCTACTCTGTAGGGCATTAAGGACACAAACAAGCCTGCCTATCGTGATATTCATCATGTACAAAATTTCCCTTGGGAAGTAATTCTCTCAATTTTCGTAGGTGAATTAAAGTCGTAAGCTGGTATTTGTGAATGCTGTGATACTGAAATGGCCGGACTGTGCCATCACAGAAGCTGTTCGAGGACAGTTTAATTATTTGCATAATTAAAAAGAGATGGGTGTGTTCCCCGTGTTCTGTGACCCATTAAAAGGTTGTTAATTTGTTAATTTCCTGTATAGTGGTTGCATAAAAGCATGTTTGCTCAATATTTAAATAAGCACTGTTATTTATTCTGAATGTTTTAATTGCAAAATACTTCCAAGCGCTATAAACAGAATGCTAGCAGTTAATGCATTACTAGATGCCCCACAGCAATGTTAACAATATAATTAAAATAATTATCAACCATTTTTGTTCATTTCATATGCTTGTGGTTTCAATGAGTTTGAGGAAAAAAATATTCTTCAATAATTAATATGCTGATTTGAAGGATTTAACTAGATGAATTGTAAATGTCACAGATTTTATCCATAACTAAATGTAATAAAGTCTGGACTTAAGTACTGTAATTTAAAACTTTGGTGATTTTTATGTTCAGAATATTAACTCATTGACAAAAAATTCGGGAGGCTCTGTTGAACTGTCTTTGTTTAGCTTCCTTTATCTTTAGAAACCTGCACTCGAAGAACAAAAATCCCTGACTTATAGTCTGAACTGTTGGGGCAATTGCTGTTCGTGAGCATTTTTGAGAGCGGCATGGCACACGAGGGGGGTGGGTGGCTAGCACCACCGATGTTTACACACTATACCAGGTACGGCACTTAACTGAGGCAGAGTCAAACCTACAGGAGAGGCCCAGAATGGGATCAGACAATTGTCACTGGTGTTGGCCGTGGCAGAATATTAAAATTTGAGACGCCAGGAAAGTAGCGCGGTGTGCTATCGCTACGGTCTCCTACAAACAGGTGCACACATGAGAATCGGTTTACGTGCTACGCTCGGCTTGCTGCAGTATAGAGCGGTAGTGGGGGTGGCAAGGTTTTGTCTTCCCATTGCTGATGTTCTCGAACAAGCCGCATCGGCCTGGAAGTGATTTCAGGCTAAGCCGACCCAGGCTGGGCTCACTCATATGTAACGCCTTGCGGCATTATGGGCACACGTAAATACAAATATGTCATATTAGTCCATCAGCCCAAAGGCTGTCCACACCAACATCATGAAGCGAAGCAAACTGTGGACCGGTGGGCACAACTTAACTCAGAAAGCAATTTACGATCATGACGTTTTGTTGCCAGGGACTGAACCCAGATCTCTACGATTACACAACACTGCACCGGTGATTATTACACATATGTACACACACACAGGCGATGTTTTGAAGCAGGAAATTTCCATTGCATACCCAGCAGGTTGGCGATGCAGTGGAGAGCCTGCCCCCACAGGAAGAGACGAGCGTCTGATCCCGTGTTGCTGGGGAAACGTTTTTGGCTGCCCGGCATTTTCTTCTCCGCCTCGATGAAGTCATTGGGGACATAGTAATACTTGGGAACGACGGCATGGCCTGCAGAAGGGGAGAGGGAGGAGAACGTGGCAAGAATGCCACGGGAGGCGGACAGAGGCAATCGCCT
>JAZEWT010000002.1:4308740-4321180 GCA_036362905.1 Mordacia mordax
TCTCCCCGTGTCCGCGTGGGTTTTCGCTGGGCACTCCGGTTTCCTCCCACAGTCCAAAAAACATGCTGCTGTATCGGTTAAATTGGCTTGCACACTAAATAGCCTGCAGTGCCCGGTGATGGACTGGCGTCCCATTGTGGGTATATCCCTGCCTTGCGCCCTGTGTCTGCCGGGATAGGCTCCGGCTCACCGCGACCCTGTACAGGGCTAAGCGGTATCCGACAATGAGATGAGACTTCTCACAATATTCCAGAAGGCTAGACGGCAGTATTATTATTTGCTGTATGCATTGCCGGAATGTTGCCGATATCAGGAACCGGTGGTATCAAGATTAGTCTCTGTGCAGGGGGAATAGGAAAGATGCTACTGGGTGGCTTGTGGCACACACCGTCAAGCAACAATAGGAGGCAAGGGAAAAACTAAACAACCAGCGTTTAGAAGACGTGCTAATTAAATAAATGAATCTATGACAAATTGTAACCCAGTTAAGATTTTTGTAATTGATTACTCAGGCCCTATTACAGATGGCAGCTATCTCTACATGCTTACTCCTGAAGGAAGAAAACCTCTTGGAGATCATGGTCTGATGATGCCATGATGTCATCAAGCCTCACCCATTACCTCCTGTCCAGCAGCAAGCGTTAGACAACAAATGAGATGGAGGGGTTTTTTTTCTCCAACTTTTTTACACATTGTCCAATTTGAAATAATCTATTTACATATTATTCAACGGATCCCCAACAGAGCAATTTACTTAAATTATCCAGCCAGACTGTAAACACAGAAATGAGAATGGTGTTGAGTGGCAAGAACACCAGCACGCCGGAAGTACAGATGGTAAATCTGCCAAGCACTTAAGTCAGCTAATGGTTGACATCTGGTTCTGTCACATGAGCTCCTGCCAACAAGCCTTTCCTCCAACCGTAATCTCACCTAGCCTGGCGCAAATGCTGCGTTGCCACTGCTGCCAAGTCGTAGCAAAACTGCGGCTGTTACGGTTGCATTGTGGGGAGAAATCGTGTGCAATTCCAGCCTTAATACGGCTTGCTAACAGCTCTTGCTTCAAAAAGCCAACGAGGCTAAACAAGGTATCCTTCTCAATGTTGTGGGAAGGGGGGGATAAAGGCAGTGCGTGGGGATTTTACACCAGCAAGTGCTCAACTCAATGACACCCCAGCAGGACCACCAGGCATTTCAATTTCCTACGCGTAATCATGAAAATTCAGTTAGCGGCCAATTCCATTACGTGTTAAAATTCATAATTAAAAGTGCGAAGCCACGACACCCCGGAAATTAATGTGTCAGTTGTGCTTACGGAAGGGGAGAGAAATAGCAGATTATTTTTTGTTATAATAACACTGCCTTCATTAAAAGTGCTGCAGAGATGTACACAGAAATATGAAGCATTGAGAAGTTTCAAAACAAGTTCATGTTTTGGCTTAATATACCATGTCAACGGTTTTTAGACCAATAAGTCTACCTTAAAGTGGCCCTACCCGGACAGTCATATCAGGTATGAAATACGAACAGATGCTTTGTGTTAACGTGTTCTTA
Source organism: Mordacia mordax (assembly GCA_036362905.1). Classification (NCBI taxonomy): domain Eukaryota; kingdom Metazoa; phylum Chordata; class Hyperoartia; order Petromyzontiformes; family Petromyzontidae; genus Mordacia; species Mordacia mordax. The sequence continues at coordinate 4,310,295 of JAZEWT010000002.1, forward strand.
ACAAGTTGTTTTTAATATAAATCACTGTAACATGTCTGTTTTTATCATTATTGTTAAAAACAAGGTAAGAAAGCACTTCTTTTGTACACGACACCTAAACTAAACTGCACAACCCTTACAGCTATGAATACTTTGACCTTTATCTTCCCTGAATATCACATCAGACACACATCAAACAAGTAACCTTTTCATATACTTCCTGCAGTTTCTAATCAATAGAACTGCTGCCGCTGAGCTGTGAACCAATAAGTTATTCTCAGAGCCTCCACCGCTTATGTTGTGCGTTTGATGAAGTTGCAGGCACCGCAAGATGTTCACATAGCCTGGCACTGCCATGCATACCGAAGCAGGTAATGAATGCCTGCTTGCAAAGGCTTTTGGCGAAATATAATCTTTCAGCAGTTTGAAAGGCACGGGTAAGCTCAAAGAGGAAAAAAAAACCCTGGGCACAGTGGGAAAACAAGTGATTGCGAGGCAGGGCTCGGTGCATTTATACTTTATAAGTGCTTTTCTCAGGTCCAGATTTTTGGTAAATATCAGATGCCAAACTGAGAGGTCATTTATTAAATTGGCATTCACGAATTAAATGAGTTGCGGCGCTTATCTGGCTGCAGCCAAAGAGGATGCTGCTCTGAGGAAGCGACCGCACAAAGTGAAGAGGAATGACTTAACCCGTGCAAGGAAGCATCCAAGATCGTAGAAACGATGCTGTTCGTATTAAAACAGGTGCTCGCATGTGCTCTGGACACAGGGAAAATGCAACCGCCACCACAGCCGTCTGACATTGGCCAAACAAGCACACACACTTTTCACGTGGTTGGAACGGTGCCCAATTGTCACCATTCAAAACTCGATGCAGAAGGTTACAACTGGAGTGGTGCGGATGGACAAATGATTCGCAAACGAGTTGCACAGTCTGTGACCGTTGTGTGTTAAGTGTCAAGCGAGCTTGGCGGCACTGACGGCTGACCCAGATCGCTTCGATGCTGCTGCTGCTGCTGGGTTTCCGTGCCACTTAGTAAAACATTATCAGTGTCTCACAGTGACTAAAACTGTAAGAAAATAAATAAACAACACGGCCTGAAATGGCTTTTTTTCATCTGGTTAATTGGATGAAAACAACTCTGTGTGTGACAGGTGATTAAAAATGGTTTATGACCGTGATGTTTAAGAGTACGCGTGGGTGAAAGAACGTAATTTTATTTTTTCAATGCACTGACCTCTAACATCCGTGCACTCATTTGTGGCGTTGGAATTTCCAATCTAAGCAGAGACTGTGGATGTGTCAGTGCTTTGAATGCACTTGGACACATTTGCATTATTATCGGTAGACTATGGTATGAAAGACAAGTCAAGGTTGTGTCTCTCAAACGTAGCCATGACAACTTCGAGCAGTTTTTAACAAAACGCACAATATAAATCTGATTTATTATTATTATTATTGATTTTTACATTATGGGACTCAGCAATCATTTTTACTGATGCACTGTTGTTTTTACAAACCTGTCCCGTTTGCAAAGGCTACATTTTAGTATTGTACTCCAAAAGTATATCTTGGCATTGACGAGGTGACTTTTCTCATACAGGAATAGTTTGAAAACAATACGCTCCAGTGCGTTCACAACATTACATTGGTGAAGCCATTATCGAAATTGTTATCATCAAAAAGAATTCCCATCAGTTTACGCTCCGACGTTGTCGGGGATTTTTGATGTTGCTGTGGCGTCTCCGCAGACTTCCAATGACGTGCAATGCGACAGAGGTGAGGATTCATGTTCATCACGTCACGGCGTATTCGAAATGCATTACAGCACCGTGGCGAGGAGTCCGGGGCTCGACGAGGAATAGAACAGCGTTCACGGCTCCTCGATGAACGGACGCCCTTATTTGTCGTCAACCTGAGCTGTGCACGCACCACGGCGAACGAACGTAAAATCAAATCCAACGAGCCGGTGCTCATACTGCCTTGTCGCCCCGAGTGATCCATGCCTTTCTGCCCACCCCCTTGAGAGACACAGTAGGGATAGAGTGTGAGATTAGAACCCCGTTAACTCACCAGCAGACGTTTGGAACAGCAGTGGCTTCAATAAGTCTTGATACTCGCGCACTTGCTCAGGGCGCCCTCTGTATACCCCTAGAGCGGCACAAACACAGCACAATAAGTGACATCAATATTACATTCACTTACATTCACCGATCTGCAAACAGCAGCAAGCTTGAATTCAATCACCGAACATAAGCCCGATTTTTTTTACAAAACAACTTGACTTCCTTTAAACCACAAGCACCCTGGATAGCTCAGGAAATTACTGTTTTATGTTTTGGAGACTCCGGCGATGGACCGGCGTCCCGTCGTCGGGTGTAGTCCTGCCTTACGCCCTGTGTTTCCGGGATAGGCTCCGGCTTCACCGTGACCCTATATAGGATTAAGCGGTTTCAGATAACGAGATGAGATGTTTGGAGACCAATATGGTAAGAAAGAAACAGTGCCAATGGGTGTCAGATTTGGAGGCAGATGGCCTATAGAGCACACCAAGGAAGAGAAGTCTGAGCAAATGCATAGATTCATCTCATTATCTGGAACCGCTTAATCCTATATAGGGTCACGGTGAGCCGGAGCCTATCCCGGAAACACAGGGCGTAAGGCAGGAATATACCCGACGACGGGACGCCAGTCCATCGCCGTCAAATGCATAGATTTTACATTGATAAAAGTTCTACGACATACTGATGTAGATTTTCACGGCTCGATAAGTGATGCGTTGCTTCCAAAAGCCACTCTTTCGGGACAGACGCGTCGATTGCGCCCATTGTCTCCTTCGCAACGGTTCGCCTCCTCCGTTGGAGGCGTCTGAAAAAGGCGCCTGAAGATGTCTTCAATGTGGGAGGCGAAACGACGCGGAGGCGAGAGGGGGGGGGGCGATCGGCGGGGCTATCCCGAAAGAGCAACTTTCGAGAGCAATCACCAACGTTGCAGGACCAAGACATATTCGACAGCTGAGCTGCTGGACATGCACCAAGCTTACACGACATTAATCCAAGACAGTGCCACTGAAACATGAATAGTTGCCCTGAAGTCAAATGATCACCGACTCGAATTTTTTAATGAGCTGTCAAACGTTCTGTCCCTGAACTTACGAACAAGGTCTTGAAATGTCTGCACGCTATCAATTATATTCCTTTCCATTTGTCAGTCATCGTTCAGAAACTTTGAAAAAACGTATAAACGAGATTCGGTGTTGGACAACAGAAATTAGTGGTGCAGCTGCATGCTCGGTAACAGGGTTCCATACACCCACCAAACTGGTAATGATCATAGTACTGTTAGCTTTCAGTCAGGATTGATGCTCCGTGGCATTGCAGGGTACTTTTAATGGTCAAATAATATTCACTACAGTTGAATACAAATGTACATAGCTCAGTGATTATAAGCAAAAGTGTTAAGACCAGATGTTCATGTTTTTTTTTTAAATGTTTTCTACCCAAGTAGATACATATTTTAATTAACAGCAGAATAGTCATTATATTTTTCATTGCAGACGCCAGCTGTCATGCATGTATCCAAGGCACCGCTACATATATTTATATCACGCTGTGCACATTACCCGCCAAGGCATTTTTTTTTTTTAAACATCGCTTGGAAGAAAGAAATGGATAATACGACTTTAAATATGAATACATTTAGCTTCAACTAAAAAAAAAATAGACATCAATTTATACCGTGCAAAGCTGAACAATTATTCAGGCGTGGCAACCAAGGTGTAGGGTGCAAGACGCCATTGCATAACGCACGCTGAGGACATGCACACGCACACTGGGGTTGAAGGGATTCACAGCCACCACCGTGTCATTTACATTTCTACTTCATGAAGAGAAAATCGTCGGACTGCCATTCGGCAAGCACGCCGTTCTTTGAATTGCATCGCAGGCATTACGCAGAGGGATTACGTAGAATAATTGTGGGCAAACTTTGAACATTGTGCACAGATGTGCATGTGGGACAAACACTTGTGGCTAAACCAATGTGGCTTTCACTTGAAATTTTTTTTTGCTGGTATGAAACGGCCAATGCAGGCTGAGGAAGCAAATGGGGGCATGCTCTACACAATCAAGGCACTTGTTGTTTCACCCCCCACCTAGCAATTCCATGAAATGTTGCATTTCAGAGTCACTATTCAATTTTAAATGGAGCCTTTTTTCCAGTATATTCTGTACATGCACTGTTTTATTTGTCTCCTTTATAAACTGTATGTGTTTTGCTCTGTAAGCAGAAACATTACATCAGCATATCATTTGCATTTCGATTTGCCAAGAGTCAAGTGGGAAGTGCAGCAAGGCCCCAAAAGTGGCAGGTGTCACCCAGAGGGCAATTTGTTTATTGTTTGTAGAACCAGTGACTACACTTTGGTGCTGGGCACAGGTCCAAGTTCCATCAAATGCACTATATTATGGAATATACTTACGACTGCCAAAGGATATGATTACAAAATAACCTGGTCCTTCACACATTATTCCACGCACTTATCACGAGCATAATTAGAAGACTCAACAAATTAATCAATGTCACGGTACGTGCCTGCTATACACAGAGAGCACTTTTCTGCGAGCCTGATAAAGAAGTTACGAACAGTGTGTTTGGGCAGAAATCCACAACATCTCTCAAAAACGAATTGTCTGTTGTAACACCACTTCTCATTACACTACGGGTATATTATAAAGTAACACATACGGCAGCATTTCTCCTAAAGCACATGTAGCAGTAGCCGTTGATTTTTGCAGCGGCTGAATATATTTCTTGAATACCCAGCATGCAGCATTCCTTTGTCGTTGTCCACAGACATCGCAAGGTCTATAGGACTTATTCAAGATCACAAAAGTTAACGCCCCGCGGGCTTTCCCTCAAACACGGAAGCAGCTTGCAATCAGCCAGTGAAACCAGGCCAGTAAGAATATCCCATCTATTTTTTATATATATATAGTGCAGTCTCAGTGGTAGGGTGGCTAGAGTTGCTGACCTTGCAATTTAGTTTAAATTCTGGTCATGCAGGCCAAGGTCTCCTCCATTTGACCACACAGCCGTGAACGCGTGTACTGTAGTTAATTTAGACCTATTCCGTCAGCGATCGTGCTGTCAAGACAACTTACGTGTACCCTTAGCAAGGAGCTACTCTTCAACCCAGCACACAATTATCACTATTATTCTTCTGAATCCCACTGTTGGCAAGCTTTTCATTCCTCGTGTGCAATGCTGTCATTCCTCGTGAAATACTGCGGCACTTTCCAAAATATCCAGATACATTTTCCTTACATTTGCAAATAGTTTTGCAAATGTCATGATAATGGACAACCATGTACGTCCACACACACACACACACATTGCAAATATATTAATCTACACGTACATTCAGATAGATGCATTAGTTTGCATTAATACACACGAAATAATAGTTTATCGAAACATATAAGACGTAAGCATTTTCAAATCCACTCTGGGATGAAGGCCTCCAAAGACAGTGTGTCAGTTGTGGGGGTTGTTTGATCATACTTCACCATGCTCGTCAGGGTGGTATAGCAAAGGGAGTGTGCCAGAAACTTATTCAGATATCACTCACCACTGTTATTAGCCTTGGCCAAGATTCAAGCTCAGTCAACCGGATTCACAGCACACTGATAACCTTTGCATCATCACTCTACCCCGTACTTGCACATCTTAAATGTCGTACATCTGAGGGCTGTCGAGTGAAATTTTTTAAGTTCTAATACGGCACAATTTGAGGCAAATTAACGGATCCCATTACGAGAGTGCTGGCAGTTAGTGTGGTGATGAGATCGCGTGTGCCAGGATTAAAGCCATTTCTTTGGGGACAATGCAGGCACAGAACACTTACCGTCGATTATCATGTAAATGAAGAAGAGAGGGAATTCACACTCGATGCCATCAAATAGCTGTGAAAACAAATAACAACTTGGGAAGTTTATTTTGACGCCTGCACGGACAGACACACGCCACAAGCATGAGCAGACAGACCGGGCGCGTTTTATTTTTTTTTATAAATCTCGACGACTGTAGGAACATAATCACCAAAATGATTCGGACTAATATCGCGGCAAGTGAAACAATCCATCCAAATCAAACATGAGCTCTCATTTCATTACTTCATCTCCCAAATGCGTTGTCTTATTTCTCATGTGAGGCAGGTAATGGTCAGCAATGTAACAACAATAATCGACAACGTATTCCGTGCACATTTTCACTTCCGTTCACTCGCGCAGAGATAGGAAGGAACTGGACAGGAAAGGCAGCCGCACAGTAGGCCAGCGCCAACATATAACAACAACAACACAATATGTAACGCGCCGTGTAAATTCTGTTTCTGGACATGGATGGGATACGGATTCGGGGGCGCGAGGAGACTGCAGAGAGCGGGGGAGTCGGTCAGGCCATCAGCGGGCGCGAGCCAGCCAAACACTGCGTCCAGTATATTACGCTGTTATCGGCTAACAAATTAATGACTTTTTTTGTTTGGTTGTGGGAGGAAACGAGAACCGTCTCGGGCAGCACTTTATTTACGTGAGGCATAGACATTGCCACGGCACTACCCTTGCAAACACTGCACCCTCTATAACTTAATACAATATCGGCTAAACAGTTTGTCTTGTAGCTACAAGAGGAAAAAGGAGACCCTGGCAAAAAATCCATGTGGATATGGACAAAACATACGATCTCCAAAACAAAGGCACCCCAGTCAAACCCAGGGCCCTCTTGCTGCGAGACGCGAGTATTATCACTACACCACCGTGTGCACCTTTATAGTGAAATAAACCTGACATGGCTGAGATTGTGAAAGCAAAACATTTACCCGTTATGAAGATAAACAATAGTAATACAACTTTTCTTAAAAACTAATCAATTGTTTAAAAGTTAACATTACATTTCACGACTTGTGAATTTCAGGCACCTTCAGATAACTAATAAAGACACTGTGACTTCATTAATGAGACATGCCATTGAATAACTCCCTCTTTTGTGGCTGATAGATTTGTGCACCGATTTAAGGGTTTAATGTTAATTCCACATGAGTGGTAGAATTAGGCACATCTCGGCGATAAATTGTGCGAGCCCTGGAAGACTAAATTATTTACTCGGCATTCTCGAAGCAAAATAGCACTGTCAAGAATTTGATTATTAAACAACCCATCACGTGTAATAAACATGACATAGTTTGTGTAAAGCAGACTTCAGCTGAAGAATCCACATTGCACATTCGCACTACTATCTTCACACAGTAAATATTAGACGAAAAATAAGCAATAAATGCAATAATATGCAGAGGCCCATTAACAGATTTGCAGCATTTTTTTTCGTGATGAGAAATAATGTGATTAGAGCGAAAGCTGTGGCAGTGGTCTCGGTATAATTTGCAAATACGTCTTTTGGATGAGTTGCTGCATGACAGACTTCAATTTAGCATGTCGTATTCAATAAAGTGTGATTGCATACTTATGGCTCACCCGTACATTTATTTAGTTATATGGCATTAACCTGTTTTGCTCTTATGCCTTTTTCGTCCAATATCCTTACCTGCCCCTTGAATTTCAATAATCCACTTTAAACAGAGTTACATTACTGCCACGAGTGGAATATTACCATTCCGCAAGTTTCATTACATTTTAGGCTTCCGGCAGCTTAACCGCACCATTTTCCAAATTTCACGCCAATGTGGAAAAGTTGAAAATCATTTCAATTTCCAACACCCATTTATATCTCAATAAATTACATCGCTCTGAACAAACGCAAGCAGTCTCAGTTTACACTTTGGCGGTAATAAAAACATTTTATAACGTGCACATATTCCTTCAATATCTAAGGCATTCATAGAGAACGACTTCAGAGGCACCAGGAAACCATAGTGAGGCGGGGAGGGAAGAAGGCAGCCAAGTGATTAGCCGGCGACAGTATTTACCAATCACTGCATCCTATACATTTCATACAAAGAGACATTGAATCTCAACATGCCCTAGATTTCAAATAAACTAGTGAAAACCATTCGACGTAAAGAGCGCTTCGGCGGTTGGAGAGGCACGTCCCTCAGCACAAAGCCAGCATTAAGACAGACCCTTCACCGAGACTTGTTACGAAGACGGGGGCCCCTTCGTCAAGACGCACCATCAAGGCCGAAAAATACCGGGACGCTCACCTTGATCTCGGCCGGCTTGTAGTAGCGTCGGGTCTTGTCTTCCAGCGCGGTGCGGTAGCCGTCGCGGAGGAAGCGGCGGAAACCGTGGCGGCCCTGCAGCTTGCGCAGCACCTTGTCCAGCGTCTGCGCCAGGAGTGCTTCGTCGTCGACGGCGAACGCCGGGTATCCGATGCAGGGCAGCAGCGCTGCGTCGGTGTTCTGCGCGGAGCGGCGAAGGAGGGTGCGATCGTGTGCACGGCTTGCGCTCGACTAAATTCTGCCTCTGCTTTCGCTTTGGCTTCAACGCAGACCTGAGTTCTCCACAGTCATCCACAGCCAACAACCCGGGAATCTCACAGACTCACACACACACACACACGGAGTTATCTCCGTGTTATCGGAGTTATCTCCGTGTTATCTCCGTGTGTGTGTGTGAGCGCGTGGGTTCCTCTCACACGGAGCGAGACCCACAGGCAACCACCTGGTATCATGACACATCGCATGAAATTCGCTGAACGCATTTTTGTGGTTGCTGGTCCATTGTTTTGAAATTATCTACCTTGTGGAATTCAGAAGCCTCAGTCCTAATCTTCCGTAGTCAACTTAAAACCCACCACTGAATGAGATGTTGCTGGGTAAACATGTGAAATGATTTAGAATTATGTCAAATAGCTTTAAAACTATTTTTGAGCTCTTTGTCAATTAACACTACGGTACGAAGGCCACGCCACTGTGTTAATCATGCGAGTTCTTTTACCATACGTCATTGTGCTGGTCATTGCAGTTCAGGTATCACTCTCCACTCATGTCAGCCATTACTGGGACTAGAACTCAGCTTTATTAGCATTTCTAGTGTAATGTTAATAACATTCCCCCTTTTGTACTGACTGGAGAACACGTGGCAAGTGTGCCCATTATAATGCATGTGTGCATAATTTATGTTTGCAAGTATGAATTTTGAATGAAGCAGCATGTACAGAACATGGGTTTGCAGGTATTCACAAAGGTTTGTGTTTATAGCTTGCACTTTGCGTAGACCAATATTATTCTTTTCCTTGATTTCCCACTTCACTAGTTGTCATGTGCCTTGCAATAATGGTTCCATGCATTTTAAATGATTCGACAAAGAGCCGTGCTGCTAAATATGATTTTGTTCCCTGCGCTACCAAGAATAAAACTTGCCTGCTTGGCAGCAGATGGGAGCCCCATAATATATTTAACATTAAAAACAAATTTTAAAAACTGTCCCCCACTGGGCTCATACTTGAAATTACGCAATCCATCAGATTTATATTAACACGTTGTAGCATTTTTCGAAGAAAGAATTGCAGCAAAAATTGCTCTGAGGCACTCACGGAATGAGAGAGAAGATGTGTACTCCGTACCAAAGTCGCGAGCGCGCGTCCGATGACGGAAAAATAAAATTACAGTGAGAATTCGCTTGGCTTCACGAAATGGAAAAAATCGCCGGTTGTCCATCATGGCATTAGGCAACAGCAAAAAAAAAATACTGGACAAACACCTGAGAGGCATTGTGAGCCCGGGCACATCTGGAAGTGCCCGAAGCAGCAAAGGTCCACATGGTAACTCAGGCAGAAAATTAAGAGCCTTGCTGAGGTGACTGCTCGGGAAACAGCATTATGGCGTTACAGTACGACAAGATTTATAAAAACAATGTCCTACAACAACAACGACGCTGCCAATAACAAAACTTTATCCACGCGGGCTCCGTAGAAAAGAAAATAGTTTGAGGGGGGCAGTTTTGTGATTGCTGTCATTTATGCAATGAGGCCATAAAGTCTTCCTATGGCATCTTGATGGCTCACTCGTAATAGTGCCTTTGAGCAATGGGCCAGAAGGATGTGAACGTCAATGGGAAGAGTGTACCCCAGCATTAATTTGCAGGCAGAATCTAATTTAACTCCGTTGTCGATATTTCGATAGAACTCAAAAATGGAAATTCGGTAAAAATATACTTCATGATCAGTAGGGAAGGCAAAGGAGGAGGCTGATGATACAGTGCTCTCTGGCACCACGGCTATCCCTTGCACTCACGTGGGAGCGAGACTCTCGTGGGAGGAGAGATGACAGCGTCTGCCGGTTGCGATTGTGGGCGTCCAAATCCACAAAGATTACCGACCATGAGCAGCCCTGCACGGTGAAGACAAACACACACAAGAGCAGAGATTCACCGCGACTTGAAAATGTCATCACGCCACCAGGGCCAACCTCGCTATGCTTTGAAACCAAATAACGAGTCTAAGGCTAGCTGGTAGGTCCCAAAAGACAAATGTGGATGAGTAAACACACATGTGTACACACCCACAAATGCAAAGAGACTGTGAGGGCGAGGGCTCTCAGGGAGCACCTGTTAAGGTCGCCATGGTACATAGGAAGTATGTGCACAGAGCACTGAGCAGACCACCATTCCGATGTCCATTTTTCAGAAAGTGTAAAGCACTAGTTTACCAACAGATGTCATTTTCAGAAATCAATTTACACAAATGGGCTTGGCCGTAGAGTTGATCTCGGCAAAGAAGGATTTAGTTTAATATGCTAGCAACTGCGCCCTCACCCTTTTATTATTATTATTAATTATTGTTACTTAGTAGATGCCCGTATCCAGGGAGACTTACGTAATTGTGGAGGCTTGGTGAGAAAACCACAAAAAGGCGAGGGGAAGGCAGTCATGCAGTCAACCGGGGGCCA
>JAZEWT010000002.1:4321427-4355954 GCA_036362905.1 Mordacia mordax
GTGGTTGTAAACCCGAGAACCTGGAAGAAATACACGCAGAACAGAAAAGCACCCTAGGTGGGAATCGAACTATCTCGGGCTGGACTTTTTTTCTGTGAGGCGCAGATGTTAACAGTGCGCCACACTGCCGCCATAAACAACCAATACTACATGAACATCTGAGATGCACAGCCAGGGGTGTTACAAGTGCAAGACTTAATAATGGGAACGTTCAACCAAGTAAAAATGAATAGGCAGTAAGAATGCATGGCTGTAATAACTGTTCCTTTGTAATGCAGGTCAACACATTTATCTCTTGCAACAAAGACCAGAAATCTAACCGAAAAGTTTACATTTAAAAACACTGACTTAATTTCACATTACAATAAAGCCACCGAAACTATTTGCCCTCATTAAAATAAACGAGCAACTGCATTATACGGTTTGAAAGTGCGAATGCAAACAAATGTTGGAATGTACGAAACCTAGGGCGCCACGCATTACACCGTTTATCTATTAGCACGAACAAGCAAGCGATGCCATCGGTTTTGCATGCCTTCTGAGACCGTGGTGGAGGAGACAGCTGAAAACACCCTATCATGCCCTCCTTCAGGGACACTAAGGCGGACGCCCTGTCAACTTGAAGGACATGTGGAACTTTTGTCTCCTCGTGGGCAGCTCGGAGAGTGCCAGCGTCGTTGCCGAATTGTCCGCCTGCCGTCCAGTGTGCCCAGCCCCTGCGCACTGGACACCAAGGCAGGCGCCCGTGGGAACGCATGCATCTTACTCGACGCAAACACTTCCTTCCCCCGCGTGCTAAAAGGCGTGCGCGCGCGGTACACGACCCCCGGGTGACACGTTGCGCACGGTGCAATATTGGCTCGTGGCGGTGCGAGCAGATGAAGCAGGAGGTCAGTGCGGTCAAAGTCACCTTTGACCGCCGCCAATTGGAAGAAAGGCTAGAGGATACTTTTTTTTCAGGTGGGCTTGTAGTATCGAAAATTGCTCTTCCCTTCCCTTCCACTAGTGCAATATAAGCATGTGTTGCTTATATATCAGAAGTGTACTTGGGCAGCAGGTGCATATATCCAGATACTTCTGTATCATGCTGCACATTGGTTGGCTGCCTAGGCTGTAGAGTAAATGGCAATAATTGTAATAAGCTGCTCGTCCAGATTTGGAGCGGGTGCCTGATGATGCTGGTTGCAATTATCAGCGGAACGTCATGTATGTCATTGTAAATACCGTGGATTCGCTCTCCCACACACCAGTGTGCTGAGATAGTGAAGGAATTGGCACGTTCTGTTCACGTGACAAGCCTTACTAATTGGCCGTGTCGGGTGGTGGAGGTTTAATGACGCTATTTTTTGCGTGACCTGACCCAAAACATTTATTTCGTCGTAATAAGAGTGCACATTTATTTCAAGGTAGCAAAACTTAGCGAGCGTCCTGCCTTGTTGTCAAGCCTCATGTCATCTCATTCTCAGAAACCGCTTAGTCCTGTACAGGGTTGCGGTGAGCCGGAGCCTATTCCGGCAGACACAGGGCGCGAGGCAGGGATATACCCTACGATGGGATGCCAGTCCGAGTTGTCAGCAATTTAGTCTGCAAGCCAATTAACCTATGCAGCAGCATGTTTTTTGGACTGTGGGAGGAAACCGGACTGCCCGGCGAAAACCCACGCGGACACAGGGAGAACATGCAAACTGCACACAGAAAGGCACCTGAGCTGAGATTCAAACTCGGGACCTTCTTGCTGTGAGGCGACAGCGCTACCCACTGGGCCACCGTGCCGCCCGATTGTCAAGCCTAAACATTTTCATTTCGTTGTTGCGTTGGTCAGTTCGAACTTTCGAGGTATTGCAGGAAATCTCGCAACTAGGGGTTACAAGCTCACTAAGTACTTTCTGCCATCATCAAGCAAAATAACACAGCTGAATTATACAGCAAAAAAAGATACATCAAATAGCGCCACTATACATCTTTATGGGTAACTGTAAACATTTCCAACGCACTTTTGCATTTACAATTATCTTGGTTGTCAAAGAGCATTGCTTCACGGTGCTCAAGTTTGTCAAGTTTCTTGCACATATACAGAGGGCCGATAATGGCCCACAACATAATATTCATCTGAGCTGAAAGATTTATCATCAGGTGAATTTGCTGCGTGTCACAGCTGCAAGGTAATCAATACCAGAGGCTTAAACATCAAAAGGCAAAAGGCATTTATAGCTCTGTGTTAATGAACAGTTGACACATTGTCAATGTGTTGATGAAAAATTGCCAGACCTGCAACGATGAACCAAAAGTGGCCTGGATATGGCGATCATGAAACCAAAACGTACAGTACAATGCCAAAGTGGAGCCCGTACCCATGCGTTTACAGAATATAATCAAGCTGGCCACACCGCGTGGGACAAAGGGACAAATGCTCGGAAAAAGACTCACACGCACATACGGAGGAAATGCATAAACCGAATGGATGCAGGCATGGAACAAATTCCACTGATATACTGTCAGCTCCTTACAGTTATAATTTCCGGATAGAGCTATGGTCCATTGTTTGTGTGACCTCTCTCCAATGGGATTCAGAGTGAAATTCAGAAAAAAAAATAGCGGAAGAAACACACATCATCATTATCAATTTCGGCTTAATCCTGTACAGGGTTGAGAGGAGCCAGAACCTATATCCTGGCAGACAGAGGATGTGACGCCAGTACATCGCAGGGCACTGGGAGCAATTTACTCAGCAGGTCAAGTAACGTATGCAGCAGCGTGTCTTTGGACGGTGGGAGGAAACCGGTGTACCTGGCGAAAACCTACGCAGACAAAGAGAACACGAAAACTCCACACAGAAGGCCACCCGAGCTGGGAATTGAACCCTGGACTTAATGCTGTGAGGTGACAGCGCTACTCACTGCGCCACCGTGTCACCAAATAAAAGCACAGCCATCAAACTTTCATATTTGTTTCGTTTAATTCAGTGACCGATGTTAATTAAACCGTGTAGTACGCAAACAGGCATATATAATGCGGATGTTGAACTATATCCATGGCGTTGTGTGTACGTGAATGTGCGGTTTGGGGACTAGAAGCACAATGTTTCACACGCTCCATTGCCATGCCACTGACTGAAGTTACATTTCCAGCAAACATACAATCTCAATGTGCTAATAGCGTTAATAACAAGTCAACCTACCGATGGATGAACACATTCGCACACTAGCTTAGTTGCAGAGTGGCGGAGTGGAAACATCCACGCCTCACAAATAGAGGTCCTGCGCGAAGCGGTTCGATGCCTGCCTTTTCGTGCAATTAGTGTTGTGTTCTGTTTGGATTGCCATCATAATGGTGACTACCTGACTGGCTACCTACCTACCTCCGAGCCTTTCCTGCGGTGTTCTTACAACTCTGAGTCGATATCTCTCGAACGAAGGCCTCAGACTTTGAACAAACGCTGCGCACATCATTAATCGTGAGCTGATGTAAAGGCGCCCAGAACTGGTTTATCCATTACCTAGGATTGAACTCGGGTGATCAGGTTTATAGTGCAGTGCACTAACCACCGTGCCACTGTTTCACCCAAATGTATACACATTCACGTGTATACACCACCCAGTGTTTACAATACCCGATTTATACACACAAAGTGTACTGAAGATTCCTTGAAGCTTACTCTCATTTGTACTCTGATGATTGAAGAGCCCCTTGATTATAAAGACAGCTACCGTCCTAATATTTTCCCACCCACATTGTTTATTTTTCATTGGATTATTCTTTGTCTACAGGGAATTTCGTATTTTTCTACTTGCGTGCCACAGAAACACATAGGGTGAGATAAAGTATATTTCATTTGATGTTATGGAACCGATTTTTCATTTTAACCGTAAAAATAAAGGGCAGTGCATCCTCGCGAATTGTGCACAGCATTGCATGGTTCTCACAATAATAAACCCAATTTATCTTTTGTCTTGCGGACAGAGCTGATGTTTCTGCTCTCGAGCACTGTACGGATTTTCCCCACTGCTCAAGAGTCTCATTAACACGTGCAAGTCCGCTTTTTGTTGAGATTCACCATTTCCACACATTTGACAGTTAATCTGAAAACATTTGAGCTTCTTTATTTTAGTAACTGTTGAGTGGCACCTTTGAAAGCAACGCTTGCTATGATTGTTTTTTTTCAGTGTTTGTGTTTATCTGGTGCAACAAAATCTTACTTTACACTCGTTTGTATTCAAAATCAAAAATACGCCACAGTTTCCAGAAGAGATATGCTGAGATTTGTGTTTTTCTTGTCAAACATATTAAAGGAATATTTCTCCTAATTTTGACTCGATGATGCACTGAGGCGCCAATAGAAATTTTTTGTTTATTAGTTTTATGATGGGCTACTAGCTGCGCAAGTCATAAATGTATTCAAAATTCTGTTAAATCAGATGCATCTTGAGGGGCAGAGAAAAAATACCTGAATATAGCAGACTGCCGCGTCTATATAAAGGTGAGTAAATGAGCGGGTAGTTAAGCAGGGGTATGGTCATTGTATTTGAGAAGACACTGCCTTGTGGCAGCTTGGTTTAACTGTAATGCAGAGCCAAGACTAAAATCCTACCCTTTTCACTTAAACAGAATAAGGGCTGGCAATCACAAATATGAATTGTCTGTAGCATTAGGCACGTCAATATCAAAGTATGTAAATAAACAATGCCAACGTTAGTTTATGAAATAAATGCATTTTAAGTGAGAGTATTATCAATACACTCATTACATCGTGTGTGTTGTATTGCTCTACAGGAATCAATAACGAATTAGATTATTTTCAAATTATAATTAAAACTATAGTTTATGTTGAAGCGACCTTGGGAGAGAATGGAGGCGAGTGCAGTGACATTTTTCGGCTCGTGGAGAGACGCAAACGGGATGCATAAAAAGACTGCAAAGACCGAAAAGCAGTGTCAATAGCTATACAACATATTACACAAATCCATCAGACAGATAAGATTGAACACTGGGAAGGTTGGGCTGTGAAAGGGTTAATATTTGCACCAAGCCATGAGATGCCGATTTCTGGCGTCACATCACACACTATCTTTTATCGGGACATGAGCCCATCACTTTTCAATCTATCACTTCTTTCAAAACCGCTCGCCATAACCTCTGGCTGCCTTTTCCGTACTACCAACTGCACCTTTAATAGTGTCCATAGAAAGCCTATTAGGCAGTTTTTTAGCATCTGTTTTGGCTTGGGAGTGTATTCCTCAACTTAAATATCTCATCTCATCTCATTGTCTGAAACCGCTTAGTCTTATACAGGGTGACGGTGAAGCCGGAGCCTATCTCGGCAGACACAGGGCGTAAGGCAAGAATATACCGACGATGGGACGCCAGTCCATCGCCGGTCACTGCGGGTCAATTTAACCTGCGAGCCAATCAACCTATGTAGCAGCATGCTTTTTGGACTGTGGGAGGAAACCGGAGTGCCCGGCGAAAACCCACGCGGACAAGGGGAGAGCATGCAAACTCCACACAGAAAGGCACCCGAGCCGAGAGATTCGAACCCGAGACCTTCTTACTGTGAGGCGACAGCGCTAACCACTGGGCCACCGTGCCACCCAACTTAAATATCCACTCTACTAAACTGTCCATAACCCTTGGTTTAAAAAAATCTTCCACGATAAATAAAAAAACTCTCAAGCAGTTTGATTTGGAGAAGTGCTTACACTGTGATATGTCACAATATAATTGCACGGAAAGACAGATGCAAAGTGAAAACAAACCAATAGTATCAGTTAAATATGAAACCTAGACATCACAGCCAACATCTAAATATCAGAAAAGAGGATTTTAAACTGTTTACAATTCGAAAAAGAGCAGATATGTTAAAATACTACAGAATACTTGACCTCCAGTGATTCTAAGATATTTTCAATTTCAAATACTTCTTACTGGCCTAAACAGAAGCCAGGCAATTCTAAACAACAGATACAGATGCAACTCCGCAACTGCTTGCTCAGGCGAAAAGGCCTACCTTCAGAAGGAAATTGTGATAATCCCCACTAGATTATATGCTTGTTTACTCTTTTACAATGGCTGCAAGCTACTTTCAATATCATTTACACGGCCACACTCAAGAGATATCTGACCAAACCAACATGTTCCAAAAAGGCCGGGTGAGCAAGTGGTCACTACATTCACACCCAAGAACTGGGGTCACTGCTTTGCATGCAACCTCAAAGCCCTGATAAAATGCTGTAAGCAGACTATCAAACTAGAGTGCCATCTGGTAATTTGAGGACGTTAAACGAATTTCCAAGGTATTCCCTTCAATAGTTGGCCACTGTAAAGTGTTAGCATGGCCAAATTACTCGAAATTATTTCATTGAATGGATTGTTCCTTCGCGGGTACAATCTGGGGATCAACGTGCCTCTACCGATCTGTACGATGTCCCTGCAGGACAAAACTCCTGCAAGGCAATGTGGCATAAGACCGATGGTGTTGGCGTGATTGCCTTACACTGCAAGCGGTTGTGTGAGCATGCAGTGTATAAGTGTATACGTGGGGAGTATTGGTAACATACAGTTCTTCACGCTCTACGTTAAGAGGTCGGCGACCTGAGTGTAATTCCTGGCCACAGCCAACATCGGTGGCTGGTTGTACCAGAACTTGTTGGGCCTCCACTCGGTCCACGTGGCCTCACACGAGAACCGAGTCGCAGTGTGGGAACATCAGCAGCAGGGAAACAAAGACGGTCCCGGCACAGCATTTGCTACACCACCCATAAGAGCAGTCACATGGCCCTATAACAGGTACTCACAATGATTGCCACAACAATCTACATGGCTATAAGTGAAAACTGTCTCTTTTGTACGGCGCGAATGGTGATTTAAAGTATTAAACTCGTGCATCTATGCATTTAAAGGGATAACGGTCAATGGTCAAGACGAGTGACAGTGACAGTCAAGGAGTGAAACGCATACAAGAAACATCTTCTGAGCAGATGGAGTGCTGACATCAACTTGTGTGCAGGTGATCGGTGGATAATTACATCGCAGAACTATGCCAGATGGCGATGAAATAGGAAGGACTTGATTTAGGGATAGACTAATCACGGCATTAGGGCGACAGAGAAAAAATGTCCTGGCCGTGGCAATACCATTCCCACCATGGGGCCCCACGCACACATTTTGTCTGTGGCGTTTTTGTGTTTTTTTCCCCGTCAATGTGGGACACCTCTAGGTTCTCCGGTATCCTCCCACAACTAGAAAAACAATCATTCATTACTTGACCAATGTCACCATAACATATAGGACGCAGTGTCTGGTGGAATGGGTTGATGGTGTGGCTAGCTCCCCGCCGACTGTCTCCTGCAAACAGGGACCTCTGACTGAAAGGCACAAGAAATGAAAAACATCGAGGGTAAATTTTAAATCCCTTGCCACTTTCGTCACTAATCTCTTTAATAGCTCACTTCGCCCTGGCATCGTTCCCCCTCCCATTTAAATGTGCCGCGGTTATCCCTCTGCTTAAGAAAAACCTGGCCTCGGATTTGCAAAAAAATATATAAAGTCATTGTTGCGGATTTGCCATTTTGATGTCGTCGTCGTTAAGCCGTTCTCTCCACAGCTCTGTGCAGCGCTTTGTGACCCTCGGATGAAAAGGGCTCTCGAAATGCAATTATTATTATGAATATAAATATAATAGGGCGGCGCGGTGGCCCAGTGGTTAGCGCTGTCGCCTCACAGCAAGAAGGTCCTGGGTTCGAATCTCTCGGCTCGGGTGCCTTTCTGTGTGGAGTTTGCATGCTCTCCCCGTGTCCACGTGGGTTTTTGCCGGGCACTCCGGTTTCCTCCCACAGTCCAAAAAACATGCTGCTACATAGGTTAATTGGCTCGCAGTGCCCGGTGATGAACTGGAGTCCCATCGTCGGTATATCCTTGCCTTGCGCCCTGTGTCTGCCGGGATAGGCTCCGGCTTCACTGTGACCCTGTATAGGACTAAGCGGTTTCAGACAATGACATGAGATGAGATAAATATAATAAAATATCATTGCATATTTACGGAGTACTGACAGCAATATACGTGCTGGATTGACGGAGGGCGAGGGATATTTGTCCATTGAAATAACTCTTGACGCTGCTTTGTGGCGTGGTGTGTGTTTGTTTCCTTACGTGATATAAGACTCAGCTGAGTGAGAGGGCTGTGGGAGGGAAGTGATCCACCCCATGACACCAGTCCGATAACGGCACAATTGGGATATATGGTGACCGTTGATAACATCGAAACAATTTAAAATATATACGTCCGTGGCTTAATAAGAATAACAAGCTCTGTCTATCACCAATATCGCTGCGATTTCCAAGCCGTGGTAAAATGTCTCTGGGACAAAGCTAATAATTTGTCTCTGTCAGACAATCTCTTGGCAAGAAGCTTCCATTAGACCATCTGCCAGCGGCTGCCATATGTAACACCCAAAGGCCCTATTGGTCCCACAACTGTCAATTATAGCCTAACTGATCCAAACGTTCTGTGTGTTTAAATATGAACACGATTTTAAAATATGTTGGCAGTTTTAGACTGTGTTATAAATTAGACAGTCTCGGAAGGAATGCATTTATATATGTGTAAAACACGAGGGAATTGATATAAGTAGGTTTGGTGAAAGATATGTTTTTTTTAAGTGGTCTCATCACCATAGCCGTCAATTTGCTGTAAAGCCCAATTTTTATATGACGACAATGTTTTACGTAAAAAAATGTAAAGTACAGGCATGATTATATTGAACACATAAAAAACTATTCATACTTATACGTTTATCATGCATGATCAAACTTTTCACCCCTCTTCGCACGAATGTGTTTTTAAGTTCAAATCTTACCATACATCTATCAGCGCTAAAAACAACTGCACATGAAATAACACCAGTGATCTTATGTACTTCAAATATTACCATTAATCGTTTTACTCTAACTCACGACTATGTTTAGGCACACTAGCGTTACCACTGCAAAGCGCAAAATTGAGAAATGAACCGCGAGTTTTTGTTTAATTATTTAATAACGTAGCAAGTAAGTAACATTTTAACATGTGTTACCCACATTAATGACGCATACATTAACATAAATGGAAAAGGCAAACACTTGCGACAATGTTGGCAACAGTGAAAAACAACGATACAACCCTGTCTAGTAAATAAAACTCACCCATTGTGCTTGTTTCACATTAACTGTTTTATTTTAAGGCCGGTGCCTGTCGGTAAGATTCCCAGTGCACTGGACCATTTACGTCCTCATACCTTCCTTCTTTAGTAAGTCACAAAACGTAGACTGAAAAGTGAAATTCCAGACTCTGTAACTTTTTTTTCTCTCGCATGTGTGCTTCCGACCTCGGCTGCCGGCTGAGCTACACAGCAGTTCTAAAAGTATTGGAACATCACTCATTGCTAAGCGTCGCACGGAGAGCAGTCGGCATGTAATCATGACTCGTGACGATCCTGCGTCGCCGTTGAACTCTGCACACTCAACATCAGTGGATTTGTGTTTAGAATTAGCATTTCATTGCATGGCCAACACCAAATGCTGCCGACGGTCAGCACTATATTTACAAAGACACACTCCACCCCCACATGCCCTTTAAACCTGCCCTAAACCAAGCTTAAACCTCTTACAGCCTGTTGGGCGCATGCTGTTAAATGAGCATCTATGGCACACTAGGTGTGCTCAACACCTTGCTGTCTTCCTGTCTACCGGTACTGACATGTGCGTACCATGCCAAGCACTCTTTTAAGGTTGGGTTAAACTAGGGCAGGATCTAAACCAGTTAAGATAAGCGCCATGACTGATAGCCATGGCTGGAAATCAAACCCAGACGATTGGAGCAAGTCCACTCAGCTCCAGGTCCTCCTGTGCCACATCGGTCCATCTCTTCTCCAGTCCGTACCACGCTTGTTTAGACGCCCCTATCCAGCCTAACAGAAGCTGCTTAATACGGGATTGAATTCAAGATCCTTCTTCTCACCGACAAGGCTCTCACTGGCGTTGCTCTGACATACATTGTGACGCACTTCAGACACCCTCCTCAACACGACAACTTCGATCCTCCAATATGTGCTTGGTGCATGTGCCCAGGTCGCACCTCCATTCGATGGGTGACAGGGCCTTTGCGCGCGCTGGTCCCAGACTCTGGAATACCCTTCCATTGGAGATTCGATCAGCTGAGTCCCCAGGCATCTTCAATCTCGTCTCAAGACTCACTTGTTCCATAAGGCTTTCAAGTCCTCTGGCCCGGGCTGCTGATGTGGCTCACTTGTGGTGCGGATGGCTCGCTGCCAACCTGTGCCCGCTCAGGAACACTTATTCCTTCTTTCGCTTATTTTATGTCCTTTACGAAATCATAGTCATCATATGATTTTCAATTGAATTGCTCTAATGTTATTGTTTTAATGCCGTTCTCTCTACAACTCAGATTTGTAAAAAAAAAAAGTTCTTGTTGTTGATTTCCCGTTCATATGTCGTTGTTGCTGACATGTCGTTGTTGCTGCTGACATGTCATTGTTGCTGCTGACACGCCGTTCTCGCCACAGCTCTGTGCAGCGCTTTGTGACCTTTGGGTCAAAAGTGCTCTAGAAGTGCAATAATTATTACAGTGATGTTAAATTAATCTCATCGTCACAATTAGTAATCACTTAATACTGTACAGGGTCACGGGGGGTCGGAGCCTTGGCAGACACAGGATCCAAAGCACGGATCGGACGAAACAACCCAAGCACGTAGCATGTCATTGGCCTGCAGAAGGACAATATCAATATCCCCCGAGCTATAAGGCATATCAATGCCTTAGAGCTCGGGTTGAGCAGTTTACCCATAGTGTTTGCCCATAGCGTAAACTGCTCAACCAGAGCTATAAGGCATTGATATTGTGTTGTCCTGAGACTGATTGCCTTGTGGCAACATCTGGCCAGCATTGAGACGAGACTAAAAAGGAAGCTGTCTCTGTTGCTTGGGCTAATTAGTTTCAAGGACAATGCATATATTATCAAAGCACGTTGTTTGCAGTCTTTACCACAAACGTGTGTGGTTGCTGCGCACTTGACACTTAAAGAAAAGTATCCATTTGGTGTGTTTTAAAGACCTTAACACTAGCATTGCCATTCAAATGGGGAAAGCCTGTTCTTTTTTTCACAACTACAAGAGTCAACAAAAACAACAGCCCGAGCCTCCAGCTGGAAATTACACACAAGGTTTGGCCTCAACTCTACATGACTAGCGCAAGGCCGCTTAAAACAACGTAAACAAGTATGAACACCCCGAGACAAATAACCGTACAAGACAGATGCAAAAGAGACAACCTGCTGTAAGGGTCGCTAGGCATTAAAAACAAACCGGAAAAATAATGGTAATGGTTGCAAAACGATAAATAGGCTTAGCTGTGGAAAGGAGTTGTGAGGGGAGCCACAATTCTGACACATCACACACACACACACACCGTTAACTACCTACCCGCACCACCGCTTACACACATGGAGACGAGCACTGTGATACCATCTGACACGTTTTGATCTGCGGTGACCCGAGGTCGAACAAGTTGTCTCTGTGGAATGTATGAAATAAGACTAGCACAGCAATACATATAATTAGGATTCATACACCCTGTGAAACGAAGTCTAATTAAACAGTGAGAGTGATCACGTTGACACGCCGCTCGCTTGCGCCTAGAGCGTGGAAAGTAGGCTGCTGACCTATTTGAACAGAGTTTCAGTGGCCTTTTGTGACATGTGACTTGTCTCTCGGTGGATTGTCTCTTGGCATTTTTTTTTCTGTCACATGAAACACATACCAACATAATTTGGCCCAACCTCCGCCACTGCAGTGCCCTTTAGACAGATGTGAAACTGTTAGCGTTTCTCCTTTAAATATGAAATATACATTTACCCCAAGTATGTGGATGGCAAAATGGCCCTGAGGTAGTGCATTCACCGCTTGTTGCAGAGGTTCAGAGTATCCGGCAGGTCACCCTGCTGAGAACGAACCGCATTTGTATCAACCAGAACACACGGGATGTGCTTAAGAATGAACGTTAAAGATCACCTGATATCATTCGAAGCGTGTGGGCAGCTGCATTCCAGGTTTATGGTCCAAATTCACGGAATATAAAAGAAAACCCCCAACCCCCCCCGCGCTAAACTAATCAATTAAGATTACACATAGCATTCATTGTCCCGTACTATCAGACTAATGCCCCGACTTGCAAGCAAGTGCACCGAGTCAACGGCAGATCCAGCAAGGCATGGAAAGGAGGACATGGGTCCAACTCCAATAGTGGATTTGTGACGCTCAGGCGAAAAGCGCTCTCTAAATACAACTATTATTATTATTAGTAGTTCTTAATTCCATATACAAAAATTAAAAAAACATGTTTCAATGGTCTGCCCACCTCTTTAATTCACCAATGTCAAACACGAATACTTCGCCGTGCAACAGGACAACACCCCCGTGTTTTAGAGCGGAGGTTCTCAACCTTGAGCACCTCAAAGGCCCTCTTGGCCCATTTGGATCTGTCCTCCACCACTCGGTCATGCTTGTGGCCGAATGATGGGTCACGACCCACCAGTTGAGAATTGGCAGGCTTAAACAAAACCCCGGGCGGCACGGTGGCCCAGTGGTTAGCGCTGTCGCCTCACAGCAAGAAGGTCCCGGGTTCGAATCTCTCGGCTCGGGTGCCTTTCTGTGTGGAGTTTGCATGCTCTCCCCGTGTCCGCGTGGGTTTTCGCCGGGCACTCCAGTTTTCCTCCCACAGTCCAAAAGCATGCTGCTGCATAGGTTAATTGGCTCGCAAGCTAAATTGCCCCGCAGTGCCCAGCGATGGACTGGCGTCCCATCGTGGGTGTATCCCTGCCTTGCGCCCTGTGTCTGCCGGGATAGGCTCCGGCTCACCGTGACCCTGTATAGAACTAAGCGGTTTCGGACAATGAGATGAGATTAAACAAAATCCCACATTGATGTAAGAAGTAAACCATCTGACACAGCTAAGTCAATTATCTGGCCAAGTCAATTCAGGTTACAGGAAATTTATTATTTAACACTGATTTATATTCGCGTGATATTTTGCGCTCATTTCCATTCGTCTCGTTGCTTGTCTTTATTTGTTTTGCGTTTGTCATTTTGGCCACCCAGGTCACGCCTGCAAATGAGACTGCCATGGTCTCTTCAGTTCTTGTCTGGTTCAAACTAAGTAATTTTGACCCTGAAGCGATTCTGTGATAATATATAATGGGGCCAAACGGGTCAAAAGTACACATTAGAAAACAAAACATTTGACGGGTATGAAAACGCAAAAAATGCACGAACATTGCCATTCGTTGAATTCCAGAGTGAGATTTCACAGAACCTGCTGGATGTGGTGGAATTCACCTATTGTCCAACATTGATCGATCGATAAAATTCCATGAAGCACTGGGGGGAAATCCCAAACCTGATGGGTTGCGATGTGTCAAGGGGAAGGACGTTCAGGCCAATCATTTGAGGACCTCCTGCATGGACCTTTGAGATGTACTCCCTAATAAGCGTAGACATCTCCGGAAGCTCCAGTTGTCTCCCACGTGCAAAAGACTCATTAAAAAGGAAATGACAAAACATTGAGACTTTCTTTGATGAATGGTGGCTGCTATCTTTAAACACAGAATAAATATCCAGCATTTTAGCCATTTAAAATGGATGTGTTTGGGCAAATTTTCAATTTCGATGCTGTTTTATTACAAAGTAAGGAAAAAAAAACAACTCCGATCTCACTATCCGTGTGATGTCATGAGACGAATAAAATAGGATAAAAAAAATAATTTTTTAAATGACCCGCTTTTATCGCACTCACAAGTAGAAAATAATTTTTTTGAACACAAAATTAATCTATCTAGGGAAAGAGACTAAAAGCGGGTGGCCATACCCTGACAATATGTGACTTACAATTGACTGATAATACAGTGAGATTTACATTTTAATTAATTTATTCATAAATACGTGTTTTTCTAATGTTTTGTAAAAGGACAAACTATCAGTTATCACTTAATATCAGTATGGTTTAAAGGTTTTAATTAAAGGAAAAGATTATTGGAGTCTTATAGGCTACTGTTTGGCCACCCGCTTTTAGTCTGTATCACTGGCTAAGATTCATTTTGTGTTCAAAATTTTATTTTCTACTTTTGAGCGTGGTAAAAGCGGGTCATTAAATGTTTTAATTTGTATCCTATTTCACTATTTCCTTTTTTAAGTCTTAGCCACTTATTGTTTGATGTATCCTTGCAAATCAAGTCAAGCTCTTTGAATTGTAAATCAACAAAACAGAATTCTTGCATCCAGCAATTTTTGATGGGCAAGAACCCGATTAATTTATAGAAACCATTAAGAGGTGTAAAGTTGTGGACTGGTTCACCCCAAACTAGGCATTGCAACCTACAGATACAAAAATGTCAAGTCAGCTCAGTGCATGTCTGGCATCGAGAAATTATCACCCCCATCAGACTGAATAAATTGTAATTTGAAAGGATCGTTTCCATGGTGGGCCCAGGATCGGATAGTCACCGGTCTTCAAACTTTTCACTAGATTGCATTCTCATCCGAGTTATGCCTGTGTGCAAAATTTCAGCTCTCCAGCTTCATCGGAAATGCTTGAATTTTGTGCTCAAAGATTTTAACCATTACACACATCCCCCAATGTAAGTTAAGTAAAAGCGGGTAAAAAGTCAATCGGATGTCTCTCAGTGCAGTGCAACTTCGTGATAAGAGACCAGCACGCGACGTCCTCTGAGATCGCTTCAAGTAAACCCCTGCGCCACACAGTAGAGGGCAGCACTTTCCCACCTGTCCTCTCACACGTTGATCGCACAAAGTCAATGGAGGCTGATCTACACTCAGACACAGCACCTGGACTCAAGCCCTGAATCTTGGCAGCGTTAGCTCAGTGCCCAAAATCCACAGACGCTCAGCAATCCCAGGGAGAGCAAATATGTGTGCGAAATATAATGTGATTTTGTTAATACCATATCCCACAAGGCAGGAATTATATTGATAGTATACTGAGATACATACAGCCTAGCCAGTCGAGTGTGTGTATGCAAAAGTTGACCACCACCATGCAAAATAAACCAAGGTTAATAACAAAAATAAGTCGACTTAAATATTAAGAAATGATCCCAATGAGCAACAAGTATTTTAAAGATATGCAGGAATGCTATGAAGCAATTTATCGCCACATTCATTCCCACACAAAAAAAAGAGGAAGAAACCCACCAAGTTAGATGACTGCACCACATTATCATCAGCAAGTGCCGCTGTAAATAAGAGGCCTGAGCACACGGTGAACACTCTGCCTTGGCACTGAGATCCTACATTGTGCACCGGCCATAAAGATCACGATGGCAGCCGATAACACCCTGTATTGCTATCGATTTGGCATGGCCCTATACCCACGGCACACTCCGTAAATCAGGAAAATAGTACGCTCCATCAGCAGCGAGCCAAACACAATTGCAGAGTCAATGCAGCCAGGAACTTGCTAAGGAAGCGTCTAATGTTTCCCTGGGGCCTAGTCTCAGCAGGGCATGTCAGGCTGTGCCTTGGCAAGGAAGAAAAAAAAGAATTAAGTCTAGATGTCAATTCAAACATAAAATTTACTTTTTTGCATTTGCAGCCAATTCTACAGCTCGCTCTGATGTTAAGATTTAGGAGACAAATTATAGCCTAAAGAAATGAGAAAACAGTTTAATGAGTGGTGGTACTGCAGTTGCAGTAGTAGGAAGTCTGAACATTTGTTTAAAAGCTCTTTCATAACACTTTGAGCTTGATTTATCTGTATTTACACAAACCTTATATTGCGCTTGTTTATAGAGAGCATACCAAAACACTGCAGAAGTTAAAGGCCACATTGACTTTTTGAAATGTAACAACGACACAAATATTTCATGTACAGCACTAGTTCCAAATGACACAGAGCTATATTAAGAGGCATTCTGTCACAACGCTGAAAAAATATCAGCTTTCTGTCCTGACAAAGCAAATATCTGAATATCAGAAAAAATATTTAGTAGTAGACTGAAAGGTTGACTCTCGTGCAGTCAGGTCCAGGCACACGCTTTTAAAAGAACCTTATGACAGGAACCTGCGCATAAACACATCAAAAGTTCTTACTTTAAGCCAAGTGAAACTGTTATTGCGAGTGCTATTTACAAGCCAATAGAGCATTTAAGGAGGCAGCGGAACCAGTACTTGTTTATCGAGCCACCATTGTCTCTTTGTACCAGCTAAACATTAAACATCGGGAACAGTAATTAGCATAGGATACACATATTATACCTATATACCAACCCGAACCGCTGTGCATATAACGAAGAAGCAATAATGGTAAATGTAACATACTGTCACACAAACTTATGCATAAAACCACAAAGGTGTAGCCGATTGAATGCATTTGCAAATTAAAGTAGATTAAATTCTAAACAAGTGGACTGGAAGAATGTCACTAGGCCCATGTCACACCTAACCTATTCACCAGGCAGATAGAGACACTTTCCTGCCCAAGCCCTATTTCTGGAATAAACAGGCCATGTCCGAAAATACCTGTCTGTCCTTGATTGGGTACAAGCCAGTCCGGAGTACAAACGATTGACAGCTGAAGGGAAAGGATGGACTTGTCTGGCAGTGGGAGAGGGGTTTGCGTAGGGAAGGAGATGCAGGGGAGGGTTCACCAGTGCGGGAGGCTTTAGGCAGGCTGCCCTCTTAAGTCAGATTCACGGAACACCCAGACAGGTGGAGTGATGTTTGCCCCCTACGGAGTCATCGCAAGTGGACTGCCGTGGCACTGGGCGCAGGGGTCACCACTGCTAAGGATGCGCTGCTCTCTCGTGAGACGTCATCTACATCAGCAACACTGATCACAAGTTCGTGCGCACTCCCTATTATCGCTTACGCGAGACAATAAAGCATGCCCAAGCCTTATAATGACGGTCCGACGCCGAAATGTACTGCTTTAACATGCATAACTACAAAAATACACGGGCGGCGCGGTGGCGCAGTGGTTAGCGCTGACGCCTCACAGCAAGAAGGTCCCGGGTTCGAGTCTCTCGGCTCCGGTGCCTTTCTGTGTGGAGTTTGCATGCTCTCCCCGTGTCCGCGTGGGTTTTCGCCGGGTACTCCGGTTTCCTCCCACAGTCCAAAAGCATGCGCCTGGATAGGTTGATTGGCTCGCAGACTAAAATTGTCCCGCAATGCCTGGCGATGGACCGGCGTCCCGTTGTCGGGTGTATTCCTGCCTTACGCCCTGTGTTTCCGGGATAGGCTCCGGCTCACCGTGACCCTATATAGGATTAAGCGGTTTCAGATAATGAGGATGAGAACTACAAAAATACAGCGTGATGTTAAAATAACAATTACGACAATGAATCGGGCGAGCGGTGGTGCACTGTGTGATTCACAAAATGGGACATCAGTAATCGGTAGTGAAATAGAGGTGAGAGGTAATGCATTGTACATTTATTGTGTGGAAAATAATGCACACAAGTTTCATAACTATCAAACAAAAGGCCATTCATACTTAGAAAGTGTGGTATTATTGTGTTTGTTTAAACATTCTAAATAGCTGATGATTTTGCTTATAACATTTGCATTTATAAAGCACCTTTCACCCGAGGATCACTCGTGGTGCACAAAGTTACGGAGAGAACAGCATTTCAATAACATCAGAATAGATCAATGAAGTAAAATAATGACCACAACTTAATGAAGGACATATATATATATAACGTAATTGTGAAAAGAAAAAGTGTTCCTGAGCAGGTGCAGGTCAACAGCGAGCCATCACACAAACACACAACAGCGAGCAGCATCAACTGTCCAAGCCAGAGGACTTCAAGGCCTTACGGACCAAGTGGGTTTTATGACAAGGTTTGAAGATGCCCAGGGACACACGTGACCGAATTTCCAATGTAAGGGAGTTCCAGAGGTTGGGAGCAGTGTGCCAGAAGGCTCTGTCACCCATCGAGGTAAGGTGCAATCTGGGCACATGCAGCAAACCCGTAAGGGTGGATCGAAGTTGTTGTGTTGAGGTGGGTGCCTTAAGTAGCTCATGGATGTATGTTGGATTAGTGCCAGTGAGAGCCTTGTAGGTGAGCAGGGCCTTGAATTACAATCCTGTATTCAACAGATTGCCAGCACTGGGGATATGTGACCATGGATTGCAGTGCAGTTGAGGACTCTAGCAGCCACATTCTGCACACATTGAAGACAATTGTTAAGGGAGGTAGGGATACCTGGAAGAAGTGCATTGCAATAATCAATGCGTGAAAAGATGAAGATGTGGATTAGCTTCTGAGTGTCGGAGGGTGACAGGATATTGAGCAGTCAAGCTATATTTATGAATTGGAAATGGGCTACCTTCGTTACCTTATTGATTGTGTGTCGAAGGTGAGTTAGGAATCAAGAATCACTGCCAGACTCCAGACTGCCTTGAGAGCTTTGATGGTCTGGTCGTCAAGCATCAAACAGATGGGTTCAGCCTTGGACAAATGGTTTATGGTTCTGATGATCAATACTTTTGTTTTGACGCCATTTCGTTTTAAGAAATTTAAAGTCAGCCAGGCCTTCAAAGTTAAAAGTGAGGACATGTAAAGACCAGACGCATTGATTAGTGGCTTTGCGTGGATATAGATTTGGATGCCATCAACATAGCAATGGTAGTGGAGATTGAGGCTGCGTCTGATATGGCGAAGTGCTTTTATGTTGATGCTGAAGATAAATGGGTTGAGGACTGAACCCTGAGGAACACCAGTGTAAACAGGATGAATCTCTGAGTTACATCTGCTTTTGGTTGGAGAGGTAGCTCAGCCAGTGCAGGGCACAGCCAGACCCCTATACCCTCCAGTCGCTCCAGTAAGGTAGGGAGGTCAACAGTATCACAGGCTGCGCTCAGGTTCAAGGCGACAAGAATATTTGACAAACCTTCATCAGCAGCGACAAGGAGGTCATTAACTACTTTGACTAGAGCAACTTTAATACTATGGCTGGATCTGATCCCCGATTGGGAGGGATCCAGGAAGTCATTGTTGAGGATGTATTTCCAGAGTTGCATGGCTACTGCATGCACAAGGACCTTAGAATGGAACGGTGAATTGGAGATGAGTCGATAATTATCAGGGGTGTTGCACTCGAGGCTGGGTTTAATTTAGTAGAGGGGTAACTGCAGGACATTTGAATATTGAGGGAACAATGCCAGAGCATTGCCCGGATACATTTGGATGGGAAGAGATCCAATAAGC
The DNA here is from genome assembly GCA_036362905.1 of Mordacia mordax. NCBI lineage: Eukaryota > Metazoa > Chordata > Hyperoartia > Petromyzontiformes > Petromyzontidae > Mordacia > Mordacia mordax. The sequence goes on from JAZEWT010000002.1 coordinate 4,340,702, forward strand.
AGTTTGTAAGTTGAGATCTGATAAATAAAGAACAAACAACAGATTCCGTTAATTCTGAAATTTTCAGGAGGTTTGAGATCACGGTAGGAGAGGGAACAATTGGCTAGAGATGTGGTGGAGGTTGAGACTGGGTAGAGATGTGGTGGGCTTTGGTTTTGTTTGAAAAACTGAATCAACCGATCCACCTAGTCTTTATTAAGAGAGGTGAGGGAGAATGGCTGAGTAGATGAAAGAGCCAATGGATGTTTGAGTTCAGGATCTTGGACTTGACCCAGGGATCAGCTAAGATACTTGAAAGGTGATTGGTGCGGGTGCAATAAAGTGCTTTCCGGTAGTGATTGAGCTTTCCTTATAGATTTGAGCGTGGGTGGTGAAGCCAGATTTTATCCAAGTCCGTTTGGCCCTGCACGCATTCACCTTAAGTTTTCGAGTTCAACATCAAATACACTTCCAAATCTGAGGCCATGGTTCTTGCCGGGAAAAAGGTGGCTTGCTCCCTCTGGGTGGGGAGTGAGCAGCTGACCCAAGTGGAGGAGTTCAAGTATTTTGGGGTCATGTTCACGAGTGATGGTAAAAGGGAGCAGCATCTGCAGCAATGCAAACTTTGAACCGGACCGTCGTGGTGAAGAGGAACGTGAGTCGGAAAGCAAAACTTTTAATTTACCAGTCAATCTTTGTTCCAACCTTCACCTATGGCCATGAGCTGTGGGTAATGACCGAAAGAATAAGGTCACAGATAAAGGTGGCTCTAAATAAGGTTGCTCAGTATGATTTCTGGGATCAGCCTTAAAGATAGGGTGACGAGCTCAGTGATCCGGGAGGATCTCAGACTGCTCCTCCACATTGAGAGGAGTCATTTGAGGTGGATCGGGCATCTGATAAGGATGCCTCCTGGGCACCTCTCTGGAGGTGTTAACGGACACGGCCAACTGGGAGGAGATGCCGGGGCAAACCCAGAACCTGTTGGAGGGATCATATCTCTCAGATGGCCTGGGAACGCCTTGGAATCCCCCAGGCAGAGCTGGATGAAATTGCTCGGGAACAGGACTGTTGTTGACTCCGCAATCCAGAGAAGACCCAGATAAGCGGCATGACAATGGATGGATCAAATGACTAGCCACATTCTTCACTGAGAAGCGCAGCTCTTAAAAAGAAATATGTCTTCATAACTACGAGAGCAAGTGGGAAATCTACTTTGGGATAAATAATTTCAACATAAAAGCTGAACAAACTCTGTCTTCAAACAAGAGCACATTATTATGGAACATTGGCAATGTCTCATTCAGATTCATGCTTATAGGCTTCTCTGTCCGGCCAGCACAGTAACGAAGAGATAAATGGGCCATTTGTTTACGATGCCTTTGTGATGCTTAGCTGAAGAACGTCAGCTAATTAAAGTAGCCAATGCGGTTCATTAAAATAAACATTTCTCTCACTTGAAGTCAGGAAGTTACATTTTTAAAAACCTTGGTGGCAATGGAAAGGAATGAGACAAGAGTACAATAACGTCGTGGGTGAAAAATTATTATTGGTCAGACACAAAGAAATGTGTATGCCTCATTCAACCTGTTTTAAAGACTTTCTACAAATTAAAAATATAATTCCATAATCCACTGACCTTATGTAAAGAGCCACTTATGTGTGCATGAACGCCTCAATAGGCTGTGGTGGTTTGACCATACTTTACCACATTTGTCAGTGTGAGTTGATGAATTGTGGTGTTCAAGCCCATTACAGTTAATACGTTCCACTGGTGGTAGGCCTGGGACAGGAACCGATTCGTGCGCTGGGTGCAGCCCCGCTCACTCGACCTTTTTATGTACAGATATTACAATCTTACGTAAGTACTACATCACATCCTTTAAAACGCTCATAATAATAATTTTTCATTTATAACCCGCACATATTCACTCACTGTCGAAAGTATTAAATCGACATAGAACGACTCAGAGGCGTGAGGAAAGCAGAGGCGGAGGCAGCCAGGCAGTTTGCCGGCACCACATTGCCACACACTGCTTCCTATATATTGGGATGTCAGCGGTCAATTAAATAATGAGTTTTTTGTTTAAGTTGTGGGAGGAAACTAGAGAGGCTGGAGGAAACCCACGCAGAACAGGGGGAGAATACACAAACTACACACAGAAAGGTGCCCAAGGCAGGGATCGAACCTGCCTGGGCAAGACCATTCTTTCTGTGAGGCGCAGATGTTACCACTGCGCCACCCTGCCGGCTGTAAGCATTGTGCTGACAGCCTGTGGGCTAAAATCTTACAGCCTGCAAACGAAAGGCAGTAGAAAGATGAGCAAGATACAAAAAAACCCAACAACTTCCCATTTACAAAATGCATTTTTGCCTCTGGAGGATATGACCTCACCTGAATTCTTGTGAATGCTCATTACAGACATCTATTGAAAGAAAGCTGAAGTACCAGACTTAAAAAAAAATCGCTACAATAACATTTTTATTTATTTAAATTACATTTTGTTTGGCCACCACTCTGCTGTATTGATGCAGGTTTTCACTGCTCGATGTATGAGAATTGCTTTCATAGCTGTTCTTTCAAAGGGATACAAAGGAGGCAGCATACCAAGTCCCTGCGTATGTGGCTGCCTTGGTGAGCCGCTAAGACGAAGCCCACAGTAGTCCACCGAACTCAACTGTAATGAATCAGGATCCACAAACATTGTGGGTACATCTTGTGCATCTTAATCACTGTTGAAGCTCTCCAATGCCATTTCAATCAGAAGCCTATGAGCAAACACCAGCGAAGGTTTGAGTAAGTAATTCAAGGGCTGCACCTTTACTTGTACAAGTACAAATTAAAAAGCAACTTCAAGTGCTTGCATTACAACTCGTTAACACAGGTGGCCACCGACAGGCTCCGGAAAGACGCCAGGACATGCCGTTGCCAGCATGTGAATACCGGCACACAGCCAAAACGTGTACAACCAACAATGCAAACACACATATCCATTGTCCATTTTCACGGGGGACCCTGGAGTCAAATTCAGGTGCAGAGTTAAACAAATGAGTGCAGTTGCCTACGAGGGCCCTTAAAACTTTATCATGGCGAGTGGTTTTAAAGCAGACTAGAGGCCCCACAAGGCGCACGTTACGATGCGTACAGATGGAACGCGGTTCATCGCCGCACGCGGTGCCGTCGTACCTGCTTGCCGAAGAGGTTGAAGCCGTTAATAGCCTCCAAAGCTGCTTTGGCCAAACCTACAGAGCTGTAAAGAAAACAGGGACGAGCAGATCAGTGAAGGAAAACAAGGAGGCCTGTGATGCGCAGGCAGTCAAATGAGCGCGGAGTGAGCTGAAAGGAACCTCTTATCGTTTGTGCGACAGATTTACTGCTGGAGAACTTGCAATTACGCGAGTGCGCGCACACACTTAGCAGAGTGCTCGATGGTAAAAACGAACGCATCGTATACAAGGAAACGCAGGAAAGTATCTGCGGCTGATGGTCATGTAATTGTATCTTAAGTCAATGTGAGCAAATGCATAATGTAAAATCTGAGATATTCTACTATGCAAGATATATGGCTAGCTTTATACGTTACACCAGGTGTGTATTGGAAAAGCAAGACTTGATAAATGAATGGACTGTTACTTGAGTAAAGAGACCTACCTACCCATGTATGGAGATGCATATGCTAATTACGTAAAATCATTAGCACAGCCACGTAAATGAATGTGTGAACATGCATGACATTTTTCATCTTGAGTAAATATATCAAATCAACTCTATGAGTCCCATTCGTATTGTTTCTCGGTTTTTCAATCCCAATTGCAGGGACTGTCTATGCTCTTTGCATAAATGCAATGTGAGCATTTTCACATGAATGTGAATTAATTTGGTCGAATATGCCCTGATATCTTGCATGTATCATGAGCGTAAGAATACACTTGAATCAATGTCGCCAATTAATAACGGTGCGCATTCATTGCGTGGAGAGCACTCCCTGACAGAGCCTCTTCCGATAGTACAACCGCGGCATTCAACTGCGATATCATTCATTGCAGAGTCAAAAATATGGCAGCATCATATAAACATCATGGGATGCTTTGCAAAGCCTGCTGCCTCCGCGACCCAGACCCCAATAAGCGGCGGGACAACGGATGGACGGATCATGTGAAGTGCCTTTCTCACGCTTGTGTTTGCAAAGAGCCTCACGAATTCGGTTGCAATTATCGACGAAATGTTGACCGATGCTGTTAAAATGCCGAGAGTTTTCTCTCAAACATACTGGCATGCTTCTGAACTCGCTCACGTGACAAAATCGAACTCATTGGCCACGTGGAGGGGTGGTTTGTGACAACTTTGACTTGACTCAACCACAAAAGCACTTCGTCGCGCAAAACGGCGGTCACAGAAAGCTTCGATATTAAGCACATCCGTGGGTACTTTTTTGCCAGTATACAAATATAAGATTACAATAGGTTTTACCGTATCTGGCGGTAAAACCTATTGTAATCTTACATCTGTTGCACGCACCGTGCAGGTACATCACGTGAGCTTCGTGGGCAGCTGCTTCCTGTCGCCGCGACAAGAGTCAGAGGAGCGGCGAACATACAGTGCTTGTGACGTGCCCTACGTGGGCCAGTCAGAGACAAGCGGTAATTGGGAGGCCGCTTATTTCCCACGTCATACGTTGTCACGCCATGTGCCGAGCAGAGTCACTGCTCTTTGCAATTATATTGGAGATGACTCCACACGTGGCCTACAATAACAATAAATTGCACTTCCGGAGAGCGCTTTCCACCCGAAGGTCACACAGCGCTGCTCAACGACATCAGGGCAGTCCCAACTGAAAGTCATGCAACCGTAACCATTCGCCACTGAGTGGTGGTGGAGGTGGACATCACAATGCTTAATGCCCTTTGAGGCCACGTGAAGTAGTAAGGGGTTGTCGATCGGTCACGGGACAGGCTAAGCTGTTATGCGTTCGGACGGCTCGCAGATATACTGCTCACCTGTGATTGCTATTGTGCCAATTTTTATGAGATTAGTGCTCCGCTCAATGCTATAAGCATCTCTCCTCCTCCCTCTATTGTTGGTCATAGGCGACCGACTCAAACTGCCCCACTAGACAATTTTTAGAGTCCACTCGAGAGAAGCTCATCTCTCATCTCATTATCTGAAACCGCTTAATCCTATATAGGGTCACGGCGAGCCGGAGCCTATCCCGGAAACACAGGGCGTAAGGCAGGAATACACCCGACGATGGGACGCCAGTCCATCGCCGCTCGAGAGAAGCTGATATTGACAATGCTGGTACTAGTCTTTGTAAGACCTCTCAGCTCTCTTGGGGCTCTGCGAGTTTCTCCTCATGGCAATATTAAATAATCCTTGCCAGGCCCTTACCTGGCACACTCAGGATACCCAAGTAGTTGTTGCAATACATTTGCCTCTCACGTTCGAGGCAACCTCACAATGCTTACTTAAACACCTGGGGAATCCTCCACTGTGGGAGGCTGGATGTCGTAAAAGAGAGAGGGGGAGGCCTGTAAATTGTTATCCCGAAAGAACAGCTTTGAAAAGCAATCCTCATCTATCGGGCTATGAAATTTCACATCAGTACAGTCGTAATAATGTGACAGACAGCATCCTGCATAGAACTGTCACTCGCCCCTTAGCAGTTTGCTTAGGTGGTCATCTCTGCCAAGCACTTGAAGCAGAATCAAGCTCTGGATTCCTCTTGGCACTTCCTCAGCAGACAGAAAGTGAACCAGCCACTTCAAGGGGGTGACTACTTCCATCAACGGGCACTGCAACTCTAACAATGTCAACAAACACCTTGCTCTGTGATGTTATCTGGTCTGAGGGGCTTCTCCACATCCAAATTTTTTCAGATATGTCCAGTAAATCTGCACATCTCGTCCTTAGGATAAGAGTTGGCCGCCACTCCATAACTTAAAAAAAGGGCAACAGGTATGGTGTTGGAAGGTAGTTATTTGATGGAATTAAAGGGCGATGGGTGCTGCTGAGGAACTTTCCACCTCTTTGGCAACCCATAACAATCGCTTATACTTGCGACGCCACGTAGCTCCCGGAACCTTCAAGCACAAGCTATGGTATGGTAAGCCTTCTCATACCAACGAGAGGATAAAAATGAGAGAGAAAAAAGAAGAGCTTCTTCAATCAAATTCTTCTACTTAATTTTGATGAAACATTGAATTGCTGTGGGTATGGGTTGCTAGTTACATGCTTACGAAATAAAATCTAAACGAAAAATAAATAATTACCAACGTCCATGGAAACAGGCAGTCACATCAATATGGTGCAAACACCTGGGCTGCTATGCGCTATGCAAAGACCCCCCCCCCCCCAATAGCCTTTAACTGTTGCAGCGGGTGCTGCTATTATGCGCGACAAATGAGGGGGTGGGTGGCCAGCACCACAATGGCCCTTTTTGTATCCCGAGCAGTGATGCTTATACACCACACCAAACACTTATTTAAGGCTAAGTCCACCTAGGCGAGGCTCAAGACCTGTTCAGACATTCATCACCGATGTTCACCATGAGCTGGAAGCGAAATCTGGTGATTAAATCCGTAGCACCGCCCACTAACGACCGCGCCACGACGTTCCACATACGTCATGCGTACGTACACACGCACACACACGCTCGCACAAGTAGACAAACATTAGTTTCACAAAATGAATGTATTCCCACACAGAGATGCTAAATATTTTATTGCTATTCCCAAGCTCACTGAAAATTCCCGTCTAAGCAGCAGCTGATTTTTCTCATCTGAGGAATAGCCAGTTGTCTCATCTCATCTCATTGTCTGAAACCGCTTAATCCTATATAGGGTCACGGTGAGCCGGAGCCTATCCCGGAAACACAGGGCGTAAGGCAGGAAAACACCCGACGACGGGACGCCAGTCCATCGCCGGGCATTGCGGGACAATTTTAGTCTGCGAGCCAATCAACCTATCCAGGAGCATGCTTTTGGACTGTGGGAGGAAACCGGAGTACCCGGCGAAAACCCACGCGGACACGGGGAGAGCATGCAAACTCCACACAGAAAGGCACCCGAGCCGAGAGATTCGAACCCGGGACCTTCTTGCTGTGAGGCGTCAGCGCTAACCACTGGGCCACCGCGCCGCCCATAGCCAGTTGTCGGCATAGACTAAGGGCGATTGCCTGATTTGTCACAAATGACATAGTTTGTATATATTGTTTTCTTTTAAGGGACGTTATTCACGGATGTGTTTTTTTGTCATTCTCAAGCTATGAGAATTACTGTCATTAACGTCAACTGTCTGGTGAGATATGCAAATACACTTAGCCACTGTTTCAACTGCCGCACTGGGAGATAGAATCGAACCGGTGCCCTCTCAACTGCAGTGTGCTGACCATTGCACTGCCACAGCGTCCAAGACTACCTGGTGGCGCTGTATCAATTCTCCAATTCTACCCGTCGCGATTAAGCGAGTGGTCTGGATTCAAGATCACAATAGACTCAAGAATCGTTTCTCTTCAATAAGGCATTGAATTTAGCCACCTTTATAGGGGCTGCCACAAATACGTTCAGCGAATATGAAAATGAAAACGTTAATTCTAACAGATGCATTGCGGTGCGTATCATGAGCTCAAGCATCGATGTTAATATATAGATAAATCAATACAACTGCACTATCTTGCATCCCTCTGCTCAAGCTGCTTGCATTGCTGTAGATTGAACCCAGAAGGCCACTTTGGTCATACCTGCGTTGTGTATTAACCATAGAATATTATGTGTCTCTGCTGCACAGTGAACCCTAAGTCGCCTGTGAAGTCATTTCGAAAACAGGCGGTCATTGTGTATTGGCGTCAAATTTGTGAAATACTAAAATTGGCCACCAAAAAAAAACATGCTGTTGTTGCTGACATGCCGATCTCGACACAACTCTGTGCAGCGCTTTGTGACCCTCGGGTGATAAGCGCTCTAGAAGCGCCACTATCATTACCGTAATTACATGTGACTGGCAGTGTGGGGCACAGCAGAGCCCACTATCAGAGACTAAACGCCACTGGTCGCGAGTGGGAAGTAGATTTGGCCACAGATTGTTATTTTTTGTTAATGATTTTGTTCGTACACCTACCACGTGGGCAAGAAAGTATATCCCACGGGGGAGAGGGGGGGGGCAAACACATCCAATCTCTCGGCAGGGCAAACAGCAGTGATAACCCGACTTAGAACACTCCTGTAAAACATTTAACGAAAGCTGCAAGGCCAAATAAAGACCTTTAAAGGTTCCAAAGCATTGAAAAGATGATTGGTGCCCCAACCCCATGTGTAATTCAAAATGAAAAACAACACTAAAACGTAAAGATTGTGTGTTCTCCCTGTACCCGCGTGGGTTTTCGCTGGGTACTCCAGTTCCCACAGCCCCCCCACCGTCCAAAGGCCCTCGGTTGCAAAGGTGAATTGGCCTGGTGCGTAAATTGCCCCAAAAAGTGTGCCCTGCAATGTACTGGCGTCACATCCTGGTTAGAACCCATACCTTGCACCCTCTGTCGGCCAGGAGAGGCTGTGCCCCCTCCTCCCCCCTCCCCCGCAACCCTATACAGGGTTAAGCAGCTATTGATAATGAATGAATAAAACGTAAAGTGACATTAATTTTTTTTTTAATTACCAAAACTTACATGCATGCTGAAATTAAATTCGCTTCTTTATGGATTTTATAACTGCAAAATCATGGATAAGTTCATCAAAGCTGATTCGACAAAGTGTGTCAGATTCCATACACAGTAAGGACAAACAAGTCTGTCTGGACAACATTGTTGTTCTGAGGTTTAATTTTTATTCTTTTCAGCTGATAAAAATACATTTCTGTGGACCAGTTATTAATCATCAATGTTAGAAAATTACGTAGTGCAATCTGTACATTTTAGCAAATACAAATTGCATTCCGTCTGTCACTATTATGTCATTAATATCAATGTGATTGTATTTATTTTTCCTGTTGCATTTAACTTTGCTCGAATAAAACAGTGGAACTGCCATAGCTCTCCAAAAATTGAAGTTCCAGTCATTATGGTACGAGTCAACAAGCATTTGGGAACATTGTAAAATGAGCCAAGAAACGCGATTGCTTTCGGCATAAAAAATATCCTTCTGCAATGACTGATACCTGGACAACAAAATTGGTGGGAAAAGTTCAACTGAGCCAGTGTTGTCATTTTTCCAAATAATAACGCTCGTATGTTGCAAAGCAAACTTCTTGTACACTTTTATATATATATAAAAAAATCACCTTTAATAAGGCCATCACCACTAAAAAAAACTCCCTCGTTTTGTTGGTGCCCTGAGCACATCTGCCTATTGGGTCATATAGCAATGACATCCTGCATCCGCAAGAGTTCGAGTGGCTTTGTGTGTCTTTGTGAGAGAATGGGGTTTGGAGTGAGAGTTATGGTTGCAGGGGAAAGGAGGGTGTTTGAGGGGGGGGGGCGAATTGGTCGAAGATGCCAAGGATAGCTGGAGGCCAGAGGTTTATATCTGATGAGCCGAGCAGTTGTTAAAAGTGCCAGGTAGCCCTGTTACCCCCACTGGGCAAGAGCCACCGAAACACGCACTACAGCCCTAGTTTGTCTTTTATGATATGTTGCCAATCTAATATTCACCACCTTTATATCTGAAAGCTGTGCATAAACTGAGACATTAAATATACGTGTCACCCACTCGCTCACACGAGGATGAAAATCACTTGAGAAAACGTATCGAGCAAATGAGACAGGCTTGGCAGACTATTAAAAATACAACTCGTTGCTTACAGTGTTTATTTAGTTCAGCTACAACATATATTAAACAGTCTTGAATGGTCTGCAAGTAAGAATGTATTGACACCCAAGTAAAAGCCACTCTTAGTAGCAATTTATTTTTAAATGGCTGGAGATTTAACTGCGTTCTCTTTCTTAGCAGCCATGTTCCCAGCAATCAAGTACAAAGGCACTGCAATCATCTAGTTTGAGTAGCACCTGTGAATGTTGGAAGTCTACAATAACGGCACGTAAGAATATAGGTGGGTGGCACGGTGGCCCAGTGGTGAGCGCTGTCGCCTCACAGCAAGAAGGTCCCGGGTTCGAATCTCTCGGCTCGGGTGCCTTTCTGTGTGGAGTTTGCATGCTCTCCCCGTGTCCACGTGGGTTTTCGCCGAGCACTCCAGTTTCCTCCCACAGTCCAAAAGCATGCTGCTACATAGGTTGATTGGCTCGCAGGCTAAATTGCCCCACAGTGCCCGGCGATGGACTGGCGTCCCATCGTCGGTATATCCTTGCCTTGCGCCCTGTGTCTGCCGGGATAGGCTCTGGCTCACCGTGACCCTGTATAGGACTAAGCGGTTTCAGACAATGAGATGAGATGAGAATATAGGTGGGATGTGGGGGTCATATGAAAGATAATGGCACAAAAACATCGCAAACGCTCAACTTTTGCATTTCTATCAAACTTTTTTCTGAATGTCACAGGCTGTTAAAGCCATTAATGTAAATGCAGCAACTGATGCACAGACTCAGGTTACTATTGCTGATTTCCCGTCGAGTTCCGTCGTTGTTGACGTGCCGTTCTCTCCGCAGCGCTTTGCAACCTTCGGGTGAATATCGCTCCAGAAATGCAATTTATTATTTATTATTATTATTAATGTCCCTGGACACCAAAAAGAGAGCTCCTCTCATCCGCGAGACTATCACCCACAATTCCCATTGTTCGTACGACACGACGATAAGGAGGGTCCCATTCTTCCTGTAACCTACATTGTGGAATTTCTTTATGTAACCTGCCAAATTTCCGTTGTTAAGAGTAGTCACGTGGCAAATAAATACCAATTATGTGCAGGAGTTAGCCATCCCATTTTTCCTGGCATGTACAAAAGGAACATTTCATTACTCCTATTGTCCGCAATTTTTTTCAAGTGTAACGGCTCAAGAGATCCGCAAATCAAGGATAAGTGGATTGCATTTGCGGATATGATTCATATTGGTTCCGTACATGCCAGCTGATAAAACAAGTTACCTTGTGACAAGTGGATAAACACCACAACGTTGCAGAAACATGGTGAGATATATTTTTAATGTGGTTTGGTAAGTACACCATAAGCCGCCCACGACAGACGTGTGAAAGGACAATATTCAATCCATGCTGGGAAAATTATTGATATGGTATTGGAACGAAGCACTGTCAAATTTAACTGACGGACAGGATAACACATGTGTTCCTGTGGGTTATGACACCAACTGGCTGCTGAATATAAACTAAGAAAGAAGCAACGGTTAAACAGCAAATGTCGAATTCACCCTTTGCAGTAAGCCTCTCCACCCTAGGTAAGTGTTCAGACATCAAGAGTAGCTCGTGTCTAAATGGCTTCAGGAGAACAGGACGCATCAACCTGAATAACAAAACCACAGTTGGGATAATACATGCGCCGGATTTTTGTGTCGCTCAAAGGTAATAAGATTTGTGTTTTTTTGGGATTTGCAACTGCCATCATCTTAAAATGCCGTCCATGTAAACGCAGGCTTACTTCACTGCATGACAATGATATACCACGTTTAACCCTGTATGCGTCACAATGTGACTACGGTAGAGCGACGTGGAACACAAAACTAGATGACGCAGTATTTCGCGTTTGTTTACATAAATCTGCAGCTAGGAGATTTGGCAAGTATATGCATGTGCGTTTCATGGTGACCCTACGTGTAGAATACGGCAATAATATAAACCTATAAGGGAGTTTGATTAATCACTACAAGAAAATATAATTTAATCCATTGCCGATTGACATTCTACATTCATGGTTCGTGGCATCGTTTGATTAATCAAGGCAAAGAAGAACACATTGGGACATCATCAAGCCTCCTCAGCATGGCGAGGCATATTAAACCAATTCCGTGTACCTCAAAGGACGCTTGCGATTAAGGGCCATTGGGAACAGGTGTTGTTCGCGAAAAAAGAAGAAAAAAACCTTTAACAATACTTACCGGCTTGTTATAGAAATTATAAACCGCACACACCCCCCTCCGCCTCCCTTTCTTTCCCCCGCCTCTCCCTCCTTACCCCGCTTTGCCTCTTTCCACCCCCTCACCACCTCTCTGCTTCCATCCCTGCAAAAGCCTGTGTCCTTGCAATGCATTCATTCACCGTCCGCCCGAGTCTACGCCGCCGCTCGCGAGATGACCGCGCGTCGATTATTCCACACCACGCAGTTAGCATGCAGTGAAAGGGGGCACTGCCGCGCCCGGATTTCCAAACCGGGTTCTGCAAACGCACCTGGAGTGCAGCTCCGTGCTGTTGTTGTTATACTTGCTGCCACGCTCCCACATGCCGTAATCCGGCACGCGGTAAGCCCTCTCAACGCAGTAGACCAGGTTCTGAACAAACGCGACCTGCCGAGACAAGCATCGGTGACAAAAGTTAACTTCGATCAGTTGTGCCACCTCGGGGGATGACCTTCACAGATCTGTGGAGCTCAGCAGGCCTGATTTTGATCACCACTTGTATGGGTGATCAGACGGAAATGACTTGCCCCCAGGGCATTATGTTGTTCGTTAAATACACTATCTCCCTTGGCCTCAGCTCAGTCTATGCCATTGACCCGTGGGAGGGTGCACTGTGCCATACAAGTAACCATGTGGAGTACAGAAGATGCCGGTTTGTTTTATTATAGTGCCGCTATCGTTGTTAAAATCACCCCTAAGATGCCTTCCAATGGCTTTTTCAGCTAAGTTTTACTTAACTACAAAAAACAATAATAAACATGACTCCTGTCATTCAGGGGCTCAGGGCATAAAAGAAAAAGTGTCAGCAGCCTGATTTAGTATTGCAATTATTGTTATTGCTAGGTAATGTTCCACTCGTATTTTGAAAGCATGTACATTTTTAGTCTGTCCATCAAACAACAGTTGATAGATCCAATCGCCAAGAAGCTTAGAAATATAAGGAGCATGAAATGGGTTTAATATTCCACTGATAACATTATTTTTCGCCTTCAATTTTCAAATAAAAATATGTTCTGAATAAAAATAAATCACTTCATTGCAGGTAACGAGGTGACTCGTGCTAGAATTTTATTACAACAAAAATCGTGTGGCACGTTGTGTGGACTGATTACCCCGAGTTTTCAGGCTTACATAAATAGGGGGCAGAGGATTAAACATCAATCGCACAATTTGTAGTCGGTGATTTTCTGACATAAAAACCATTATAAAGGCAATTACTCAGCATGCAGAACAGCATAAAATGCCACATCCAGAGAGACCCATTATAAAAGAAACAAAAATGTTAAAAATAAAAAAATGGTTAAGACGTTAAATTTGAGCAAAAAAGGACCGATGCAAGAGTTTTACCATACAGTTAATAAAAGCACAAATTATTCTGCACAGGCATATATTAACAAGATTTGGTTATTTGCGCACATGTGATTTTGCAGTGCGCGTATATGGGCCATAAGCATGAGCCAATGCATGCATTTTCATGTTTACATTAATGACAATTCATTACCAATGAAGTACCCGATTGTTATGAGCCCTGGATTACCCTCCCAAAAAAACACATTGGCACAATTGTTCATGTGAAAATATTAATAATCAGCTGTCACGTAGAAGAGGGCATACACCACGGTTTACTTATGCGATCTAAGACTCAATCATGAATAATTCTATTGGTCGGAAAAGCCCACGTCTTTGCAAGTAATAGTTCAACAACTACTAACGAAAGTAAAAAAAAGTAACACAATTACAGCAATTTAAATGGCTGAAACAGCAAATAAATATCTTACAATATTGAATGCCATGTATGAAAATACCTATACATGCACGAGCAAGTATGAATGTGAGCATGCGTTAGGAAGTCTAGTTAATAGCGACTATGATATTAGCAGTTGCGTATATATATACAATTTTAAGCATAGTTGCTTGATAAGAAATGCTCACACGTAGCCATTATTACCTCATCTGTGCTGTAGATGATCTGAAGGCCAGATGTAATCATTTCCACCAGATAGAGGAGGAAGAGTGACACGGCGTCAATCTGAACAATGTTTTTCAAGAGAACACAAAATGGGGAGAGAAAAAAAACACACACCTTTAAAAACAAGTATTAAATGTCGCAATAGTATTTGTTTCCAGGAACCGCTAGCAACAAGCCACAGCAGCAACTGCCGGGATCAATTGTGCGAAATGAGAGAAATGCCTAGGATCTGTCATGCCCCAAAAGCAACAGCCGATAAAGCAGACAGACAGGTTAAGCAGAAGCAAATGAACTTGATCGCATAAAAGGACAGCCAAATAATCAACTTATGTGTAGTACCTGTTGCGCGAATCAGATGTGGCAAGCAGTTGTAAAATGGCATTGTAGGTGACACCATACCGCTGTGTAGTTCAGATATAAATGTAAAAATAAAATCGTGATGGGAATTTTTAAATGTCAATGGAGTGCATTTTATGCATGATCACTAAAATCAGGACAGCGAACGCAATGGGCCTGAACGCCATTATGCAACAGCATGCTTGCTGCAGGCCAGCGCACAAATTCACATGAGCAGTGACGTTTGCGCTTTGCTACCAGTGGGCTCGGGTCCCTGAGCGTGTGCGCGATTGGTTCCTGGCTCACGCTGACCCCAACTGAGAGGAAAATCGAGTACGCTCCGGCACTCACCGCGACTCGTGCGTAAACCACGGTTTCACGTCACGCGGCGGAGATAAATGCATCGGCGGCGTTGTCTTCCAGTATCCAAATTCAATCTTAAGCAATGAGAAGGTGATGGGGCTTCCCAGTGAAACACATTAATGCAAGTGCGGCCAATGTTTGAAGACCATTCTGGGCTGACAAGGGACGGGCGTATTGAATGTCAATACTGCATTCATCACCAATGATATTTTATACATATATCTATATATATATGTTGAACTTCAATTTACACACATTCTCTCTACAATGCCACACCGACAGTATGTCTGCAATTAACAAAACAAACATGAATCTGTTTCACTGCCTTTCCAATGCACCTGATTTGCTGTTGGATGACAAAGTTTATTTATGCAAATGTTATTGTTGTTGATGTGCCGTTCATGTGTCGTTGTTGTTGTTGTTGGCATGCCGCTCTCTCCACAGCTCTGTGCAGCACTTTGTGACTCTTAAGTGAAAAGCGCTCTAGAAGTGCTATTATTATTCTCATCTCATCTCATTATCTGAAACCGCTTAATCCTATATAGGGTCACGGTGAAGCCGGAGCCTATCCCGGAAACACAGGGCGTAAGGCAGG
>JAZEWT010000002.1:4355970-4374451 GCA_036362905.1 Mordacia mordax
TGCAAACTCCACACAGAAAGGCACCGGAGCCGAGAGACTCGAACCTGGGACCTTCTTGCTGTGAGGCGTCAGCGCTAACCACTGCGCCACCGCGCCGCCCGCTATTATTATTATAGTGCACATTTTTTTTGGAATGCTCTCATTACAATGCTTTGATTGGGCTGAGTTCCGGGGTAGAATCTGGTATTTTATTTCGCATGCTATGAAAATAATTGTTTTGTTTGAAATAAATTCAACAACGCACTCATGCAATGACGTGTTTTTTCTCAGGGTAATGTGATGAGTGATGCATTCAATTACAGAGTGAGAAATGTTTCAAATTCTCATACGAGTAAGTTTTTATTGAAGGTGGAAGGAACCATTTAGCGATGAAGATCCTTTTTAAGAGCTGCCTCGCTGCGAGATGTATGTAAGTTACACCACTGCAAGGCACCGGGGGCAATTTTAATCAGGACACTTAGCCAAGGCAGTATGGCTTTGGACTCTGGGAGAAAAACGGAGTACCTGACGAAAACCTACGCAGACTTGGGGAAAACACGAAAATTCCACACAGAAAGGTAATCGAACCCTGGAAACCGAACCCAGGCCCATGTTGCTGTGAATGCTGCGTAATGTGCCCTATATATATATCGTGTATCAAATTCAGTCACCATTCCCAGTGCCTAACATAACTCCCGAAGACGAACACGTCATCCTGACACGGTATTTACATCCTCAAGGTACGCAGGCATTCTCTCGTATCTACCCATGCCTCTGCCATTAAAACATCCACACCATGCTCAAAATGATCACCATTCATTGTTATTAACCTCAAACAAGACGACATAGTTACGTCGTCTAAAACAAGACGATGTAGCAATGACATTTCACTTGAAGCTTTCAAGAGTTACACCTTTAAATCTAAATTACAAAAAAAACAACGCAAGGTGATCATTGAGGGCCTGGTCAAACGATTTGCTCCTAAGTGAACTGTACGACTTCCAATCACATCGAGAAGTGTTTTCCAAACAACAAGACGGAAGTGTAATATTGCCATACCTCAAGGTGGCCTTTCTATACAGCAGAATCGCATTTGATACAGTCCTCTGAAGGGTGGTTATTAGCAAATGAATACCCTTCCAGACACTCACGAGAGACGGCTTGACAGAATGTCACTGCGAATAAAGAAGCACAGCCCCTCCCTTCCATCTGTACTATTGAGAGGCCAGGTAGAGGCAGAACAAAGAGTGCAAGTGGGACAGCTGAGAGGGAGCTCTTGCTCTGAGTGGGACAGACAGCTGCCACGCGAACCATTGATTGGGAAGGTCGATATGCAGCCTGCAGATGAGCTATCTCGGATTTCCGTGTGCCTCCGTTACACTTGAGACCAGAGAGGAGGGAGCTGGCTTTGAGCCTTATCAATGCGTGACAATGACAACGATCCGGAACGCGACTAATTTTACTCCCACAAAAGCGAGCGCGTCAACGGAGGCGTCATGTTTTCGAGCCATGTAACAGAGTGGCGATTTGTAGCAAAAATAAATAGCCGGGCTATCGGTCGCGAAAGGCGCTCCGCTTTTTTGCGAGGGCATCCGATAAGGTTTGCACGGGGGGCTGCAGCCGTTTTCTGTGCTTGAGAACATGGACTGTTATTGTAACATTTAGGATAAGAGCCAAACTATTTTGGAAGGATCAGTGCAGATTTAGATCTGTACGCTTTAGATGAAAAAGCAGAAAGGAATTTTTCGTTCATCTAAAACTAATTCTTGTTTCCACGCAATAGGGATTTGAATAAACTTGTTTTTACTCAAAGCTCAGTAACACGTAACTATACGTTATTTTAATAATTTTAATTACAGGTTATAAAAAAGTGAATGCAAAAAAAATATTAAGTATAAATGGTTTTTATAATTTATTTGACATTAAACGGCAACCTTGACATTGGTGTCACCGTTTCATTTTATATGGAGTTCTGGGCATCTCAGAGTATAATATTCATATTTAATTAAAGCGCAATCAATATATAATTTCCAATCGCTAACCCGACAGCGCCTCCCTTAATTCAGAGTCAAACCACCTGCGCATAACCCGGCACAGCCAAGGTTATGCACCTGTGGAGAAACGCCAGTCTCGTGCTTAACCATGCCATCGCCTCGCAGTCCAACTCGCTCTCGAGATATCATTCTGGGCATGTGTTGAAAGCTCTGTGGAACCCATCCCAGTGTATTACCTGAAGGTGTCCATACTCCTTGTAGTTGTACACCACATCCCCCGTCTCGGCGTGGAATATCGAGTGCAGACACTTGAACGGGCATGGGTCTTGCTTAAATTGTTCCACCTGCAACACAGGGCAACATCCAAAATCCTGAAGCCCACGCCTGTACCTGTGAACACATGTATCGCACTCTAAATTTGTGTTCAGCGTTACAGAGTGTACCGACGCAGATTTATACGGCTCGATGTATGAGAACTGCCCTCTAGCGCCGCTCTCGTGGGACAGCCGTGTCAAGCGTTCCTCCTCTCTCCACGGCGACATACTGCCTCCTCAATTGGAAGCGTCACGCTCACGCCTCCAATGTGAGAGATGAAACATCCCGAACGAGAAAGGAGGAACCGCACGACATGGCTATCCCGAAACAACAGCTCTCGAAAGCTATGTTTGTGGAGCGTTGAAATTATTACATATCGAGGTTTGTGACCTTTCAATGAAACGCGTGCTATAAAAGATGACTGTTACCCCAACACGTGTACATGCTGTATTGCATATTCAGCACAGGGCGGCGCGGTGGCCCAGTGGTTAGCGCTGACGCCTCACAGCAAGAAGGTCCCGGGTTCGAATCTCTCGGCTCGGGTGCCTTTCTGTGTGGAGTTTGCATGCTCTCCCCGTGTCCGCGTGGGTTTTCGCCGGGCACTCCGGTTTCCTCCCACAGTCCAAAAGCATGCTCCTGGATAGGTTGATTGGCTCGCAGACTAAAATTGTCCCGCAATGCCCGGCGATGGACTGTAGTCCCGTCGTCGGGTGTATTCCTGCCTTACGCCCTGTGTTTCCGGGATAGGCTCCGGCTCACCGTGACCCTATATAGGATTAAGCGGTTTCAGATAATGAGATGAGATATTCAGCACAAAGGCAATGGCCGTCTCTCTGGAAGGCCTGTTATGAAACCCTGTGACGCAAGAGCACCTGCACTCAAACTCTTTACCATGGAGCATGAATCGAGGTGTACATTATTTCAATTAAATTGCTCAACTTCCGATTTTACACACCACAGGTGCTAACAGTGGTCTGTAATTTGGTGAGAGTAAGTTAAACAGGGATGCAAAGGTTACAAAGTTTTTTATTACGCTAAAAAGGCTCATTATGCAAATAATATTCTAAATGTGCATTTAATTTACCCCTGTTTGGGTCAATCCAAGCTTTTATATTTCCTACTGAGTGCAGAAGAAGTTATTTATTAAGGCACTTTGTAACCCTCGGGTGAAAACCACTCTAGAAATGCAAATATCATTATTAAATAACAGTATGTAAAAGTTAACATATAGAGAGCATTGACATTACCAAGTGGTACTTAAAACTGTAATTTGATTTTCGCAGACTTAGTCACTGAGATCACACTTGTGTTGACACACGTAGAAGACTCCACTGTGTTTGTGAGTGACACAGAAACATGTCTTGCTCTAATCCCTTCCCATTGAACGCAAGACCTCAAACTAAACCCCACGAATCTTACACCACTTGCTACAAATGGACACCGAGTGATTTCACAGATACGGGACTGGAGACAAGCTTTAGAAAAAAAAAATAGACAAGTGCAAAGTCTAGCGCTGTGTTAATGAAATCACTCGTGTGCCTCAAGGTCTTGCGAGTGAAACGGATGAATTTCAACAATCAGTGCAGACAAAACAATTCTCAACAAGCGGACAATACTCTGGAGATATACTCAACACCTTTGGATTGCTCTGGAAAGCCACACGCAGCTTTGAAAGAGCAAGCACGCTGACATATATTTATTTATTTCGCTTTTGATCATTCACAACACGTACTTTCCTGTTCTACTTTTTTTTTAAACAAACACAATAAATTGAAATGGATGGCTCTGATGTAAACACTGCTTGAGAGAAGGACAGATTGACATTTTTACTTAATTTCCCTTGCCAAATTTTGTATTTTAAGGTGTACAAAGATTCTTGTCACTCTGAGCTAAGGGCAGTCGGTAAATGTCAGGGGTATCATTACTGGTTTAGTAAAGGCTCCGGCACGGCACAGGTTTGGTTCTCCTCCACCCCCACCCCCACCCATCGGTCCAAGCTTTCTCGCTAAAGCATTGCAAAACCAGGTCGCTCGTTCCACCTCCGCACAGAAAAAATGCGTCGCATATACTAAAGACGGCCGTCTGTCTCCCGGAGCTGCCTCTGTCCCCCACACACCGGGCTCCCGCCTCACCGTGGCAATGCCCTCTGCAACCACCCACCGCCGCCCCATCGAGTAATTCCCGCAGTACTCCCAAGACTACTCCAGCCTCTGAGAATCACATCTTGTGGGCGAATGGCGTGTGGCGTGTGTGCACGCCACACACAATGTGCCGGTGAGCTCTGTGCAGGGAACTTTGCTTTCCATTATCATATCCTTCATTGGCAAATTAGAGCGCATTCATATTTCAGCTGGTAGTGAGGAGGAAATTAAGAAACACTTTTGCTAGTAAGAAGGTCCCGGGTTCGAATCTCGGCTCGGGTGCCTTTCTCTGTGGAGTTTGCATGTTTTCTCCCCGTGTCCACGTGAGTTTTCACCGGACACCCAGTTTTCTCCCACGGTCCAAAAAACATGCGGCTGCATAGGTTAATTGGTTTGCAGACTAAATTGCCCGCAGTGCCCGGTGATGGACTGGCATCCTATCGTGGGTATATCCCTGCCTTGCGTCCTTTGTCTGCAGGGATAGGCTCCGGCTCACCGCGACCCTGTACAGGACTAAGCGGTTTCTGACAATGAGGCAAGACTTTTGCCTGTACCTACACTTGTGGACGTTCATTTTTTTTGCAACAGATAGCCGTGTTTTGTCCTCGAAGTTGCAATTCAAAATGCTGTTCCTGCTTACATGTTCTGGATATAATTACAACTCAAAATGTGTTTTACTTATCTCCAGTGATGTTTTGCAATATTAATGGTATTGGCCATAGTATATGTTCACATGAATCGCTGTATATGCCTGCACAAAAAATTACTATGTTGCGAAATGCGAATTGAGTCATTTCTCTCAAGTCCATGCAAATAGTTCAGATGTTGTTGACATGCCGTTCTCTCCACAGTTTTGTGCAGCGCTTTGTGGCCCTTGGGTGAAAAACGCTCTAGAAGTGCATATATTATTATTACCCATCGTTTGCAAGTGAACAAGCCATGAACTTGATGAATACTATAAGAGCTAAGCTCGGAGAAAAAAATTCAGCGGTGCACAACGGTGATTGCTAATATACTCGGCTAAGTACGTAATACACACAAGAGTTACTTGATAAAGAACTAAAACAAAGGATTTTCCTCACGGTCTACTTAGGACGGCTGATGAGAACATTTGGAATACCGCAGCGGGATGGGGGTTCGGGGGAATGTTTCCGCAGTACCCTTTCGTTAAACAAAGCGGATGACATTTAGTTTCTATGAATAATATTAAACGAGCAAAAGATGCTGCAGATTTAACAAAAGAGACCACCGAAAGGTTAACATTTGCTCAGGTGAACCAACACATAATTTCGTAAAGGGGAATGGTGAATTTTTTATGAAGGCCATAGCTCTGGGCTTTTGTTATTCCTTGCTTTAATCAAGCTGATGAAGAGAATCAATGTCTCTAAAGGTAAAAGGAAACACAATTGGTGATTTTGTTTAAAAACGCTAAGAAAGCATACCAATTTGCACAGTGACCTTCATAAAATTTCAATGCGATTTGAAATCTGACCTGGCCACTAACGCTCAGTGCACCTGAACTGAGCGTCCTGAGCAGCGGTGGTGGAATGCGCCGTGTGGCTCTGAGTGGGAGTGATTTGGAATACAAAGTTCCTCAATATATCCTTTAAGTGCTGTGAGCAAGTACTTATCAAGGCCGGCATGACAAAAGGGGATGGGTGGCCAGCACAGGATACAAGACGACACTTTTAGCAGCTCGATGCATGTTTGCTTCCAAGCACTGCTCTTTCGGGATAGCCGTGTCGAGCGCTCCTTCTCTCTCCTCCAATGTGGGAGGCGAAATGTCACAAAGGAGGAGGGGCAATCGACGCAGCTATCCCAAAAGAGCAGCTTCTGAAAGCAATAATGAACACATTTAAATGTGTTTTTTTCTCAAAAAAAATATATTCACTTAACACGTACATTTTCAGAGCCGACAATAAGATTAATAATAGATTTTTTAGGTAATACAACGTTATAATCTGGACAATTCTTGTCGCAATACTGTCCACCACTCAAAAATGCCGACCTACATGAAATCATGACACTTACACCCACATGTTAATGCACCCAATTATTATTGTTTAGCTCACAGGTAAGTTAAAAGAGTAAATCTGACAACCAAAGTGAGCAACTGGATATAATGCTTCGCTTGAAACTACACCACACATTATGAGCAAAATCTACAATATGAATCCTGGAAGTGAGAATAACCGCGTCACCTGACCATGATTTGCAATGTATGCTTATACTATTTTGGCTGCAATATAGTTTTCACCAAACTTATATACCTCATTTTTTTTGTTTTATGTCACCCATCTCAATGCCACAATCCCATTGCCTCCCCCGGTGACTCCAACGTGTCATTTGGGTCATAATCCGAATCCAGCTGGGTCACGAATAGATATCAGAGCATCGTTCCAGCCTTGCGGGAGAGACAAAGGTGGTCAGGTCGGGTGGTGGGACCGGCCGTGCCCACCACCCCTTTGCTTTGCCCCGTCAGCTTTAACAGGCGCTGCTCTGGCCAGCGCAAGCGAAACCCAAGTCCGACGGGATAGTCAGCAGGATGGAGGGATTTTGCGGTGCCAAAGGCGGAAGGCAGATCAAGCACAGTCGGAACAGAGGAGAGAGAAGTGCCATGAGCAAGCTGGCTACAGAAAGAAGAGCAGTTTCAGTTGAGTGTCTTGGACGAAAACCGGAATGGAGGGGGGCGAGCAAAGAGTTGTGGAATAGAAAATTTGATAATTGATGGTGGAGAGTGCATTCCCGGGTTTTAGAGATAAATGGAGGGAGGGATACTTGGCAATAGTGATCTGGGATAGGTAGAGGGTAATTTTTTTTTTAAGAATAGGAGTGGAATGTAAGATGCCAGAAAAAAACGAAGTGTTAAGAACATGGTAAATTAAAGGAAGAATGGCATCAGCTGATGCCTGGAATAAGTTGAGTGGGGACTGGATCTTGGATGTATGAGGTGTGTTTGTGATGCTGAATCAGCGCTAAGAGAACAGCTTCAGAAGTAGTCATGAAGGATGTAAGGGAGAGTTTGCGAGTGGAAGGTGCTGAAGTGCTGGACGGGGGAACCAGTGAAGACGGGGGGAATTGTGAAACTGCTTCTGCATGCTGGCTATCTTTCCAGTAAAGAAGTTGACAAATTCCTCCACACTAATTACACTGGGTGGGGGAAGAGGTGGAGGGTTGACAAGAGACTATAGAGAACCGTGTCTGAGCATTGGAAGCAGAGGCTTGGATAACAGATTGAAAGTATAATTGTTCAGTTGAGAAGCGAATGGATGAAAAGGCATAAAGGAGCGAGCGGTACTGGTTAAGTGCAGATGGTGATATTGTTCGTGAGCTTAATAGTAATAACAGTTAATAGTTGCATTTCTCGAGAGCTTTTCACCCGAGGGTTACAAAGTGCTGCACAGAGCTGTGGAGAGAACGGCACGACAACAACAACAACAATATCTGCACAGCATAAGATATCGTTTGTAGGGCAATAGCACTGCCGTACGTTTCTGGCAATAGCCCTTCGTCATAGAAATAAGCAAACTGCAAATATGATGCATGTTTTCACAGGTCAATAAAAACGCGGCCGCATGCTCGCTTAAACCTGGAACACTGTAAGACGGATGAAAGCCGTGGCTATGGCTGGGATGGATGAACTGGTTGAGAAACTAACCGGCAGGAAGAATCAATTCGGGTGGTGGTGGAAGAGTCCACTAGCAATTCCGAAAATAAGGCGATGTGGAAGTTGCCTTATGGCAGCTGCAGTGAAGGTGAAATGAGTAATATTTCTCAAGTTGTGCTGGACAGTTGCAGTGTCAGTGGTTGGTGGAGGACGAGATGGAAGTAAGAGAGAAAAAGAGATTAAATAATGATCAGACACATCAAGCGGTACAACAGAGGGAGAAGAGGGAGAGCAATCTCTGGAGAAAATGAGGTCCAAAGTATGACCGGCTTTGCGGGCGTGAGAAGTGTTGGTCCGACGAAAAACAGAATGACCGCAAGAGAGAGAGAGAAAATCAGCAGACGGAGATGAGTTAATAAGATGAATATTCAAGTTACCCAACAAGACCGACGAGACGGTATCGGAGGTGATTGCAGAAAGTAGGAAGTCAAGTTCATCAAGGAAATCGGAAAGGGGTCCAGCAGGGTGATAGATTACAACCAAGATGAGATGAGAGGGAAGAGACACCTCGACAGAGTGAAACTCAAAAGTGGAAACCAAAATTAAGGCGAGTACAGGTCCGTGTTTGGCCCCATGGGATTGACACGCCGTGGTACAAGCATGCACACTGATCACCCACCTTGTCCGCCTGCCTCATGTAACAGTAAAGGATGCCTCGTACGCACTTGATAGCACAATGCTCCAGCTCATGGGTCCTCCCTTTGTCATCATCCAGGCGCCTGCGGACACATAGCGATCGTTCAGTGTGGCCAACGTCCAGCGGTGAGACGTTGCAAGGGAGATGGGGAGGGTTAAAGAGTTGCAGCAGGGCATAAAGAAAATTGCGAACCACGTCCAAAGAACATTTGTGAATAAAACAGACCAACCCACACCTTATACACCTTCCGTCATGGCACACGCAGGCAGGTTATCTGCCGGTGCATTGCGCTATTTCATGCAGAAAGTCTTCCGCTAAAATGTCACCATTCGTGTTTGCACATTCCACACATCACAGTTCTCAAAGAAGTAAGCAAGGGCTTATTCATGGCCAAGCTCGGATGCACCAATATTATAAATTAACTTTTCAAGCAAAGAGAAGAGCACTGAGCTTCGACACAGCTTGGCTGATATGCGCCACGACGCATGGCAAGTCACTTCTCTGGAATATAAATGGACATTTCACAGATTGCACCTGGCAAGACTTTTCAAACATTGGAACAAGTTAAGTTTTAAGTAACATCCAATTTCCGATCCATACGGTCAACCGCTCAACAATAACAACAACAAAAATCTGCTACAAACAGCAAAAATGAACTCATAACAACGTTTACATCCATGAAAAACACTCACCAAACATGTCACTGTTACAATAATATATATGTTGGCAAATCATGTCAGTGGATGACAAAATTTACGAAAAAATCAAAAAGGACCCAACCAAGATAATGGAAAACCCGCACAAAAATCATCATCAAGCAAAATGTCCCAGGTGAATAGAGAAGAAAAAAGTAAACGCATAAAACAACATAATTATTAGGCTATAAGGGCACCCCGTACTCTCCACGAGTAAGTGCAATTGGATCACCATGCTAAGAAACTCACCAAGTACAAATCTCAATAAGTTCAACCCAGAGTGGGGCTTATACCCTCATACATTAAGAACTCAAGGCACTTCATTGGAGCACTGAAACAAATGACACTTGACCCAATAGATCTGCTCATCAGTTCTGAAGTGGTCTCTCTATTTTTGAAGATAACCATTAAAGATGCTGTCAAAATCAACGACAAACTAGACCGTGGGAACTAGCTAAAAAAAATGGCCAATCACATTACTGGACGTGTTGGTGAAAGGAGACACGGATGGGACACTCAGCCACACAGTGTATAGAACAACTACGTGGACAGAAACAAGGGTCACTGCCATACGTCAGCCCACTGTTCCAAAACAATATTATACCAAAACACGTCAGAGAGGAGCTATAACATTTACAACAAACACCACTCGGCAACAGATACACAAAGAGACAGATCCAACTCACAATTTGAAGCGAAATCCACAACAGCAAAATCTTGAACATGACGATAAGGGTATCAAAACCTATGCCTTCTTGCCATATGTCAAGGGCACCACAAACAAGATCAGTAAATTACTCGGGAAGTACAACATAACAGACATCTTCATAGTACATTAGAACATACAGCAGCACGTGATCAAATCACCGAAACACCGGCTGCCACTGCAGAGGTGTACTGCATTCTACGCAGCAAATGTGAAGAAGTATATATTGGCCAAACAGACAAAATGATCACCACAAGAGAGAACACAGGGCGGCACGGTGGCCCAGTGGTTAGCACTGTCGCCTCACAGCAAGAAGGTCCTGGGTTCGAATCTCTCGACTCGGGCGCCTTTCTGTGTGGAGTTTGCATGCTCTCCCCGTGTCCGCGCGTGGGTTTTCGCCGGGCACTCCGGTTTCCTCCCACAGTCCAAAAGCATGCTACTGCATAGGTTGATTGGCTCGCAGGCTAAATTGCCCCGCAGTGCCCGGCGATGGACTGGCGTCCCATCGTCGGTATATCCTTGCCTTGCGCCCTGTGTCTGCCGGGATAGGCTCTGGCTCACCGTGACCTTGTATAGAACTAAGCGGTTTCAGATAATGAGATGAGATGAGAGATGAGAGAGAACACAAGGTTGCACTGCGTTTGTTACACTAAGGAGAAATCGGCAATGGAAGCCCACGCTGTCGACAGAAAACGCACAATCGAAGTTGATAATATGCATGTGCTGGCTGCAATCTGCCACAGAGGCCTAAAATTGATCCGTAAAGCAAAAGATTCACCAGGCAGCAAAAGGCACAAATCGAAAACAAGAAATGAGACTAAAAGATATGCCAAACGTGGAAACCAGCTTTAAAATTTAACAGAAACCAGCTCAAAACATTTACTACAGGTAACAGTAGAAACAGGACTTCTAAGAGAACAGCTAAGAACTTCTAAAAACAACTAAAAATTCTGCATTGAAAACAACTCGACGGACATTCTAGACATCACAGGAGTCGAAAAAAGACAGTGGCAATCCTGAGAGGAGTGATCAGACAGCCCAGACATCACAGTGGACAAGAATGACAGTGGATCCCAGGAGACATTAGCACAGGACTCACGGAAAAAACCTGGGAAGAGAGAAGGTATGACAAAGGATCAAAGGAACGTGATGTCAGGCAACATATAGCATACCATACTCATCTTCACTCAGTCTCAAAACGCCTCCGGATTACTGCAACGGTCGGGGGCAAAACGTCACTAAGGGGAATGCTCAATTACAAAATATATTAGTGGGTATTTTTTTTTACTTAAGTACTTTTCTGAGAATTCGATTAAATGAATCGAACATTTTATTACTTTATTCCACGCGTTTTTTTTTTTCAAAATCTATTTTCAAAAAACTGGAAACTCACATTTAAAAAAATGGAACTTATCACATTAATTGTTGACAAAATATAGAATAAAAACCAGCTCCGAATTACACTAAAAATATACCCTTTGGAAAAGGTAGGTTTTATGCAAATTTTTTTACGTGAAAACACGCATAAGCAATTTCCAATGTTGTACAAATTATTAATAATCCGAGACCATATTAGCACAATTTGGCACAATTATTCAAGCGAATAACGGCATTAATAAAATAAACTACAATAAAAAGCTGAGGTTAAATGAGATGTAAAGATTACAAGTAAATTGTATAGGAAGTCCGTTTCAAAGCTGCGTTATCACAAATAGAAATCTGTTGAGATTCTTAGCGATCTATGTACAAACATGCAGGGGTCAATTACACTGTAGCGTTTTTTTTTCATCCATTAAATATTCATGCTGGGCAGACCAACTGACATGGACAGTTTAGATCAAACGTCACAGGGGAACACTTGCTATTTGAGAATTACCCACGTACGGGAATTTGGTCAAGGCCAGATTTTTATTGACCTGCATCAAGATTAAAGCCATGACACAGAGGTCAACGCCACGATATTTTGTCAAAAAATGCCAAGGGATTCTAATGTCCACAGAATACGCAACGGATGGTTTAACATCTGTAGTCACGGCACTGGCTAAGGCACTGCAGACCATGGCGATGTGAGACACTCGGTAAAGCTCTGCTCTGTCAGAACATTGGCTGCTTTACTGAGCAATCGATAGCACTCCATTCAGCAGCCAATTTTTATTTCCATCTAAATAATGACCAGGCTTAATACTGCTTAGCTTATGAAATATGAAATGATCACACTCAAAGTGATTACAATACTAATGTTCAAAGTATATGGTGCATATACAAACAGTACAAACAAGCATACGTATAGAAACACTCATTGTTTTTCTCATACGTGCACATTGTATCTTGTATATATAAAATACAGCATACAAGGTATATTCAGCCACAGTATAGCTTTGGTGTTGGGCAGTGATATGATGGTTAAAATTCACTGCATTATGAACTGGGTGATTCCAGTCTGACTCCTGGTTGAAAATCCTATGACATACAGGGGTGGGAAGGCCTTCATCCTGCAGTGATTTGAGAACAAATTGTATCTTTATGTTTTTTTTATTTACAATCGACTTTAGGCAGCAGGATGCAACTTAGTCGACACATGTCTCCAACTCATGAGGCCACAGGTTCTGATCTCAAATAGTCTACTCATCCCATCATCCCTCTACGGTCATTCATACGAGCAGCACATGTTCGGGGGTTTACGGTGATGGCCCTTCCCTGAAACATAACAGATAAGCACCACACAATGCTCACATAAACAAGAGGCAACTGTGTATATAGAGTGTACACACGTGCACAGTTTTCACGTAACTTCAAATTCAAGACACCAGAGTAACCTCCTTTATAATAGTGACCTGGAGCATTTGTCTGTCAGTAAGGGGTAATAAAAGCCAGGCATGATCCCAACTGTGTGTAACTGGAGGATTTGACAGAATTGGATGCTGACGCCAGTGCACAGTGGCCTTACTCCTTGCAAACGTCACGGGCTCTTTAACATCCACTGTGAAGCCGACGGCAAGGATCATTACAGTTGAGTACACCCAGCCACTGAAGTTAAACCGCGAACCTCTGCGATAAGCTCCGAACACACCGCTGCTAATGCGGCTCACATGAGCCGACGTTGTTCAAGCCGGACAGCAAAATGCTAACAGTTTGTCAACACTGGAATAACATGGGACTGTACGAGCACAACATGTCCCATACCTGCCCCTATAAAATCCAACGGCCCGAGTAAGCGGCGTTCGCACGGCAATGATGTTGACACGCACCGTTAGGCACGAGCAGGACCCGCGTTGCCACGCTGCAGAGACATACGCCCTGAAGGAGGCACACAGTAGTCCAGGCGGGTTATTGCACCGGAAAGAAAGGCGCTCGCCATTCGCGAATTATACAGTGGTGGAGTCACAGGTCGGCCCTCTTCCGTGTCACTGGAGTTCCGGGCTCAGCAGAAATCGCTTGAACGTATTGACTCGGAGCAGTTTAGCATTTGAACAATCAGATGGGGCAGAGAAATCAATTTCACGGACAAGTCGCATTAAACACGGGCGGATGAGCCATCACCTTGATGCATTTAAAAGGTAAAGGCTACCTTAACCACGAATGGGTTTTTCTACCACTGAGAAATCTATTGGACGTAAATAAATAACAAAACTGGTTTTGTTCCTTGGCATCTCATATGTATCATGGCATTTTTATAAGATCCCCACTCAGTTCTCCCGCTCAACATGAATATTCATCATTCATTTGTATGCATCAAGGGCCAAAACCACACACCTCCCTACCATACAAACAGTTTGCATGCAAATAGTTTTCCGATGTATTTATTTAAATAGTTCGCAAAAGGCAGGGCACTGTTGTGAATTTAAATTCACAAAGTAATTCTTATTCAAGACTTTGAGCAAAACAAGCTGGGAAACATTTGGTTGTGTTCAAACGTTCAGTTAACGTCCAAGGAATGATTATGCAAGGTGTTTGATGGTTTTCTAAGCGGTCAAAAACTTTTAACGCATTTTTTTTTTACAACTTTAATGCAGTTTAATTTATGATTGCCTATCAAATTCAGCTTCTAATTTAACTATGACCGCGTAATGATTTTTTAAATACATTTTTGTTGTTGAATACAAATCTATTTGAAGTTTAGATTTTATAACACTGCCATTTTGTATTATTATTAATAGTCTATTGCCGTATTTGTTCTGGCAGAAGCAATTGTAGTATAATTACTTACAAAGACCTTGACTATAATATCACACTAACATTTGCCATAAAAAGTTAATAGACTAACACATTCAATGTTGCCTATAATCAACAAAGGTTCCCGGTCACAAAACACGAATACTATTATAAATAAATAAAAAGTTAATAGCTCCATTTGCCACCCTCCCATTAGATGAAGGTCTCCCAGTGATAGTCAGGGAGGTAATTTCACCACATTGGTCACTGTAGGTTAGTGAAGTGGGGATGAAGGATGGGCAAGACACATTAGGCATCACTGAGCACAAATGTAACTGTGCCCAGGAATTAAGCTCGGGTTTCCCGGCCGATGGCACTACATGCTGCCAGGCACTATGCCACCACTCTACTCCATGCGATAAATTCTACTAGGATTCTCATCTCATTGTCAGAAACCGCTTAGTCCTGTACAGGGTCGCGGTGAGCCAGAGCCTATCCCGGCAGGCACAGGGCGCCCGGCGAAAACCCACGCGGACACGGGGAGAACATGCAAACTCCACACAGAAAGGCACCCGAGCCGAGATTCGAACCTGGGTCTTTCTTGCTGTGAGGCAACAGCGCTACCCACTGGGCCACTGTGCCACCCTCTACCAGGATTGATGTATATTAAAAACAAACATAATTTATGGGATTGCTTGTTATTGTTTAATCACGTGGGTTATGGGTGCGTAAAGTACAGGCGAAACGAGCATCTAACGAATGCACTCTGCTTGTGAATGTGAGCGGCATCGGTTTACGCAGCAAACGTTTGCGACTCCGCTCCTGAAAATATTTTCCAAAGCGTTCTTGGCAATCAATAATAGATGCCATATCACCTCACGGGACACAATTTCCATCACTGACATTAACAGCACTGCTCAACAAATCCGCTGGGAGATTTTGCAAACAGACAATATGTTGCTTTTTCTCTGCATATTTGACACCCCTGGTGTACTTTCATTTTGTGTCTCAACATCTTTATAATGCCGTGTATAAACATAGTGCAGTTCTTAATGTGCTTACGCTATTAATATATTGTGAAAGCATTACACAAACAAAATATTTAATTCTAACATTCTTACTGAAGAGGAAAAAGCAGAGACACTGTGGTGCACATGTGTTATATTCATTAACAGGAAATGTGCCACTGTGCAGTTTGGATATATTTACAAGAAAAAACTGTTGTTACATGTTAAACAATAGAGTGCAGTCGTGAGCATTCCATGATTTAAATATGCTTCAACCAGAGTTCGATTCAAAGTCACAACATCATTTGCAAGTGATATAAAATCTGGTCTTGCCCAACCTGCGGCACAAACCACTATTACCGAGTCTCAAGACTTTTGCAGACGCTTGCAGTAGAAGGTGATGCTGCTGTGTGATCTCAATTTAGTACATTGCGGGTGATTTTTTCAGAATCGGGATGTATTGGAGGGTGGCACGGTGGCCCAGTGAGCAGTGCTGTCGCCTCACAGCAAGAAGGTCCCGGGTTCTAATCTCGGCCCGGGTGCCTTTCTGTGTGGAGTTTGCATGTTCTCTCCCCGTGTCCGCGTGGGTTTTCGCCGGGCACTCCGGTTTCCTCCCACAGTTCAAAAAACATACTGCTGTACAGGTTAATTGGCTTGCAGATAAAATTGCCCGTATTGCCCGGTGATTGACTGGCGTCCTATCGTGGGTATATCCCTACCTTGCGCCCTGTGTCTGCCGGCATAGGCTCCGGCTCACCGCGACCCTGTACAGGACTAAGCGGTTTGTGACAATGAGATGATGAGACGTACTGGAATATATGAAAATTTGAAAAGTACGACTTGTTCAAACACCACAAAAACAATGTGAGTACTGCAAATACATAACACAGCCAAACGAGTCACAAGCCTGACGATGCCTCCAACGCAGGAGGCAAAACGTTTCGAAGTAGAGAGGCGAAGCACTCGACATGGCCATCCAGAAACAGCAGCTCTTAAAGGCAATAATATTACATTGTATGACTGTCGAGCTGCAGTAACTGTCTGACCAAGGTCTGCGTTTCTTGGCAGGTGCAGCGTTGTGAGTTGTACAGGTTTCAGAGAAGAGACATCAGGGAATCCAGAAATGACAAGAGACTCTGAACCTTTAACATCAAGGCACATCACAGCATTGCTTCCCAAGGGCCACGGTGGATTCCAATTTTTCCACATAACTTGCCAGGTTCCCTTATCCTTCTGATATACATCACGCACGAGAGCTGCGATTAATCTACAGCTGCACGACCCAGTTCGAGAAAAATAGGGAGCAATACCGCAGGAAATGGAATTACGCTACACAACAAATACTATACATTTTACTTTGGTGAATGTATGGTGGGCGCATTGCAGCACACACTGCTTTGCTACAGTGGCTCACGATCCTCTGGGGAGTTCCAAATAATTTACACCATACTTTTAACACTATATCGTCATGTTTCCCTTTCATTTCTTTCATTTATTTTAAAATAATTTTTAAGCCTTCAGGGCGCGTGGCTCGCAGCGCCACAGATATACGAACAGCATGACCAAGCGTGCGGGGAACCTTGCACATGCCAATGGCCCCGCACACAGCGATCCACGCGGACTGCAGTGCACGCGTGGGTGTGCGTGCGCGCGCGGGCGCACGCACCCGTGCGGAACCCTGCCCCAGCGCATTCGAGCCACTCTGCATTTCACACCTGTCACCATCGGCCGTGAAAACGAACAGGCCGTTACATCCCTCACTTATCTACTGTTTGTATAATGACATCCTGCTCGGTGTACAGATATATATATTCGTGGCTCTATCTGAAAATTGCTATTAAACGATGCTCGTTCAGCAAAGCCATGATGTCTCTCCTCTCTCTTTCCCAACGTTTCGCCTCCCAATTTGGAGGCATCTTCAGGCAGTTATTAGGCATCACCTTCAGCATGGGGCAGTGTTCACCGCCTGTACAGTCCTTCAACGTGGAAGATGAAATGTCGCGAAGCAGAAATGGGAAACAATTGCCGCTATGCTAAACATAATGATGTAGGTTTTTACGGCTCGATGCATGATGATTGCTTGGAAAAGCTGCTCTCTCGGGACAGCCGCGTCGATCGCTCCATGACGTTTCGGCTCACACGTTAGAGGCATCCTCAGGCCCACACTGCGCCTGAGGATGCATCACTATGCTAAATAGTTTCCACCAATGATAAACTACAATATGCACAATATACACGCTGTACAACTATTCACAACATGTGACCCACATCCCCATAAATAGAGTTTATAATTTATAATGCACACATTCATTCAATTTTGAAAGTCACAATATTTACAATTAAGACACAATACATGTACAACTATTAACACTGTTTGATTGACATCTCCCTAAAAACAATTTATGATCCAAAAGAAAACCTCTTAAGAGCAATTCTCATTTTGCCTAGTGTCTAAGGATCTAATATTACCACAAAGGGGTATTAATGACATATAAATAACATAGAACTGTGCCAGCCCAGCACAGCTATACGATGAGAAAATCACCAGGAAATTATAATTTAGTAATTACAGATGAACGATTAGTGAATTTTGACCCCATCAACTAGACACTTGCTATCTCTTCTGGCGTTTGTTAAAACAAAAATGTGCTTTACATAACAATAATAATTTAACAATTATATCGCACACATATTCATTCACTATCGAAGGTATTAATTCGACAGAGAACGACTCAGAGGCGCGAGGAGAGCACAGAGAGGCGAAGGAGGAGGCATCCAGGCAGTTTGCCGGCACCACATTGCCACACACTGCCTCCTATATATTAGGATGTCAGCGGTCAATTAATTAATGAGTATTTTTTTAAGTTGTGTGAGGAAACCGGAGAGCCCGGAGGAAACTCACGCAGAACAGGGGGAGAATACACAAACTCCACACAGAAAGGAGCCCTGGGTGGGGATCGAACCTGCTCGGGCAAGACAATTTTTTTTCTGTGAGGCGCAGATGTTACCACTGCGCCACCCTGTCGCTATTAATCCTTGTGTATGTTTCATGACAATGTTCCTTGCAGGACATTAATATCACAGTTATCTCATCTCATCTCATTGTCTGAAACCGCTTAGTCCTATACAGGGTCACTTTGAAGCCGGAGCCTATCCCGGCAGACACAGGGCGCAAGGCAAGGATATAC
>JAZEWT010000002.1:4374543-4384752 GCA_036362905.1 Mordacia mordax
CCTTCTTGCTGTGAGGCGACAGCGCTAACCACTGGGCCACCGCGCCGCCCTATCACAGTTATGTAGACGTCATTTTAACTGGTGATCACTGCAACCAGAAACTATCATATTGACTCATCTTTAGTGATTTCAAAATACATAAATGTGAAACACAAATCGAAATATAACCGAACTTTATTATGCTTTCTGACACATTAAATCGTGTATAATTATCGCAGTGATGTAGTGGTTGACACTGCATGTTAGTCAGATTTAATTTGAGCTGTAAGAAACAGCTGAGCTACGTAGCTCTTTGTTTTAAACAGTTTTCCAGCAGGGAGGGGTAAGCAAGTAACAACAACTCTCAGGGCAATGGGGGGCAAATCAGTATAGTACAATTAAGCTGGGCTGAATGTCTGTAGCCTATGGGAGGAAATCAGAGTACCTGACGAAAACCCACACGGACACAGGGGGAACATGCATGCACACTCCGCACAGAAGGGTATTCAAGCCGAGCATCAAACCCAGGACTGTCTTCTTGTGAGGCAGCAGTGCTACTAACTACGCCACCCCTAGGTCACACATGGTATCTGAACCAGCCTTGCAGACTGTCCCCCTCCTCCCCCAACAGCATGGTGAAGTATGGCCAAGCAATCTGCCACAAACTAAAAGCATGAAGAGGCCTTCATCCCACAACCGTTATTGATCAAGGGCTGTAAATTATTAACGATTTAACATTTAACTGTCTGGCCAACAGCATCATTGAATCAACCATGTATCCAATGAGTCACTTAAATGAGCAAGTTTAGAGGCCTCTTAAAACTCACAGTTCCACACAAATACTGACATCGAATTCATCAAAGTTTATGTCACCATGGCTGCTGCTGTGGCAAGCGAGTAAATCATTTGGGAAAGTGATGTGCCCAGCACGTTACACCAACTCACTCACCGGTCACAGTTCATCAAAAAAATTGTTATACACTGCATTGTAACGGTGTTATTATTTTGCATGGCTGGCCACATTTTGAGTTATGACTGGATACACTTTTCAAAGAACAAATGTCAGGACTAACACACGCTTGCACAGTAATGTCGGGTGCCTGGAGGACCTGGTATAATATTCACATCTGGGTGATTTACCACACTGATGGCAATGGGCATGTGTGCTGGCTCTCATGATAACGCGTTCACAAAGGAACAGTCACCAGCACGTGCGTTACGGCATTTTAGAGCTACTCTCTTGAACTATCTTAGTTTTCTCTTCCCTTGGCACAGGTTTCTTCACCCAAACGACCAAAAATACTCAAATGATATGGGGCAAAGTCCTTGCACACAGAGCACACCTTCCTACAGAATTTTTATTCCCCTATAACATTTGTTTTCAGCAACTAAATCTTTACTCGTACATTCATTTTGCCAAATATCAGTCATTTTGCCAAATATCATATTATACAGTGACATGACAGCCAACTGAACATGGAAACATTACGGAGACAGAAAACATTTAAATTCAAAGCTTGCAGCAATCTCAATACATTCATTAAATCTTCAAACACATTCCTGTAATAGACATGGAGCCACTGCTTTCACAGCCTTCAAACACTCAGAGAAGAGTAAAATATTACCAATATCATGTTCCAATCATCCCCACAGCTGTCAAATACAATTATAATGAACTAATTGCTCTTTCAAATGTGCAGTGCTTTGTGACCCTGGGGTAAAATGTACTTTATAAATGCAAATAATGTTATTATTATCCCAAGACCTACCAACTAAACGAGGCTGGCATCAGGAAGGGGATTCGGTTGTAAAATCTCATCTCATCTCATTATCTGAAACCGCTTAATCCTATATAGGGTCACGGTGAGCCGAGCCTATCCCGGAAACACAGGGCGCAAGGCAGGGATACACCCGGCGACGGGACGCCAGTCCATCGCCGCGGTTGTAAAATTCTACTCCGATATCAGCACCGCATTGGGGAGCAACTGGTCAACCTGCATGCTGTCCGTTCAAACAGGCAACAACTGCATCACCCTGTGAACATGAAGTTGTCCGACCTTCCCCCCTCCTGCCCCAGCAGGACTCTTACCTGTAGGCGATGGAGAGGGCCCAGACGCTCGCCGCGCAATACAGGCTGTCGCGAACCTTGGACTCGCAGTTCTCCCCGCTGGTCTTGGTCAAAAACAGTCCCGTGGTGGGACTCTGGAACTGCAGGACAGTCGCCTTCACTGCGAGCATGGTGAAGGAGAACGCGCGTCAACAAAGAGACGAAGGCACGGCGGGCATTGGTTGAGATGGCGACGACACACGTGTGACCGACGCACACGCTCACGGCACGCGGCGTTACACGGGCCATCAACGTGCCCGGTGAGCAGAGCCTGCAAGGAGAACATCGGGAAAATAAAAACTAAAAAAAGGTGGGCTCCGACACGATGGGCATGAAAGTAATCAACTATGGTGCTTGACATGGGCTCGTGTCGATCATCCCCCCATGACAACAGAGCTTCATTGAAGATATCGTTCGACCACAACCATTCGAATGATCTATGCCCTACATGTAATGAGAGAGGGGCGGTTATACACACAGGGTATGCCAGGCCAGGTTACTGCAACAGGCATTTGAGCACCCACAAAATATATTAATTGTAAGTCACTGCGGTGCAGATGTGTGAGGTCCAGCAGCAACACTGCAACAACACCCGTGCATCTGGCAGAGCGAGGAAGTGTTGGCAATGCGTGGGGGTTCTAAATAGTTCTGGCCTGATGAAATATTTACTTAGAGAATAACTCTCACGAGCCGTGTAGTTTGCCACATAAAATAGCTGCACTGCCATTATCTAATATGCACATTTTCTTTGTGGTGGAGAAGCGTGGGAACACTCCAATTCCTTTAGTGTGTTATGATCGGTGGGGAAACAGTTTGAAACTCGCTAAAAATAGGACCTCCATTTGCACAAATACACACACATTACAAATGGAGCTGGCTACTACCCTCGGCGCAGTGCAGCACAGTCTCAGAACGTCTGAGGATGCCTCTAACATGGGGGGGTGAACCGTCACGAAGGAGACGGGGGCTATCCTGAAAGAGCAGCTGATAGCTGATCACAACCTGAACAGCAATTTAAATGAGCAAAAATCTAAACCTTTTGAATCTCCAGTAGAGGTTTTTTTTTTGACAATAACATGCAGCATGCAATGAGAACGTCTTGTATTTCTTTAAATCAGTAAACAAAGTATGAAACATAAGACAGCAGAGCTGGTAAAAAAAATAACAACCATATAGTGTGGCCTCACTACTTTATTGTGAGGCCATGAACAACGTACAAAGCTAAGGAGCAATTGTTGAACGATTCTTTAGTGAATCTTACTTCCCCCGTAGCTTAAAAATGTAAATGAAGCCATGGCTGCACCGCACGATTTTATCTTTTAAGTTTCTGAACCTAATGAACACGGCATTTTCTGTGTAAATATGCCTAATTACGTTGAAATTAACGTAAAATGATTCAATAGTTGGGAAAGCACAAGCATGCTGTAGCAATGGTGTAAAAAAAAACACACAACCTCCGACGAGCGTAAAATTACACGAATCACCGCGTGCAATTTTGAGATCGCGCAATTGTGAGCAACATCAATCAAATCCCCGTTAGCGGTGTGCCGGTAATTGGAAAGAATTAAAATTTACAGCCTCGCCGTGAAGTTCATTTGACACGACGGTGTTTTAATGTGAAACGGCCACCGCTGCCTCCTCCACGGAGACCGAAGGACTCAGAGAGAGAGAGAGAGAGCGCGGTCTCGGATGATGCCATGCGACGCGTCGGCGAGAGCTGGCAGCGGTCGGCGCTCATCACGACGGGTCGCGATAAGACAAGGCGCTGCATCGAAAGAAGAGCGGAGCGCAACGTGTTGGCGCGTTTCCGAGAAATCACTCAATTCCTGCTGTTAGCAATTTGCCTCGGATCTCATTCGCGAAGCCCCAAAAAAAAAAAACCTCACCTCATCTCATCGTCTGAAACCGCTTAATCCTATATGGGGTCACGGTGAGCCGGAGCCTATCTCGGAAACACAAGGCGTAAGGCAGGAATACACCCGACGACGGGACGCCGGTCCATCGCCGGGCATTGCGGGACAATTTTAGTCTCATCTCTCTCATCTCATTATCTGAAACCGCTTAATCCTATATAGGGTCACGGTGAGCCGGAGCCTATCTCGGAAACACAGGGCGTAAGGCAGGAATACACCCGANCATGCAAACTCCACACAGAAAGGCACCCGAGCCGAGAGATTCGAACCCGGCACCTTCTTGCTGTGAGGCATCAGCGCTAACCACTGGGCCACCGCGCCGCCCCTCACGACACTTTTCATCCGGTATATTTACCCCTCTCTCCAATGCAGCAGGAGCCGAACAATGCTCGTTTATGTGCGTGGATTTGAGGGTCCACTGCATCAGTTATCGATGAGCAATCTCTCCCTCCATCGGAGTGTTTCAGCACACGCTCACATATCAACTGAACTTCTCAAAACTACTGATGGAAATGCTTGCGGCTCCCCATGCCAATGCTACGGACTGAAACTAAGTAGATTCATCTGGACACTACACTGTACAAAAAGTCCCCCCTCCCCATTTCAATCTATTCTGCCTCTTGGCGATAGTATTGTTAGCGAGCATCTCTTTAGGCTGACCCAGCACACAATGTGAACTACAGCATCAGTCACGTACATACAGCATAATAAATACATGCTACGGACCATATATAAATGGGTTCAAGAACGTTCAGGATACCTACTAAAACGTGTCACTGGTTTAATGAAAATGATAACATCACATTACCCTTTTTTTATTCGGATGGATATCCAGATTTTTTTTAAAAATCCATGTTTGAGAAATATTGTGAATTAAGCGGTTTCATATTTAGGGAATACTTTTAATAACGTCTTCTTCTAGGTACCCATATCCTACAAGACGTTGGTGATAATGACATTCCACAAATCTCTGCTCTCTGGACGTCTAAGAATGT
Organism: Mordacia mordax; assembly: GCA_036362905.1. NCBI lineage: Eukaryota > Metazoa > Chordata > Hyperoartia > Petromyzontiformes > Petromyzontidae > Mordacia > Mordacia mordax. The sequence continues at coordinate 4,379,538 of JAZEWT010000002.1, forward strand.
TCATTGTTGATATTTTCATCCATGTCGAGGGACTCTCGACACAAGTCAATCTCTGTCATTCACTCATATTCCAATAATATCTGATGGCAGATAGACAAGCAGAGCTGCAGAGACAAACTGCAGAGTTGATTTCTTTTTTTTTACCTTTTGATACAGACGAGTGAGTTATGTCGACTTGATCTATTGCCTAGTAAATATTTTTGGGTTTTTTTTTTTACCCGTCAAACAGACCCAGATGGCAAATCGGCTCAAACACGGTTTTTTATTAAATATGCTCGCCTACGAAGCATGAATATTTCACGGACAGAAACGCTTGCCTCTCTTCCTCTGCCATGCACGATGTTAACACCGATTAATGTGGCGGCACATTAAAAATGCTCTGCGATCCGCCGCCGAGGTAGGAGTTTGTGGATTCAGGAATTAACACCCATAGCGCCGTGCAGCATGGGTTATAGGTCTGCCACTTAATACATTAATTATACGACTGTCGACTGAGATCCATGTAGCCGAGACAAGATGCGACGAGGCGACCGGAGTCAATAATTTACCAAAAGCGAAATTCATGTTGGACTGATCCGAATGCTGGATTGTTTAGAAATAGCTTATTTTGTCGTTACATACCATTCCTACTTTCCGATACAATCATCTCATCTCATTATCTGAAACCGCTTAATCCTATATAGGGTCACGGTGAGCCGAAGCCTATCCCGAAAACACAGGGCGTAAGGCAGGAATATACCCGACGACGGGACACCAGTCCATCGCCGGGCACTGCGGGACAATTTTAGTCTGCGAGCCAATCAACCTATCCAGGAGCATGCTTTTTGGACTGTAAGAAGAAACCGGAGTGCCCGGCGAAAACCCACGCGGACAGCGGACACGGGGAGAGCATACAAACTCCACACAGAAAGGCACCCAAGCCGAGAGATTCGAACCCGGGACCTTCTTGCTGTGAGGCGTCAGCGCTAACCACTGGGCCACCGCGCCACCCTTTTCCGATACATTCGAACAGAAAAAAATAAGAGAAACAACATGGACAAATATAATGACCGACGCGACTGTCTACCTGAATCAATAATATGAATTTATTTAGGAAAGACACATTGACCGCAATAGCTCTTTTTCATGATTACCCGTGCATTGTTTATTTTATATTAATGTGTTTTCAGCAAATGTAAGTGTGTAATCATGTAGGCTTTCACGGCTCGATGCATGACGATCGCCTTGAAAAGCTGCTCTTTCGGGAAAGCCGCGTCGATCGAGGTAAGAGTTGTTATATATGTATCCCTATAATGGCATGGACTCATATATAAAAATTTTCTCTTCTCAAATAAAGAAAACTTAGAAAAATCCCAACATTTCTCGTAAAATCTGCATTGAAATCACTGCAATATGACAATGTATCTGTGAAGAGAACAACACAAAATCATTGCGGATTATGGAAGTCAATTTTTCCATGAACTATAACAAAAAAGTAATTTAGTAATTTGTTGAATGTCGTCATGCTCTGCCAAATAGTAAGGAACACAATGTTAAAGTTCAAGAAAAGATCTTGAAATATATTATATCCAAAAGGGCAGCGGTGATTAAATTTTTCTGCTCCCATTGCAAAGGAGCGTTAATATCTTCCCAAGCCTGACCGAAGATTCACCAGCAGGGTCAGAAATGTAATTCGCTGCAACTTCTTTATTTAGATTACCATGTAATGCCACGAACAATCTCAAATACATTTTGACGTTTATACCAATCTCATAACTGATTGCGTGGTGAGGCCCCATCCAGCAGCAGATTGACAAATCACTGTATATTATGCACATGTGAAATGTGTGCATAGTCAACACGTGCACCTCTTATGATCTATGTTCACTCTAAATTTGGTCACAGGGTAGGCAATGCTACCCAGATGAGTGAAATTTTAAGATAGATGGCTATTACTCATGTGATACCATGGCATGTGTTCAAACATAGGTTAAGCAGAGAAAAAGAGCAAAAAAATAAGTTCAAGTGCAGATGGTGGATGTATTTTTACATGGCAGGATCATGAAAGGTTGTGGATAGATTGGGGAGGCCTTCATGGAGCAGTGGATTGAGCGTGACTGAGTGATGCCAACCCATATACAGGCAATGCACACACTGCTAAAACTGGCCAAGCCTCTTCAGTGTCAGCCATAATGGAAAGGACTCCGATGAATATTCAACAACTTACACATTTTTCAGCTAATTGCATCCTAATGCCCTCTTAAGTTAAACAGAACAGGTGTAGCCACTGCCACTACTGAGCAAATATGAGACAGATCAATGTTGAAATGTTTTCTTCACAAACACTTGACAGTACAAGCACCCTTTACTTCTGGCAGGTTTCTTGTCTGTGAATAATAAATAATGTATTAGACGGCAATGAATGCATGCTTGTGAGTGAAATAACATTCTTGGATTTCTTAAACACCCGGCAATGGACTGGCGTCCCGTCGTCGGGTGTATTCCTGCCTTACGCCCAGTGTTTCCGGGATAGGCTCCGGCTCACCGTGACCCTATATAGGATTAAGCGGTTTCAGATAATGAGATGAGAGATTTCTTAAACAATTTTTTAAACAGCTGCAGATTTAAAAACTGCCAATTCTTTGAGCATGTGATGGTCTGACAGCTTTTACTTTATATCTTCGTCAATTTAACTTTAAAAAAATTTCAGCAGAAATGTCCCATTAAGGGATATAGGAACCTAAAGAGATTGCTTTCATCTTTGAAAACATACCTCGGCTGAATGTGTCAGGTTGTCCAACACGTTTCCAAATATATTTAATAAAAGCTGTGCTATTAGAACATTCTAGAAGAAAAAAATCACTACGCTGACATTGTAATAAAACAGTGGCATCACTGGAAGTACAAAGAGCAGAGATTTGTGGAAGACCAAGGTCACCAACGTCCTGTAGGATATGGTTCCTTGAAGAAGAAGAATCACCAGATGCAATAATGATCCCCCTCAGTGTAACTGCAATAAATTATTTTTCCATTCTCACTATTGAAGCTTTGTACCCATCTTGGACACGCCCAATGTATGCAGCCGTAGAATTTATCTACAAGAGGTATTTCTCATTTGGGCTTTATATTTATCAATGAAATCCATTTTTTTTGTGTCAGGTCACGTAGAAAATTGTAAATTATAAAGGTGTCGTTTAACCCGCCACCACCCGACACGGCCAATCAGCAAGGGGTTGTCACGTTTGAACAGAAGACGCGCCAATTCCTTTACTATCTCAGCACACCGGTGTGTTGAAAAGCGACCCCACAATATTTTACATTTATTTATGTAAATGACACCACCGTGGCACCTTCTATCAGAATCCAGGCGCTTGTACCTGTACTCAGCCTGTGGTGATCATCTCTTCCTCCTTGCTGCTGTCCTAAAAGCCTGGAACTACCTCGCTCTGGCCACATGGACCACCTATTACCTCCTCCTGCTTACATCCCACTCAGCAGTTTCGAATTTGCCCCTGGCTATGGCCAGCTGTCTCTCTCACACTTTACCCCTTCGCTTGCCTCTAAACAAACGCACGAAATAAGATGCTAAATAAAATCTCTTCCTCAAGTGATCTTGTTGTTTGCAAGTTCATTTAAGCAGTGTTTGAGACGCACTGGCAACGCTATGCGTTTACAATCGAGACTGTGCTGCGTCGTGTTGCTTGGACACAGACTCTCGAGTGAAGGCGCCTGTGGGACCCATCACGGCGCCACAAATCGCTCCTTTAGGACAGGTGCACAGATTCTGTTTATCAACAAGTCGTCATGGAATGATTCACCCCACCAGAGCGTTGCTAAAATGTAGCAACGTGAGATTGCAATTAGAGTCAATAATCCATTACTGTTAGATGGTTATTCCCGGCGGTAGTTCCTCATTTATTTTGATTTATTTGTACACTTTCGCTAGCTCCGCTAGCCGAAAAACCAGAACCATGCCCTATGTGAATACATCGTGAAAAACAGATTCTCAACCACACGACTGGATGCATGCAACATACTGCACCATTGCAAGCCTATAAACAAGACCAGGATTGGAAGTAGCTAAATCTAGCACGAGAAACCTGTATTGTCACTAAATAACTCAAGAATAACGCGGTGTTTCTTCAGCCGTTCATTATGCTCGACTTAAAACCAACTTTTGGAAGTGTGGGATATTGCATGCCCTGCTTGACGCCTCTGCAACTAAATGCATGGTTGGCGGTATTTTCAAAAGCTATTAGGATTTGCCGTGCATTGCAAAATGCCATTACTGTCATTATTATGTGTTGAGTAGTTCATGCAAAACACTACACTTCGAGCTGTTTTTTTTTATTTCTCGCTTATTTGCATTTATTCATTAGCCTATTTAACCACTCATTCATTCACATTAAATGTATTTAGTTATGCACAGGTGTAGAATGTTTAATCAGCCGTTCTGTAAATACTAATTCAATCGTTGCGCTATTAAGTAGTGGGAACTGATGACTCCTTGCGGTTGGCTAATCGTGCACGGCGCACTGCGTGAAATGGCCTCGTCACGCAATGACCGTAAGAACTTGTACCATGGGCGGCGCGGTGGCCCAGTGGTTGGCGCTGACGCCTCCTCACAGCAAGAAGGTCCCGGGTTCGAATCTCTCGGCTCGGGTGCCTTTCTGTGTGGAGTTTGCATGCTCTCCCCGTGTCCGCGTGGGTTTTCGCCGGGCACTCCGGTTTCCTCCCACGGTCCAAAAGCATGCTCCTGGATAGGTTGATTGGCTCGCAGACGAAAATTGTCCCGCAATGCCCGGCGATGGACTGGCGTCCCGTCGTCGGGTGTAGTCCTGCCTTACGCCCTGTGTTTCCGGGATACGCTCCGGCTCACCGTGACCCTATATAGGATTAAGCGGTTTCAGATAATGAGATGAGACTTGTACCATGCAACGGTGGCACGATGGCGCGGTGGTGCGGTAGCGCATGGAGAATCACTGTTGTTGCAGACCCAAGGTGGTTCCGGGTTCGTTTCCCGGCTCGGGTGCCTTTCTGTGTGGAGTTTGCGTGCTCTCCCTGTGCCCACATGGGTTTTCTTCGGACACTCCAGTTTCGTCCCACCATCCAAAGACACGCTGCTGCATAGGCCTGCTGTGTAAATTGCCCCAAAAAGTGTGCTCTGTGATGTACTGGCATCACATCGTGGGTATTCCCCTCCGTGCACCCTCTGTCGGCCGGGATAGGCTCTGCC
>JAZEWT010000002.1:4387406-4408672 GCA_036362905.1 Mordacia mordax
GTCGGTATATCCCTGCCTTGCGCCCTGTGTCTGCCGGGATAGGCTCCGGCTCACCGTGACCCTGTATAGGACTAAGCGGTTTCAGACAATGAGATGAGACATTGTACATCACGTTTCCGTACTGACATACGTTCTCTAACCCATGTGCCCTTCTTCCCTTGTCTAGTATAATGATGAGCACACACCCCTCTATAGAGAGAGCTTAATATTTTTTTTCCAATTACTTTGTCGATGTGCAGTCAGTAACACAGTTCATCTCAACGCAGGTAATGCATAACATTCAAAATCGTTCTCCTCTGGGCATATTATTAAGTTACATTTAGAAAAAAAATCTCCAAACTTTTTTCAAGTGCCTCTTTATGTCAATGTACACTCCAATAACAATACGCACACTTTAAAAGCGACATTAATTAAAAATGTTGAAGCTTTTTTATTAGCAAGCAAAAAATAAATATGCCTCGAATTGTGAAGGTGAAGGGCTCCAACTGGGATTAATTTGATGTACTCTTGAATATTTTTCTGTGTATCTTTTTAAAAACAATTACGCTCCCATTAAAACCAGTCTCCTATGATCAAGGTTTGGGGGCCAGTCAAGATATCATTGCAATTGGTTGTTAAGTGCTAAATCAATGGATTAAACTCTGCAAAGTATCAATTAAAAGTAGCCTATTTTACAAAACACAAATCATTAATAAGGTTCAGTAAGAGTCCTCAATTAACTGGATTTTGATTTAAAGGCAGACTGGACTATTGGAACTGGTCTCAGTCTCTTGGCTGCAAACACCCTAAGCTGTCAGATGCATTGCACATTCTGATGTGTAGGGTACTTGGAACGTTACAGCAGGATTTGGATTATTCCCCACGTGACTGGCTCAGCCCAACACTGATGTCACTCTTTTCTGGAAGTCAGGGCTGTTTATTAAGTCCGTTCACCATGACCATTGGCTGCAAATACCGAAAGTTAAAAGCCCTCTGGTTTCGTGAATGCGATGCTGAAAATTGCTCTCAAGAGCTGCGTTTTTCGAAATAACTGTGTCGAGCACTCTGTTTAAAGTATATATTTGTAGTTTTACAGAACTGATTCTGTGCAGCATTCTGCAGAATTGGGGGCCACACTGCTCTGCGAGGGTCCCAAATGGGTTGTTCATATTAAGTTAAAACACCAGAAAATCTTGCCAAAATTTGAGAAATCACTAACAATGTATTGTGCTACTGTGCAGGATTATTAATAGTCCAGGATATAATACACATAAAAATATCTGCTTATCTACGTAAAATAAAATATTTACTCCATCAACCGATAATCATTCCAGGCTAATTTTCCACATTCATTAAAGTGATCAAACATTAAACTGGCTAAAATCAAATATAACATTATATACATTGTCCATGCATGAGCTTAAATAACCGTTGTCAATTCACTGCCAGATGAGAGCATGTGCACACTGTGTATATCATGGAGGTTATTCACCATACTTCACCATTGCTGGTCAGATCGGCTTGGTGAAATCAAACAACGTAGAAGCATAGAAGTACAGCAGGCATCAAGTCGCATGCAGCTCTTGCTAGACTAAATACAAAACATAGAACATCACAAATTCACAAACCACGAGCAGCACACGAAATCCTTACTGAATCAATGAGTTAAGATTAATTGCTGCAGATAAGAAATGAAGCAAATAAATGATTTAAAGTCTCATCAGGCAGAGTCATGACCTACTCAAGGATAACAGGGTGAGCCAATTGTCAAATGCCAGCCAGCGTGACGCTAACACCAATGTTTTGTTCCCCTCGCCAAATTCAATTCACTCACGTTTCACTAACGTGTGGTGCAATGGACTAGCCACGCGCACATGAACAAATAAATAGAACTGGTCCCTGCATAGATTCACAGCTCTTAGTCAATCCACAGCTGGATGAAGGCCTCCATGGAGATCATGGTCACAGGGATGTTTGGCTGCGTGAGATGAAAATAGGTTTGGAGTTTACCTCGGATTTAAAACAAATATTCCAATATATATTCCAATATACGCATGGACAGGCAGACAAATATATCCTGGGTAAAGCAATGGGTAAAGTGCTGTTAATATTATCAAAGTTGTAACGTATCCTTTCCTGAATTAAAAATTCCCTTTTAAGATCAAAATAAGTCTTGTAAAGGTCTGAACAAAAAATGCATGTCTTAATCGTTTGAGTAAAAAAAATATGTCTTATACATATTGCTCAATGAATGCATTTAGGAAAGAGCGAATATGATTTTGGTCAAAATAAGCAGAGCCCACCTTTACAAACTAGCCACACGTGTCGGAAGAGGTGGGAGCACCTACACTTTGCCCCACCACGCACGACTCACCGATTAAACCACAGTGAATCAATTTAAACCGCTGGATGAGCAAAGGCGAAACCTGAACCACACGATTTAAAGCGCTGCGCAAGGCGACCAATTGGAAAGTGACGAGCTCTGGATTGAAACGCCATCATGCCAGCCATCACACCACGGCAGCAACCGTTTGGACACAACATGTTGTGTAACGGACCGATTCATGCTGTGGGGAGGAAGAGACGCAGAATTGTGATCACTAACGACCTATGGAGGGGCAGTAGGGTTCTGGCTCACTAGATGTTTTTGCCGTGTGCACCGCAAACCTGATCCACCCTCTGGATATTTGTTGCGCGGCACTCATGTCAGCCACAGTTAATTGAATGATTTATCGTCTTCCATTCCCCGCACAGGGAATGAATTTCCCACACCCAACCAAGCTGCATCGCCACAACAGTCTCTCACATTTAGCTTCATACTGTTGACTATTCTAAACCCTACACGTAAACTGTTTGCACCCGATAAAAAAAATTAGTCAACGTGGTCCTTCTGTAATTATCTCTGTAAGGAAAAACGTGCTCTTTAATTACGTGCAAAAATCATCCAGAGGCGCTCACATCACTTGAACAATAATCACTGCTTTCACATAACCGTTAGGTCACATGCACCCTATTAAATCAGACGTACACTCTACGTAGCCTGGTTTTACATTTTTTTAGTTTGGCTGATGTTCCTAAACTATTAATAGCAGATATTTCCAATTACATCAGTCACAAATATCTAGTTTGTGCTTCTAAAATATATTTAAAATTGTAATCAAGAGACCATCATTTCATGCAAGCATTAGCAAACTGTGTTCATCCAAAACACTCATGCACATTCACACGTATCATTCTAAACACGTATACTTACTTCTGGCTTTATGAGGTCCTTGCCAATAGCACTAGCAAGACTCTCCAAGACTGTGTTCATATGCAACTGTGTATGTGTGACAGAGGGGAGTGGTAGTGTTGTGGGTAGCGCGATGCGCTTTGAATCTGCGATCCAAGTTCGATTCCTGCTCAGAGCCAACACCACACGTTTATCTGAACGGGTCCTGGACCAGCCCGAGGTCTATTTGGTCTGAAATGTGTACCTCGTGTGCGTAAACCTCACCAGTGGGGAGACAAAAGTTGTTGAAGTGCTGGCTTCACAACCCCCCCATGCATTGTTGCAGCGTTAATAGGCGTTCGGGAAGGAACTTGATGCACTGTAGGGCTCTATAGAGGACTGTTTCATTCCGTTCGTTTATGTGCAAATAATTCTTCTGCACTTAACTAAAGATGTGTTAATGGCAACGGCTAAATGATTAAACACATCCAATAAAACTTGCAGGTTTACGAGCCACTGATGCAGAAAGTCTCCGTTAAATGTAAGAAAAAGTTGAGTTGTGTTTTTCAATCAAAAGCCAACGTGGCTCTGCATTACTTCATGATGTGGGGGAGCAAGCAGGCGGGTGCATTCATATTTGTTGAAAACCGAACAAAACCGAACATTACATTCAGCTCAACTCGCCCCACTTGATACCCCGTGATCGCGTTCAAATAACGGTGCCGACTGCAACTTTTGGTTGCAACACGATTGGAGTTTTTCTCAATTTACAAACTAATTTATGAACTCAGCATAATTTCACTTGTGGGTCTGGTTGGCCCTGCCTGACTTGATTCATTACACTCTGAACAAAACGGAAGTGTATGGTGTGAATATAAAGAAAAAAACCCACACTATTTGCAAAACGATCATGCTCACGAAAACAAAAATCCCTTGCTCAGTTAGACACTAATATTAAATCCGGAAATAAAAGCATACAAAATTAGCAACGCTGAAATTATAATCGTGCTGCTCGATGTCTTATTAGAATTAATAATTAAAAAACTGAGTGCTCGGTGATATGAAATCTGGCTCACAAGCATCTATAAGCAATGTGATTTAAAGTCTTTGGATAAGCATGCATTTTTATACTGCATAGAGGACTAACACTTTGGCGAATGGCTAAATGGTCATTAATTACATTAGTGGCTCAATAATACATTAAACTAAAAAAAAAATCTAAACTGCAAATAAACTCTCCCTGGAAAATGATCCCATAAAAGAGTTGGTATTTATGAGTTTCATACGTTTATAAACCACTTAAGATCAGACTTTTGTATATTTTTCAGCAATTTATCACATTCATTGATGCATACAAGCCAGCTAGCTACCAAAATCAATCAACGCTCTAATGGTAATAAAACCATTGTGCTACTGCAGTGACTATGTCGTTCAAGTCATTTTATGGTGGGATAAATTATAATGCAATATTTAGACAACATAACGTGTGGTATATTAAATAACAAACTATTTCCTCAATGTTAGTGTTAGGTAGACCGCATTTTGACATTAAATTCTTTAATTTTAACTTATCAGAATCAAAATTACATCAACTTCAAAGGGATTGCTATGCTTTCCATGTGCAGTAGACAACGATGGTCTGCTGTTTGAGTGGATACACACAAATCACAATTTAACCACCAAGAGACTTCGCAGTTTTATTTATTAGAGACTCTGATTTAACTTTTGACATTTGAAAGCCATCATTCACTATATCGTCAAACAACGCGTGCGGGTGGTTATTAATTTGTCCAAACGGATGACACCAAATTGCTATGTATTTTACACATTCTCAGCTTCGCGACGAGATAAAATTGCGTCTCCATGCCTCTACGCCGCGCAATACCTTGGCACTGAAGCTCGATTTGGGCGGCACGGTGGCCCAATGGGTGGCGCTGTCGCCTCACAAGCAAGAAGGTCCCGGGTTCGAATCTCGGCTCGGATGCCTGTGTGGGGTTTACGTGTTCTCTCCCCGTGTCCGCGTGGGTTTTCGCCAGGCACTCCGGTTTCCTCCCACAGTCCAAAAAAACACGCTGCTGCATAGGTTAATTGGCTTGCAGACTAAATTGCCCTCAGTGCCCGGTGATGGAATGGTGTCCTATCGTGGGTATATCCCTGCCTTGCGCCCTGTGTCTGCCGGCATAGGCTCCGGCTCACAGCAACCCTGCACAGGACTAAGCGGCTTCTGACAATGAGATGAAATGAAGCTCGACTCTGCTGCATTTACCTGCCCTGTAGTGTCGGTCGAGCTTGTCCCAATGCGACTCGGTGTCCAAACGAGGCAGGTCCGCAGACTTAATGGGCTCATAAACGGACACTGCACGCGCGCGCACACACAGCCACACAGTGTGAGGCCTTCCTGTGAATTACGTGACCGTCCGCGGCCCGGCATGACTGTGCATCTCAATGTTGTACCGCTTTCTTTAACTGTTATGCATGCACAGACATTGTTTTGACAGATTAAAAAATAAATATTCGCACTGACAGATTTATACAAAGAACACAATTTACTGGCTTCCAGAGGATTCTTCAAACTGTGATTCAAATTCAAGACCCATAGGACAAAACATATCATTTATTTCCAGCCGAACACACATATGCGGACATAATTTTTTTAAATCTTATGATATGATAAAATTAGCACACTGTAACAGGTTAACGTTACCAGAACACGTTTAAGTTTAATTGAACGATCTTTCAACCTTATAAGTAGATACGGCTCAAGTCGGCATTAATACTTCATACGCTATTTTTTCTTCTGCACTTCATCCCTGCGGAAACTCTTCCAATATCTTGGTGACAAGTTATTTACAAACGGCTGGAGCAGGTGTCCAAGCGTGAGCACGTGTTCGGTCCAGCGAAACGTTGCAGAGCGTCGCGGATAATGAGACACGATACATCAGCAGTGGCAGACAGAATAATAGGGGGCCAGACATCTCCAAGCTCGCCGTCGCCCTAAGACCCCTTCTGTTCCAGGGGCTTTACTCAGCTCTCTCATTCCACTTCAACACAGTGCTGCTCGAAGCCGTTTAATCCTCCTCATCACCACCTTCGGTATTAAGCAAATATAAAAAATCTTGGCACTGTGCTTTCATACTTTTTTTTATAAATGAAACATCACTGCTCAATTTTTCCAGAGTTATGAATTTGTTTCTGCTTCAATTGTCTTTTTTGGTTGCTTTTTTTTTGCTGATCCAGCATTTATGTAAAAACAAATATAAACAGGTAAGAGATTTTGTTGGAACTGGTAAAAAGCGCGCGTGGTTAAATGCGTGCGTGCAATGAAAGTATACAATTTGGCCTATGGACCGTACGGAATACTAATCCACTGATATTATACATAGCCTGAAGATATCCTAAAATGTTATTTTAGCCAAGATGTCAAAAGCAACATTTACTTTCTTAATGCTTATGTTACATATCATTACTACAATCGCATTAATGCAAATTACCAATTACTAAGAGAAAAGAAAGTTTGAAATATTAGGTGGACTTTAGACAATGAAAACGAACCGAAAACGTATTTAGCATATAAATATGATCTAATCTCAATATCGGTGAATGGCCCCTTGTCACGGAGGAAAGTATGGTTGGATATGAGTGGGATATGCAAGTGGGTAAGAGTAAAGAATCAAGCATGGAAGATGACTTTTTAAAGTTTGAGATGATGCCAGCGATATGTTTTGTTGAACAAGTGGAGATATACAGAAGTGATAGTGTAGAGCAAAACAGGAGCAGAGCCAGGAACCAAAATTACATTGTTAATTATATTTTCACCCTTTCCACAAAAGAGGGGAGTACATTACATTGGCAGTGGAAGAAGCCAGCTGTTCTCCAGGTAAGTTGTAAGTCTACATTTCCGAAGGATTTTTGGGTTCCAGCACCATGAATGATCAGAGTAGACTAGTAGTCTGGTTTTGTCCATGCAAAGGCTGACTGGTAAGAGTTTAGGTGAACCTTTCCAAACTGATAATTTTCTCGAAATATTCCACGTGTTTTGCAGTGTATGGCAGGCGAATTGATAATTTTCATTAATAAGGGGGCCAGGGTGAACCAGGGGTGCTCAGTTTATTTAGGACGTGTGAGTTATTAGTGAGTCACGGCACTGCGGTTTTGAGCTACAAAAATGGAATAGACAGAACGAAGAAACAGATCGTTAAAGTAGACATCTGAGTGGAGTGCAAAGAGGTTACGGGACCAGAAAAATTGATGGTGGGTGGCACGGTGGCCCAGTGGGTAGTGCTGTCGCCTCACAGCAAGAAGGTCCCGGGTTCAAATCTCAGCACAGGTGCCTTTCTATGTGGCGTTTGCATGTTCTCCCCGTGTCCTTGTGGGTTTTCGCCGGGCACTCCGGTTTCGTCCCACAGTGCAAAAAAACATGCTGCTGCATATGTTAATTGGCTTGCAGACTAAATTGCCCTCAGTGCCCGATGATGGACTGGCGTCCCATCGTGGGTGTATCCCTGCCTTGCGCCGTGTCTGCCGGGATGCGCTCCGGCTCTCCCGGGACCCTGTACAGGACTAAGCGGTTTCTGACAATGAGATAAGAAAAACTGGTGGTCTGAAAAGAGAAAATGAGAAACCTATGAGGTGATGATCACTAACGATGACAAGAGATCAGGATATAAGTGTGATGGATTTAGTATTGGAGATGACAAGGTCCAGCATATGGCCAAGGGAATAAGTGGGGGACAAAACCGGTTGAGAGAGACCAAGGAGTGGCTGCAAAGTAGATGAGTCAAGAGAATTTGACAGATCATCACACGTTAAAGCTCCAGCGATGATCACAATTATAACGCGAATATGTAAAGCATCTGAATGCAAATTCACATCAATACATGTGCAGAAAGGAAAAGACAGGCAGGCGTATGCAATCAGAAAAAAATAAGGTCTTGAGCCTGGCCGTGAATAGGGGAAGGAAGTTGACAGCATGGATGACTAAGACATGGCAGTCTAGACCGGCCATTCTTAACTGGTGGGTCGCGATCCATCAGTAGGCCGTGAGTGCCAATTAATGTTACGTGTAGACCAGACCCAAGTGAGCCAAGCAGGCTCACTTGGGTCTTTGCACTTTCAATGTTATGTAACTGTTGATGCAGTCCACAAAGTTGTTCACCCAAACATCATTGCTAAATCCCGTTTTCAATAAAAATGTCTAAACATAAACACTAATCTTAATTTCGAGCCCAGAAAATTTTGCAACATTATTTTTAACAAGTCAACAACCAAGAGGCAAAGCTGCAAGCGAGAGTTCAAACAAGTCACTGTATCATGCTGAGTTCCTTGTTAAGTCGATACAGAATGAGATCCGGGCGGCACGGTGGCCCAGTGGTTAGCGCTGACGCCTCACAGCAAGAAGGTCCCAGGTTCGAATCTCTCGGCTCGGGTGCCCTTCTGTGTGGAGTTTGCATGCGCTCCCCGTGTCCGCGTGGGTTTTCGCCGGGTACTCCGGTTTCCTCCCACAGTCCAAAAGCATGCTCCTGGATAGGTTGATTGGCTCGCAGACTAAAAATTGTCCCGCAATGCCCGGCGATGGACTGGCATCCCGTCGTCGGGTGTATTCCTGCCTTACGCCCTGTGTTTCCGGGATAGGCTCCGGCTCACTGTGACCCTATATAGGATTAAGCGGTTTCAGATAATGAGATGAGATGAGCATGAGATCCTCTCGGCGTGCAAGTCATGGAGTTTCAGCAGCCACACGGAGCGGGCACCAAATAGCAAAAAGAAAACCCGACATTAAGGCAAGAATCAATTGAAAATATGAAAGGTGAAAATAAATCCCTACAATTTCGTGCTCAAACCACTACAGAGCGTATTCTGATCTACTCTTCCTTTCCGAAAAGGCACTATAAAAAAAAGATGCGACCACTCACATTAAGCCTACTAGTCACGACCTAATGATGTACGCATTTATAATTCTGCTGGATTGACTGTATGATTGCATGCAAAGTGAAAAATCACTGCACGAAGATTAAAAATACAGACATTATTAAACGCAGGCAGCCATTTTTGGCGATAGCGTACGATGCTTTATAAGCGGGCAGCCCGGCGGACAGGAGCAGCCGTGGAACCGTGCTGTGCGGAACAGGCGTTGCTTGGCATTCAAGGTGCTAAACGCGGGTTGAATGTCGCTGATGGGATTAAGGGGAAGACCAACAAATTGGCTGTTAAAATGTCACCGAAAGATGAACAGCGCAACACATATAAGGGAAAATATTATAAATCAAAGTTAAAAGTGCAAGTACTTTGACTTCTCACTTACACTCACAACTGTGGGGCTTATAAGAAGCAGCCTTGACAGTTTCCCGCTTACACAGATGCTTAACCCATGCACACTGCAGACTCGGGTTTTTAAATCAGAAACCAGTACATCTTAAGACAAGAGAGCACACACCCACTCTAACTGCTTCGTGAGACCCGTGCCCTAAACATTTGAAATTATTTTTAAAACATCAACTCACCTTGGGAGAAAAATAGGAATGAGTCTCTTTGACTGCAATATCTTGATCATATAAAACCTTTAAATGAAATTTGTATTTTGAGTCAAGGAATGTGAGCCCTATATCTTATAATGGGCTAAAGCAAATGTACATAAAAAGCTACAACTAATAATCATGTGCAGAGACATGTTAAAATATTAACATTGCGCAGGTACTGATGTACCATTATCAAAAGGATTGTGAAAGTGAGTTTCTAAGACATACCCTTCTCTCCACAGCTCTGTGCAGCACTTTGTGACAATCGGGTGAAAAGCGATCTATAAATGCAATTATTACTAACGTTTTTCTGGAATTGGGCGGTTACAGCACATTCAGTGACATTAGACAGATATGGTAGATTTGAGATGGGGCAGTAATTATCAGTGATGTTGCAATCGAGGCCAGGTTTTTAAAGTAAGGGGATAACTGCGGCACATTTTAAAAGTGGAAAAACGATGCCAGAGCGAAGTGAGTTATTACAGAGATTCGTGACGAACGTGGCAAAAGATTTGAAATTTGCCCAGATGATTGTAGATGGGAAGGGATCCAGTGAGCAATTTGTGGGCCGAGATCTGGTGACTAAAGAAGAGACCTCGGATTCTTTTAATTTGGAATATTCCAGGAGTTTTGAGGTCAAGGAACGTGGAGGCATATTTATTGAGATATCGGTTTGGTGCTTGAGGCTAAGTAGAGAAAAGTGATTCAGCTTTTTCTGAGAAAAACTGAATCCCACCATATGATGTTTATTAGTGAAGGGAGGTGAGTGGGAGTGACTGGTTGGACAAAGGAGCTGATTAACCGTCAAGAAAAGAATATTGGCCTTGTCGCAGGTATTATCCAGAATGCTGGAAAGATGGCTGGTACGGGCATAGTCAAGTGCCTTCTGGTAGCGGAGGAGTTGTTCCTTAAAGATTTGACCATGAACGGTGAGGACAGATTTTCTCCATGTCCGTTCGGCTCTGCGTGCATTCGCCTTGAGATCCCAGAGTTCAGCAGTACACCAAGGGGATGGTTTTCCACCTGAGACATAGCATGATTTTTATGGGCCAAACCATTCCGTATACTTGATAGCACATTGTTGTAAGTTTCTGCTACCGCATCAGAGGCAGAGTGAGCCGAGGCAGAGAGTAAGTACTGTTAATTGCTGCGGTTAATATGTCTGGAGTGAGGGAATTAAGGTTTCGAACTTGTATTTGGCACTTGGTGCTGGAAATTGGAGGCGGTACTTGAAGATCAAACCACACCGTGGAGTGATCAGACAGACGGATCAGTCACGGACAGATTGGTTACCGATGTGCCCCATAAGCAAACTGAATCGAGAGCATGGCCGCATCTGTGAGGGACAGATGTCACGTGTTGAGTGAAGCCAAGTGAAGTGAGATGTTGAAATCGCCAAGTATCAGGATCTTTTCAGAACTTGTGCACATCTTAGAAAGCGGCTCAGACAGTTCATTGAGAAAAGAAGAGAAGGCTCCAGGTGGGCGGTAGAGTAGCACCAACTTTACGGGTTGAGCCGACCTCCAATCCAGAAACATAAGCTCAAATGAATGGAAGGTTTGACTGAAAAAATATGAAGCTTACTACTAGAAGGTGACAATGTTGCAACATTATTGAAAAATAAGAAAAAACAGCACACAATTTGGGAACCAAATTGCCCGCATGTAATTTACAAAAAAAATATTCAATGTTTTACAAAAACTGGAGCGATAAGGGTGTTAATTTTTTATACTGAGCCTTCATTTTATGACCTTTGGAACATTAATAAGGATGACAAAGTCAGACACGAAAGGATTATCTGTGAAGACCTCTGCGATGGAATGGCCTTTATTTAGACAAAGGGCTGAGAGAGAGGATATGTTCATGCCAGGGCACTTACTGGCCTCAGGCTAGCTGTGCATGTCAAACGAACTCACTCTTGCACTCACAAATGCCAACAGGGTGATACAGATTTATTCTGAGCTCGAGCCGTTGTCAAACGAAGGAATTACCGGTGCAAAGTCGACCTTTAAGCCAGAATAATTATTTATAAAAAAAAATTACCAATGTATCTAAAAATATAATAAACTCTCTGATAAATGGGTGTATGCTGCCACAACTCCATGTATTGCGATTGATTTTTAAGAGCTGCACTTTCAAAATAGCTGTAACAAGAATTCCTCCGCTGTCCTTTTAACGTTCCGCCTCTGATGCTCAATCATCACAGCCTGATAATCAGAGACCGATGATGGCTCCCACGTCACAGGCAAAATGCCATGAAGCGAGAAGGTATGCTCGCCACAGCTGTACCAAAAAGAAGAGTAGTGATTAAGAGCAATTCTTAAACTCTCTGATGTCACAGGCAAGTGTATTTTATACACTCCTCCCCCCACCCCGCGCCCATGTCCTCCTGAACGCATGCAAGCACACACATTTAACCAATCGGCAGGGTCATATACGGGGTGGGGTAAAGTGTGGGTACTCCCACCTCTTCCAAGCCATCTCGCTCGCGTGGTGGAACCCACTCTAGTGGAGACACTTCTGCCCGCAGTGGCATGACCAAGCAATTGTAAGGCTGCACATTTACATTGTGACACATTAGTGGGGGATTAACTAAAGCAGTAAGCAAATGCGATCATACACATTTGTGCTTTGCTATATGTCATAGGTAAGCATCTAAAAGGCTAAGAATATTATGCTCCCATCAAAAGTGTAGGCTCTCTGCATAGTATAACATAAATAACTCTTTAAAAAATAATCTTCAGCTATATACCCACACACACAATGTGAATGAATTGGCAATAGTTAAAGTGTGGAATTTGTGATTGAAAATTTGTCACATTATAAATAATGTCTTCAGTTCATTAATTTCTCAGCTGAAGGGGATATGAATCGGACATAATTTAGCAACGAGCTAAAACATTATTTCCACCATTTGCAAAATACCTTATTGAAGGTAGTTCATTCATTTGAGATACTGTATTAACAAAGATGACAAGCATACACGATTTTGCTATATATTATGAAACAGCTTTATGTGAGAATTATTTAGAGGAAGCATTTCAAACTTGGTGGCTTAATGAAATTGTAGTGGGTGTCTTAATTATATCATGTAAATGGGGAAACATCTATTAAGGAGGCCTGTGCTGTCACAAATGGCTTAGAATGATACCTAAACAGTGGTAATATGCAAGGCGAGCCAGCAGTTTGATAATCCATGGACTCTGCTCACAGAAACCAATTAGACCACTCATACAATTCCTCTGATGTTTGAAGATACAACGCTGTTATTAACCTCCTACATATGTGCACGTGATTAAAGTCATCTGAATATCAAAGTGTGTGACCTTGGACGCATTTAGCCTCTTGGAGACAAGTTAATTTGAAATCAAGATGAATAAGTCCAATGTTCTTCGCATTTGTGGCAAGGGCAGTAACATGATCAATGAAGCCGACGGCAGTTTTAATTGTTTTGTCAAGGGATTTCATAGCGCTAAATTCCCAACACTGTAATTCCGTACGTGCGGACAAAGCATTATGCATTACCTTCGAGCCCAAGCATATTCTTACGCTTGACTTTAAGAATGCATACTTTCTGCATTTATTCCAAGAAACCAGCATTCACAGACAACTAGGAACTATACTAAATTGGAATTCCAAAACTACCAATTTTGTAGTAGCTGCACTTTTGCATGTAATTTCATTTAAAAGGTGCTTTATTCAGTGTTTCAGTCATAATCGGTTCTCACATATGGCACTGCCACCAACAGTCGAACTACAGGCTCAAGACTCTTTGCCTTCGTGTACTTGGAAGATGCCACATGGATTATCTGTGTGGGTGTGTGAAATTTAACACAGACGTATGACACTGTGGTGGTTACATGTTGTTGGGCAGCATGTCCCAAACATCCCATTGCCCCAAGTGGACACTCTGAACACACAAGTTTACACACACATTTAATTTCCTGAAGGAAATCAAAACATTGCATGTAAAAAATAAAGTTAAAAAACAAGATAAAAAAAAAGTACAGAGAAGACTAGTTTGAAACGTGCAAATCTGAGAGGATTAGCATTCATTTTTCTAGTACATGTTCTCAATAAAGCAATCAATAAATAAAAAAAAACTCATGTAAATAAGCACACGTGCGCCAAGGAATGCATTAAACTCTTTCAGGACTGAACTTAATCCAATTTTTGTCACTTAAATTAATTTTATCTATTCACAAACTAAATGTGGGCAGCACTGTTGCGCAGTGAGGTAGTGATTAGCGCTGTCCCCTCACAGGAAGGTCCCGGGTTTGGTTGCCGGCTTGGGTTCCTTTCTGTGTGGGGTTTGCATATTCTCATTGTGTCTGCGTGGATTTTCGCCGGATACTCCGGTTTCCTTCCACCGTCCAAAGACACACAGCTGCCTTGGTTAATTGGCCTGCTGAATACATTACCCCCAAAAAATGTACCCTGCGACATACTTGTATCACATCCTGGCTATAGCCCTGCCTTAGGCCCTCTGCCTAACGGGATAGGCACTGGCTCCCCGCAACCCTGTATAGGATTAAGCGGGTATTGCTAACGATAACAAAACGTTTAACTTCATTACTGAAAACGTGGAAATTTAGATGTATAGAATCCACATTTTCATTAGCTGAAATGATCCATCCTCGGCTCCCTGGATAACTGGTTGAAATAAAACCCATGGGACAGATTTAATGCAGCACTTTAGAAATACTACAGGAAACATGTTATAACTTGCACCTCCACGTTCATTATTCATAATTTGCAAGTAACGGGGCACTGACAGCAGTACAACCACTAGTCGAGGCTAACGAGTTTAATACATCCCTGCATGCATGACAGAAAGTGGAGGTTAGTTAAATCATGAAGCAGAGAGAAGAGAGAGAACTCACCGGATGAGAAATGGGGCACGCCTTGCCCCTCAGCATTCCACGAACCCAGCGGCTCCTGACTGTGGTTTGCATGAGCGGATGCCATTGGAAGCCTGAGTCTAGCGTGCAAGCGCGTTAGTAAATCTAATCTGCAAGCGGACGACAATCACAAGGTTTAACATGGTTATTTCAACTGAATCGGAGACAGAATAAGTGAATCTGTCGAAAGGACACCAGAAGAAAGGATGTGCAATGGTCATGAACCACCCGACCACGTACAGGCCATACAAAGCGCCACCTTTCTTTATAAAGCAACCAACAAATGTGTGCAGTGCTGTCCATTTTACAAGTGAAGAAAATGTACAGATGGGATAATGTAGCCTATGTTTGGCCTGAGAGGA
The DNA here is from genome assembly GCA_036362905.1 of Mordacia mordax. Classification (NCBI taxonomy): domain Eukaryota; kingdom Metazoa; phylum Chordata; class Hyperoartia; order Petromyzontiformes; family Petromyzontidae; genus Mordacia; species Mordacia mordax. Next base: position 4,402,375 of record JAZEWT010000002.1, read on the forward strand.
TATTGAATCACTCATGCTTGCATTTATTCATGACGTCATGGCATTTAACCTTGCATTTCACAAGACTGTGCCAATATGGTTTTCCAAACATTCAATTTAGGTCCTTGCCGACACATCTTTGCCGTAAACCTTTGTTGTAAAGCAATATTTACACAACACAACAACCATCATCACAACCACGGTCTTTTGAAAGTCAAAAATGTTGTACTGCGAGCCAGTTATGACCCAGTCCCTGCATATCTGTTTCAATAGCGACGGTTCTTCGTATGCAGCTTGTATCAATTTATCTGTATAAACCCATGCCCATCTAAATAACAGCTCTCAAAAACTCCTACATCAACTTCGGATTGCATGTGACAACCATTGTCCGATTATTAGCTTATTCGTGTGCACAATCGCAAAAGTAAAATGACTTTCATCAGCATGCACAGGACAATTAAAATCTGCAGAAGATACCAATCAGCAATGTAAAGCATTTGCCAGTAAACTATGCGAGACACTACACAGGCATACCCTTGAGATTGTATTTCTTTGTACAGGGCCATCAGATCATTTTCCATTGGTGGTTTCATTTTTGACCTAGGCCTTTCCATCAGACGGCAGATTAAACGGTTGATTCTGGGCAAGCACATTGTAAATATCATGGTACATCTAATGTTGTCAATCAAAACAACAAGTCACCTTTTGGTGATAAGATTTGCAGGAGAGATTTTGATGTGGTTTCATTTTTATTGCCTGACTGTAAAATGCTGGTGACAGTGATATCCCAGTGCTTGGTTAATCTTATCTATAAAAGGCCATTTCTATGGGAGCCCAAACCAATTTAAATTCTACGTGCCGAAATTGAACATTTTTACTTACCTTTTCATTATATAGTTATACCATTATAGGTAGGGTGTGTGCAGGTTTAAAAGGGAAAAAAATGTGTATAATGGACGTCATGCCGATGTAGTGTCAGTAAAAATCTGAAATTCCAAAAATATACAAAACGTTTGGGTGGTGTCAGTTGAGCGCACCAGAATATCCATGAAAACAAGGTGCTTCATCCTAAAAGGGGTAATTTTCCTAATTACTTGGTACTTTACATAATTGTAAGTTAGTTGTATGAAAGCATTCAAACATTTCAAGAAATTTAGGCCGTTGTTGGATTTAAGCTTGTAATGTTATTGAAAGCAATCATAATGATTAATTGCCAGCAAAATGTCTTCCAAAAATAGTCTTTTAGTGGGTTTTGAAAAAAGCGTCGAGAACAATACAGGCAATTTGGAAGAAAAAAATGCCTGCTCTTATACGTAGGTTTTCGTGACCAATATTATGATTCAGAATTAATTTATTGTAATAGACAAAAAGAGACAACAAGTGCCTATGTTGGGTTTCATGGCAAATATTATGATCCATAATGAATTTATTGTAGGTGAAATATAATAATTGCATTCCAGAGTGATTGTCACCCGAGGGTCATCGTGTAGGTATTTTTTTACATATAGAAATCCACTAGTTGACAGTGCCAATCACATCAAGTTGTCACGTGGGCAATTAAGGCAATTGATTTGGGTTTTTCAACAAAGCGGAAGATTGCAAAGTAAGCAAAAAATTACAATGTATTGTGATTCACTAGAGATTACATCTGGCATCATCAGATATCAACAAACGCTCAGCTCTCAAATGCGTCTCAAGTAATAACGAATACAAAAATGCCTATTAGCAGAAAGTGAGGCATTCAAAATGAGTAGAAATATTACAAACACTACAACTTCACTGAATGTGGTGTTAGAAGAATTTGGCAGGTGTCTTAACTTTTCAATGTTAGCACTTTAAACTCTTTAATTATGATACAATTCGATGTTTCTTCATTAACATGCACCCACGCGGAGCTCTGTGCAGCGCTCTGTGACCCTCGGGTGAAACGCGCTCTATAATTGCAATTGTTATTAATGTTAATATCAGCATGGCTCCAAGATAGAAAATATCAGCATGCCACCAAGAAAGGTAACACCTGCAGACAGGGCACATGATGGCTCAATGCATGATGGAGCGAGGAGCAGCATTCGAAACAGCTATCATGAAAATATGGCTTTGATAAGCAATCATTAAGGCACATAATGCAAATAAACATCCGATTAAAAGGGCGGCACAGTGGCCCAGTGGGGAGCGCTGTCGCCTCGGCTCGGGTGCCTTTCTGTGTGGAGTTTGAATGTTCTCCCCGTATCCACGTGGGTTTTCGCCGGGCACTCCCGTTTCCTCCCACGGTCCAAAAAAAACATGCTGTTGCATAGGTTAATTGGCTTGCAGACTAAATTGTACGCAGTGCCCGGTGATGGACAAAGCGTGATGGACTGGCGTCCATCACGCTTAGTCTAAGGCAGGGTATATTCCTGCCTTAGACTAAGCGGTTTATGACAATGAGATGAGATGAGACATCCGATTAAAAATAAACACACAATGCTGCAGTATAAAGAACCATGTTCTATTAAAATGAAAATTGGAAAATGTTATTGTAAAGAAGCAGTTTCAGTAATGATCCATTAGCATCGTTGGAATATATTGAGCATTATTTTAGAAAATAATTTAGATTTACAACCTTCCAAATAATTGTGATAAATCTAAAGGACAAATTTTAAAATGAACGTCATTACATCAATAATTTACATACTATAGTTGTTTTTCATTTTAAAATGTGGCCCAGATAGTTATTATTTGATAGTCATGTATTATAGATTTATATATCAAAAGTTTGGTGCACAACTACATTTTTTGTCACAACCAATATAAAAGTGCAAATTATGGGCACTCATGCAGGCCGAGTTTTTCGCTTTACGTAATTCAAAACAAACACAAAGCTCGAACTGGAAAACGTAAAGGCATGAGCACACACACTTTACATTGTTCAGATATTTCTGATCAAAAGAAGCAAAAATGTGAAACTGTAATCAATTACACTGATGCTGCTGGTAACGGTAATGGCACGTTGCTGATTTTTGATGGCTGTTTTGTGGTTGTAATAGTGATCATAGTAGTTGTATTTATGGCTCACGATTTGGTTCAAAGAATGTACTTATAACCACCGGCAGTGAGAGTTTGATGTAACTCACCCAGAGTTTATTTTTAACAAATCGATTCAATAAAGCGCCTCAAAATGTTTTTGCATTGAATGCAGGGTGATGTAAACCAAAACAATGTGTATGAATCAAACAATTTGCTGCAAGGTATTACGAGGTTAATGACTTTATGATGTGGCAAGTGACTTGGGAGGCCGAAGTGCTGACTTAGCAGTACCGAATTTATGGGATCAAACTTAGACAGCCACCCATCACTATACCTATTTCTCAAGTATAGTAAATTTATGGTCTCATCCTGCTCACCAAGGACGGTAAAAAGGATAAAATATTACACGATTTGGGTTTGCCATTTGGCTGAAGTCCATTTCTTTATGAAAACGTGAGTTTTAGTGTCATGTGGCAAACTCCCACATAACAAAGTATATGGGAAAGTGCACCCCGATTGTTAGGGATTAAAAATCAACTTGAAGCTTTAGGGCATAACTCCTGTGGGAATCCACTTTCACAGCTGTTCTGACACACAGGAAAATGCTGTGTAAGATTTAAAATTAACTTTTCATCACGTTAAATGACCCTTTAAACACGAGTGAAGTGTATTTGGAAAACATTACTTTTTGGATGCGAGCTGATAAATTCATACATAGTTATACTTCACTTATAACCAGAAGATTGGAAAAGTGAAAGGCATCCTTAATATAATGTAATTTGATTTCTTGAAAATACCTTCAAATGTTTGCAGCTTATGACTAAAGAATGTACTGGTTTAAATTGATTTTAAAATAATGTGTAAGTGGAGACCTACACATTACTCCCAAATATATAAATGACCCGAGTAAGTCGATTCAATATTCACAGCATACAATTTCAAGCTTGTTGTTTTTAAAGGGCCATTATAAGTACAGAGAACATGAATCTGCAGTGCCGTGAAAGCCATATTAACAGATGTCTACAAACCATAATAGAGATTTCATTTTAAAAAGTGGAAATTCTGTTTTAACTTTTTGAATACCTTGCATTCATGTAAAATGAGCTGGTCAGCAGAAAATGTTGGGTGGTCATAACAGTCGTCTATTTACTTGTCATACTTACTGTTCTTTTACATATACATGGAAACACAACAAAGTGATTCACACAGCTGACACTGGTAATTGAAACAGTACGGATGTGGGAACCACACATGAGAAAACGAATTTAAAGTGAGAATTGCTTTCCATAACTGTTCTTTCAGGCTAGCCACCATGTTGAGTGTTCTCTCGGGTGTATCAAAACATCAGTTTACTCTTAATGGCAAACTATCTAACAACAGAGGATGAACATTCGACATGACTATCCCGAAAGGACAGCTATGGAAAGCAATTCTCATACACTGATCTGTGAAAACATACATCAGTATATTATAAGAAGTTCATCACAATAAAAAAAGTTGCATGACATTTTGTATCATGCTATAGCTTTCATGATTTCGTAAATTCAAATAATTTGAACAGGCCATTTCCAAAAGTTTCACAAAATGTTATTTAATTTGATAGACCATTTTATTAGTTTTTGTTTTGTTATGTGGTCTTATGCCAAAAAACACATTTAATCATCTACTGCAACCCACAACACAGGCAATTTAAAGGACCCTTAATGGAGGAAATGAATTATTGATGTAATACTCGAGAATTAATCTTATGGGACCAAATGGCTGTTGCTTGGATCTGATTGCAAGTGTGTAATAATATTAGAATTTACAACACGCAAAGTATTTTTCACCACCCTGAACGCCCCCCACTACCCCCTCCTCAAAATAACGGATTTGCAGAGAAAAGCAGAGAATGAAACTGCAAATGTAATGGCCTAGAAAACTATTTTATAAGTGTGAAATAGAAAGCGCATGAAATCCTCAGATGTAAACCCATCAATTATTTAAAAAACTATAAGTCTTGTTTTTCAATTGAATTGTCAGATCAACTACCATGGCATACAGGCATAAGTATTGGTGTGGCTCGATTCAAATTTTCCTGCAGTTTGATGTAACACTAAATACTTAGCATTCATGTACAATGAGACCGTACTATTTAAGAATTGGTTTACGTGGACCAGAATATTAGTTGTAAAACACAACGGAAATATTAAATATGTAAGCACACTCGGTGCGATTAGCACACAAGGTCGAGCGAATTCAGTACCTCTTGTTAATGTAGACTTGTTGATGCCAAAGTCTATTATTTTCATGAATTAAAGGGTGCATGCTGGCAGGATTACGGTCATGGTAATTACACCCGGTTAGCCTTGCATGAAAATTGTGCAGATTATGCCCGAGTTTGTACAATGCATAGAGACAAAAATACACAGTGTGCAGAATTCCAAACAGTGAAACACAAATTAACTGTAAAATGAAATACTAACGGATGTAATTGTCACCACAACAATCGTGCAAAGAGCCAAACGATTTTTGTACTCAACCCTTTAAATCCAACAAGATATGCTGGCAGCCAACGGGTAGCAGTGGGAAGTCTACATTTCCATGGCAGAGACTAATATCTCTTGATAGGACAAACACTGTTGACTTACAATTAATTATAACGAAATTCAGAGAGGCGCTTTACTCGCAAGAAAAAGGATTTGAACTGCAAAGCCACAACTTTCCATTTGAGTGAATCGTTCAATCAGAGTACAGAACTAGTTACAGCACTATCTATGGAAGGGTCTTAGATTGTACAAAAGGTTTAAGTGCTATCATTGTGGACTGGGTACTGTAGATATGTTTATTTACAGCAGCGAGCTGGCACGCTCTGGATGCGGAATTCCTGCAACACAACAAACACTTAACGGCCCAATGTTACGCTGCACAAACCAGCATTACAGTTCATCAGCCTAAAAACTCACGAAACACATGCTTTTCAGAGCATTTGCTGAAGTAGGATAACCCCTGAAATGATTCCACGACCTTAGCCGCATTGACTTGAATGGGCGAGTGCCTACAGCAGCAAACTAACGTTAAGTATATAAGAATACAACAGGTTTTACCGTACTTGGCGATTATGCAGATGCTAAGATCCCAAACACCAAAATAGACACATTTTACAATGCTTCCAGTTTGCGAAAGCCACACATACTAGTGGCAAAGTATGCAAACAGCTAGCTTTGAAAACTTATGCATTGTCCTTCAACTGACCGACCTTCACCTGGCAGTGGTTTCCTTTTGAGCCTATTTGCCGGTGTCAGCCGTTGCCAAAAGGCAGTCAGCTCAGGAC
>JAZEWT010000002.1:4410395-4425404 GCA_036362905.1 Mordacia mordax
CACCGACCGTAAGGCAGCGAGGAGGAGGAGGAGGAGGAGAGGGAGGGGGGGACCGTCGACTGGCAGGCTTGCCCGTGTCGGTTGCATCTCGGCGGGCAGTTCTTCTAGGCGACTCCGAAGGCCCGCGGCCTGTCATTGATTAGTTGCGTGAACTAAGTAAATTAGGCGTTTGTCCGATCACATTTACCTTTTATTTACGCGGACAGAGCGGCAATGAGTGTTGCGCTCCAGCGTTTTCCTTTCATTTCACTTCAAGTTTTTTTTTGTTAATTCTTCCCACTTACAGTGCGATCACATTTTGCAATGAATGGGACGGAAACGAATTTAACGCTGAGGCTGCTGGAACGATGTGTGTTTATCAACGAGACGAAACAAACGTCACAAAATAACGCCACAGATAAAGCACAGTACATTCACACGAACTACTGAAGTGACAGAGACAGCAACCAACAATACAATAGAAACGAGACGATTGCGAATCACGTTGTAATGGTCAAGAATGCTATTGCTACAAAGGCCTATTTACGCAGGCGAAACTAAAGCAATGTTTACGTCCATCACATTAGCTCGTTAAACGCTGCTGGTTGACTGGTAATAAATGCACAATTATACATAATTCGCCCCGTTAAACCAAAGTATTTGAACACTGTGTAATTTGAGTGGTATAGACAATTGTAAATGTACATCTTTGGGCCTGTCAAAGCTAAGTATATGAAAACTGTAGAATTTTAATGGTCCTTGTAAATCGGGTCGTAGTTTAAGACATTTCTTCACTGTTGACACTTTGTAATAAGGGTTCATAAAATAATTGCACTTCGAGAGCGCTTTATTCAATTTTCATGTGAATGAAAATTGAATAAAGAAATATTAAAGGCTTATGGGTAATAGGGAGGAAGGTTTTCAGGCTCACAAGATATATTCCCTCATTTGTCCTAAAACTCGTCTACACTCAATACGACCTGAAAATACATGTCTGAAACTAAAAACATACGCTTGCCACGAACTTGAATGATGATCTAGATCCATGTTATCATAGCAGAAACTACCCAGTGAGCTTGAAAGCTCTCAATGCGGGATTCCTGCAACACAAAAGACGCACGTTCTCCCCGTGTCCGCGTGGGTTTTCACCGGGCACTCCGGTTTCCTCCCACAGTCCAAAAAACATGCTGCTGCATAGGTAAATCGGCTTGCAGACTAATTTGCCCGCAGTGCCCGGCTTCTAGACTGGTATCCCATCGTGAGTATATCCCTGCCTTGCACCCTGTGTCTGCCGGGATAGGCTCCAGCTTATTGCGATCCTGTACAGGACTAAGCGGTTTCTGAGAATGAGATGAGACTCGCAGCAAAAATATGAGCATGAATGAAACTCTAACCGTAATCATAAACGTAAACAGTTACGTGCAAGACTGCACAATTAAACTCCCAACACCGACTTGTACGAAGTGGAAACCCCAACTATAATCATGACGTAAGCAAATTATAAATTAATGACAGTCAAAAGAGCAAGTGGGGCATGGGAAACAAAATGAAGGAGCGTATGATACTATAATAACGCTATTGCTGCTGATTTGCTGTTCTTAAGACGTTGTTGTTGCTGACATGCCGTTCTGTCCACAGCTCTGTGCAGCGCTTTGTGACCCTCGAGTGAGAAGCACTCTAGAAGTGCAATTATTATTATAATGACGAAGTGATGGAGATATCACTACTCTTGCCTAGTTTCACTTGGTGTACTACTTTATGTCGATTCCCTGTTTGGGCCCATGGGAATTAGGTGACAGCCACCCGCCAGCTCCCCCTGTCAGTTATGACCGCGGAGGCTGCCACAGAAGGCTCCTCTCCCTATTCGGCACTTTTAAATGTAAGAGTCGATTCCTCTTGTTCGAATAGTGAAATTGATTCCAGCGCCAGATCGATTCCAACTCAGGGAATCTTCAATAACAGTGCCAGTTTAATAATAATAATTGCAATTGTAGAGCGCTTTTCACCCTGTGGTCACAAAGCGCTGCACAGAGCTGCGAAGAGAGCAGGATGTCAACAACAACAGTAATGTTTTTGATGGTTGCTCCGAAAAGCTGCTGTCTCGGGACAGCCGCCTCGATCGCTCCCTCGCCCTCCATCGCGATGTTTCGCCTCACATGTTAGAGGCATCCTCAGGTGCCTGAGGTTGTCCCAAGAGAGCAGCTTTTCGAAGCAATCATCATAGATCAAGCTGTGAAAACCTACATCATTACAACAACGTTTTATTTTTGGGGGTTTTTTTTGTTACGAATCCTTGCTGTGGAGAGAAAGGCATGTCAACAAGAACATCAGGGCAGTTAATGGCAATAAATTATAGAAGGACATAAAATAAGCCATAAAAATAATTCTTCAACAAACAAGCAGAAATAAATGTTCCAGAGCAGGCGCAGGTCGGCAGGGAGCCATCATCCTGGCACGACAACATTAAGCCGCATCAACAGTCCCAGACAGAGGACTTGAAAGCCTTATGGAACCAGTGAGTGCTTAGTGCTATACGGAGTCCTGGTGAACCAGTTGTGTTGTTTTTTAATCATCGCAATATAAATCTTGTTCCATATCAGGTATCGATTATGGAATTTGACTGTCACCAAAGTTGATGTAGGTTTTCACGGTTCGATTCATTATGATTGCAAAATGTCGTGAAGGGGAGAGGAGGAGCAATCGACACGGCTATCCCAAAAGAGCAGCTTTTTAAAACAATTATGTCACCAAAACCATCTAACTGGCTCCACAAGGCCTACATAACATATTAAGCTGCATTGTGAATAAGTGATTTGATACCATGTAAAAAGAAAAAGTCACAAGTTTTTGACCATACAAAAAAGTGTACAGAAACCACGTAATATTAGAATTCTTAATGCACAATGTTTGTTCAATGTCAAAGGTATTTATTTGAGGACAGAATGACTCTGAGATGCTGGAAAGCCACAGGGAGCAGGCAATCATGCAGTTATCCATCACCAATATTTTCCAGATGTCCTATATATTCTAATGTTATCAGCCAATTAATGAGAGGGTTTTTTTGGGAGGAAATCTGTGAACCTGGAAATTATCCATGCAGAGCAGGGAGGGAACACATACTCCGCACATTAAAGGACTCCGAGGCAGGAATCAAAACGCCTCTGGCAGGACCTCCTGCAAGGTGCGGATGTTACCACTGTGCGAAGCTGCCGGCTGTATTTTAAAAAAAAAATTTTAATTCTCACATGCAAACATAGTTGTAACCTGACAATGTGATACGGTGTCCCATACTTTTGCAACCACAGTCAAGCGTAGTGACAGAAAATCCGTACGAATGGCAGATTTACTTAGTCCTCCCCCACCCCCCCTTCAGAGCGGATACCTGTACATAACGCCACTGGAGCGGAATTATTGGCACATGTGCAATCAGTGTTGGACATAATTTGTTTTAAAATTGTCAGCTCCTTGATATAGTGGTGCTCCTGACAACACACCTCTTAAGCTTGTAAAATGTAACATTCATCTTCACCTTAACTCCAATCAAGACCTTGACCTGGATCTGAAAATCAGTGACAGCTCTTCCCCTTGGGAAACGTGTCCAATCTTGTGTCCATTTACTGAGACCTGGAGAAGAAGCCCCGTATTGAGTCATGTTTGTACAGAACTAATGGAATATCTGCACTGGCTGATGGAGAATCCTCTTTTTTTTATCAAATAACTGCAAATATATATTTATATTTCTCCATTAACATGCAGTGATAGGCAATCACTGCCCAACTATCTCTATAGAATTTTAATTAATAATCAACTCACTGACCTGATGGTGGAATTTCTTGTTGAAAAACACTGGTTTGGATGTTCCCTGGAGATTCAATGCAAAAGATGAAGGTTCAGCCTAGAAATTACTTGCTTACACTGCGGCTGGTCACTGTGACTCAACGAGAGAAAGCCATCAGCATTTTTGGGGCCTCATATTACATGCTTGCCAGATGTCTTGAAAGAGGCTGGTGTGTTAACACTTTACCCCTCCCCACGTGACCTGCTGATTGTACTGAACAGATAGATGCGAGAAAGATTTTAAAAATGCTTGCCCCCTTGTTCCAGCTGCGACACCAGGAGATCAAATCGTCAATTTTTGGATTGCAAATCAGGTCTCTTAACGATTACACGGGCAGCATTCCATTTTTCAATCTAATAAGGTCGGTGTTAAAATGTTTATATGCTAATAAGTCGATCTGAGGCAACAGCCCATAAAACATAAGTGGGTTATGATAATAAGGGTTACATTTCATTCAGTAACAATGCGTGTATGTGTGTGCGTTGCAGAGAAAAATGTGACCATATTGCTGTCTGGAGGAAAGAAAATCTACTTTTCAAAATACCTCTCCTTTGCTGCTACTGAGTAAGAAAACCATACAACACTGTGGTGTGCTACATATAACTGGGCCTTAAATTTTCACTGAATATATTCCAGTGCCTCCCAACCCCCTGGACCAACCTTCTTCCCAGTAGGATAATGTTTTACAGACCTCAGCGGCACCGACTTAAAATTAACCTTGCATAATATAATGCATCCAGTAATTATAAAAAATAGATTAGTATGTACACGTTACATTGATTCGTTCATGTTGGAATAACTTCATCTTTACAGTCTCTACAAATGTTATGCAAATGTAAGTTTGAACTAATGGAGTGAACGAGACATTATGGTACAAACGATTGCAAGTGGTAGAAATGAGATGGACAAAACCTACCATCCAAAGACACTCAGCTGCCGAGGTTAATTGACCTGCTGAGTAAATCGTCACAAAACCTGTGCCTTGTGATGTACTGGCGTCACATCCTGGGTATTCCCCTGCCTTGCGCACTCTGTCAGCCGAGATAGGCTCCGGCCCCCCGCGACCCTGTGCAGGATTAAGTGGGTATTGATAATTAATGAATGCATGAAAGAACCTGCATAATAATAATAGCCCTTCTAGAACGCTCTTCACCCGAGGGTCACAAAGTTCTGACATGACAAGCAATAAACCGAACAAATGTGACAGACATTACAAGTCTGACTGCTGTTAGACACAAGACAGTGTACGATCACACAGCACGTAAACATCCGACTATGCTTACCCATACTAACTAGATCGTGTTAACAGGACAGACTACAACTTAGTCCATTGGAACACACGAGCCAACTCGTACAGATGATGACCAATATGGGTAAGAAATACAGGTACAGGTGAGATAGACGATGCAACAAAGATGATCAGAACAAATGAGAGACGTGGCAGAAGAATTACACGAATATTTCTTACCAATTAAATCTATATACCACACACAGAAAACAAGAAGTGAAGTACACAATACAAATAATGTGTTGGAGAATGGAAATGATTATTGATATGGCAAGAAATTGCCTATTTCTGAATATAATTGTGGCCCAAAATCAATGACACTCTGTTATTAGTGTGTCAGTAATTACTAGCCTAATAGCTGTACATTTAACAGTACATGTTATATAAAGTAAACACTATGATGATGACAGTTAATTCTTTCTACCTGTGTGTTATTGCTATTAAAGTTATGATTGCTATCATTACTAGATACATTAAATATAGCTCAATTTATAAACATTGCTACATTATTGTTGTGCACCTTAAATTAAAGAAGAAACTGTTCATATAGCAGCATTTTATACAATAGCACACTGATATTTTGATATTTAAGCTTAACATTACACTTGTGCCGCAAGCAAATGTGCATGCTTGTTTGCTAACAAGGCAGATACTCTCTTCTCATTAAATATGAAACCCCAGTCTTATCCAAGTTGAGGTCAAGGTCTTGATCCTGGAATCCTAGAATTTCCGGCTCATTACGCTTGGCAGCAGCATAACATTATCGGCTTGCTAACCACCTCGCTTTGTCTCTCCTTTCTCAGCAGCGATGGAATTGTGACCAGCGTGGTGCCAGGGGACTATGATGGTGACTCGCAGATGGACATTTTGGTCACCACCAAAGGAACCGGTAGTGAATTTCAGCAACTCACCTTTTATTGGGGGAACCAAGGAAAAACAGGTAAACATATTTGTACGATAATTCTAAAATGACGAGCAGTTTAATCGTTTATTACATTTTGTATGTGCGGCATTATCAGTGCAAGGCTATCGTGAATGTTTTGTGCAGATGTGTATAGTTTGCCTGCAGCAAGGTGGCAATGTAATGTGATCTCACCAAATTAAATCCAGTAGTTTGTATGTAATTTTAAAATTAATCAAATCTGGACTGTGACACCAGCACATATCGCTTGCTGTATTTTGAATTGCATCGCAGGACTATTAGCATCCACTGGGAAACAAGACCGAGTGTATAGATGGTTAGTTAGTGCACCTGCAATATTAACCAGAGTGGCCACTGGACTTGACCTCCAAATCTCTCCAACAATCTGAAAACTTTCTATATCTCGGCCACGTCCATCCATCTATAAACAGACAAGGGTTTTTAATTCAAAGGCTTTTGTGACCAATGTTATCAAATAATTTCTTTTTTTGGGTTAGGGCACGTAAAAAATGTTTGTTGTAAACCCTCCACCACCTGACAACAGCCATTCAGTAAAGTTTGTCAATGCGAACAAAACGTGTCAATTTTTCACTCTCTCTGCACACTGGTGTGTTGGAATGAAGTGAACTCGTCTCAAGTAGGTACGGGTTGCCTGATAATGCTTATTGCAATTATCAGTGAAACGTATTTCATCTATAAATATTGTGAGTTTGCTCTCCTGCACACCGGTGTGTTGAGAGTGAAGAATTTGCACGTTCTAGTCACATGACATACCTAACTAACTGGCCGTCAGGTAGTGGAGGGTTAAACGACACTATTTTTTGCATGACCTGACCCATAAAATGGATTTCATCCATAATATTGGTCACGAAAGCCTTCAAATAAAACAAAGTACAGTATGAAAGTCATCCATGACCCCATAATTTCTGTCCTACTTTTCTAAATTCAACCTTGTCAATGGTCATTAGAAATGACCCGACTTTATTAATTGGACCTGAGCAGGTCAACCTGACCTTGAAAGGTGTTTGTACACAGTATAAATACCTGTGTTTTCTGAAGCTATCTACTTGAATAATTCGGTCAGAACACCCATTTATGCAGAATGCTAAAATAGGTATGCGAGTTACATTTCTACACCCCAAGCCAACATATCATCGACTTGTTTCATAGTTGGTTCATTGCCAAAAATATCGTTATATCCACGTGGCCTATAGTACTTATTTATTTGTAAAATCAAGTGTAAAAATACAATACTTTTAATCAACTAATAAACAAATCCTGTAACATTGTCATCGCATCCAAAGTTTTATTCTAAATCGCAGATGTGGATGCCTTGACAGCCATTATCCAAATTGGATTCATTGCTAAGTGTATATTTCATTTTTCTTGGATCTCGCTTGTTCCCATTATGCTGCTGAACGTGTCGTTGAATGCATTTAAAAGTTGAGTGATTGATTTCAGCATTGCTGATACTTTATGTGTTGTGGTGAACGGCCCGAGATTTTATTTTAAGCATATGCAGCTTCAGTGAAAGTACACCCAGTGTCAGGAAATTTCCGTGATTTATTGACCATTGCATGGGTGTAATGGGATGTGGAAGTGCAGTTTAATAATAACCAAGATGGAGTGCAGAACAACAAGGACTCTGCTGCAGTGAGCACAGAGACCTCTTTATTGAAATGCTCGTAAATAGTCAAAAGATTCACCATGCTGCCAGCAAATTTAGGAACACGCCTACCTGATGTCCAGTCAAATGCTGTACTAAGATTGTTTGCAGTTTCAGGTCTCGTAAATTATATTTTGCTTCAAACCCATATGATCACTTTTATATCTTTGCAGAAAATCAGACAAAACTGGATCAGCTATTTAAGGATGAGCCCCTCGTATTGGAGTAAGTATTATATTTGCTCAATCTTCCATGGGTTATTACCAAATGCTATTTTAATGGCTTCCAGGATAGCAGCCATATTAAAATAAATAACTTGCAGGCATTAATTATATGAAAGACATTTAATATAGACGTAACATTATGGACCAGCGTTGAAGACATCCTCATACGGCAACTTTATACTGCAGTGGCTACTGCATGTTATGTACTAAAGGCAGCGGCTGTAACACATTACGACATGATTTATTCATACAGGCATGAAATAGTATCATCTTGACAATGTATTCCTTACATGAAGTATGGAGCCCACTTCAGCTTTTCTTGACAGACTCTCTTTGCCAGGTAAAGACAGACTTATTTAATTCTCCTATTTTTAATCCGAGACTTGTCCGTCTAACATATCCAGAGTGCCTTTCTCTTTCCTATATTTTTCCTGCACAGGGTACTTTGAGGACCAGCTTAACAATACTTCCTCTCTTGACATTGCCTCGATTGATATTCCAACTTCAACTTAAGCCACCTTACCCGGAAGCTCCCAAAGCAATTCGTTGTTGCTATGGTGTGATGCTGTAGGTTTGCTGTTCCGTGTAGGATATTCAGAAAATACAGTGGACTAGCCGCATCTCCACGGATACGTATTTCGAATGCATCCCAATGGGATGAAGCTCATAAATAAACTGTATAAAATATACCTGCATTAGTGTGTGGCAGCACAGTCCGGAGCTGGTGCGTAGCAGCGTAGGTGTTCCATCGCAACCGTCCAAGTGATGCACCGTCCACTTTGTCGCAGCCTGCGCCTTCCTCACTGGGATTTAAAATTCTGTTGTCTCATCTGCTTAATTGCTCAACGAAATGGAAGACGAGCCTTTAACAAGAGGCGAATTCTGCTACGCTACCTTGACCAAATGCAACTGCCACATACTCCTCAAAATCCTTGGAAGTAGGGGACTTTTTAAACCACTAGCCTTGTTCACATGACGTGGTGCAAGTATTTCCGAATTGTGTTTTCACATAACTGTTCTGAAATGACAGGTAAATTTAGATTTAAAAAAAAATTGAATAGTTTAGCTTGTACAAAACATTGAAGCTGAAAATGAGCCCATGAAGTTAACACATTCTTTCTATCACGAGAGAAATGAACATATATATCATTTGTGTTAACTGAAAATGGACCTTTGCTCAACAAAATGTCACCTATTATATACATATTGAGATAATCTGAGGTTTTTTTTTGCTAATTATAGTTGTGATGATTGCTTCGAAAAGCTGCTCTCTTCGGACAGCCGCTATGGAGGGAGAAGGAGCGATCAACGCGGCTATCCCGAAAGAGCAGCTTTTCAAAGCAATCATCATGCATTGGGCCGTGAAAACCTAAATAATTACAATCATCATCGTTGTTTAAGACTGTGAACGCAGCAGCACCTAATTATTAATTGAATGCATGTTCTCGTTTTAGTTTTAATATGCATTTATTTTACCACACAATCTCTTAATACGTAATAAAGATAAAGAATTATTTAGTCCCTAGTCTTGAGCATTGTGTGCGATATTTAGCTGGCTGTTTCACAATTACTTAATTATTTCCTGGAACAAACTTTGCTTATTGGTTTCCACGTCATAGTGTATTTTAAGCTGTATTTTACCCATATTTCTCTTGCCGGAGATTTAAAAAAAAACTTCTTTTCAAGATATACATTAATTTTACTCTTACTTTCCATTTCCCTGTGACAGTTTTTGCATGTCATCAGCAAGTGTCATCTTAATGCAGTACAAGCCACCTTCACTTCGCCACTTACAGTATATTAAGTTCATTTGAAACCTTTAATTACAAAAACTATTATGACAAATGTAATGATGTAGGTTTTCACGGCTCGATGCATGATAATTGCTTCGAAAAGCTGCTCTCTCGCGGGACAGCCACGTCGATCGCTCCCTCTCTCCCCATCGTAACATTTCGCCTCACTCATTAAAGGCATCCTCAGGCGCTTTGTGCGCATGTCGCGTGTGACTCCTATTTATGTGTAGGTACTATGCACGTGTTAAGTCTCTTCAATAGAGTTGCTACTTTCTAGGATCAATGGACGAAGGTTGGGGTCAACTTGAGAAAGAGTTCCATTGTCTTGCTCACACACCAGCTACAACATCAAGCTCTATAGCAAGCACTACGGAGCAATAGATACACAAAAACAGAAATTCAACGTGCTATAAGGAGAGAACCTAGACAGAAAGAACAAGAAAATGAGGAGGAAGATACCAAAACCTACACTTTCCTGCCATATGTGAAAGACACCACAGACAATCAGCAAATATCCAGAAAAATATAGAATAAAAACAGTTTTCACAACCCATCAGAAGATACAAGATGTACTCAAATCACCCAAAGACCGACTGCCAGTACAGACAGAAGGTGTGCAATTGCATTCCTTGCAGCAACTGTGAGGAAGCGTACATCGGGCAAACAGGATGCACAATAGCCACAAGAAAGAAAGAGCACGAGGCAGCAGTGTGTTTGCTGCATACGGATAAATCAGTAACGGCAGCACACAGTGTAGGCAAACAACACAGAATCTATTTTGACAAGATGCGAGTAAAAGCAGCCATCCACCAAGGTCTAAGATTAATTCGTGAAGCATTAGAGATTCACAAGACAGAAAAGACTATGAACCGCAAACAAGAAATGAGAATAAAGCTCAACCAAACCTGGAGGCCAGTCATTGAAGTTAGCAGTGCACAGATATAGAGCTCTGAAATGCGGACATCAGAGGGGAATTTCCAAATGTTTGAAGAACTAGGCATGCTTTCATGAGATGAAAAGTAGGAGATGAGTCACAGGCGGAACAGGATTGGGTTAATGTGATTCCGGTGTGTGAGCAAGAGAATGGAACCCTTTCAAGTGGACCCCGGACCTTCGTCCATTGATCCTAGAATGGCGCAACTCTACAGAAGAGACTTAACGCATACATAGGACTTATATATAAAAAGGAGTCATACACGACACACGCACAAAGTGCCTGAGGATGCCTCTAACGTGTGAGGCGTAACGCCGCTATGGGGAGAGAGGGAGCGATCGACGCGGCTGTCCCGAGAGAGTGGCTTTTCGAAGCAATCATAAATTATGACAAATGGCAACGTTTTACGTCATGCAATCTAAAATATGCTTAACCATGAAACACTGCTTGACCATGCACAGTTATGTACAGCTACAATGTGCGTGTTGTGTGCTCAACAGCTTTGATGGTGACATGATACCAGATGTTCTGGGAGAAATAAAGGGAGAAGAAGCAAGTTCGGTTTGCTTCCTAAAAAACAGGTAATGGTGTGAACTTCTGCTATGCATTATAGAAGCTCGGCAGGCGACAGGGTTTTACAGACCGCATTGAAATGTTTGCAACACAGCTGTGAGCTGTGGAAGGAGCCTTTTGCTGTGTGTATAAAGGATAAGAGAAAGATAGTTTATCTGAAAGAAACAAAAAAGGCACAGAAGCAACATTGCATTTGTAAGCGAACCCCTGAATGAAGCCATATATATACTGCGGTGTTGCTATTTGCTTTTGTATTGCATCTCAATGCTGTATATTTTTGTATGCAGAAGTTTTCCATCGTTGATTACAAATTGGCAATCACATTCTTCAACGTTTCCATGCCCCTTAATTTTGTTGGGGTTTTTTGCCCTTCTTAATCCAAACTTGAATTATCAGTTGTTCCCCTTACTTAGTTCACACATTTCTTGGTCATCCTTCTGTTTTTGCAGTTTTAGTTGTGAAACACCTTACACATTTTAAAACTTATTTAATGCTTGCTGTGTTGACTTTCCAAAGGACTGCAACATCTGACACGTTGAGTGCTTGTTTGTGTGAGTCACATCAATTAAATCTACAATTTCTTCCTCTATGTCGTTGATGTACGTGTTCGAGAATCCTTATTTTTGAAAGGGTTATTCTCGATCTTCACATTGCTAATGGCATTTAAGTTTCAACAGAGGTTATTCGCTGATTGATTTTCTTGGTATATCTAATGCTGTATCTGAGTGTTTTGTTAATGCTGGCTTAAAAAGTGATAATGGCTACACATTATCCTGCACTCTGCGATTTCAAATTTTCCAGTCAAATTAACTCAGCAGTATTACCGTGTCACTGTGTTTAAGATATTTGTCATATTTAATATTCATAATATGTTAAGAATAATTCATCATCAGAGTCTTCTGTTGGAGCACATGCTTGTGTCTGAATTTTGGCTGAAATTTCTATAGGCATTCGTCTTTAAGAAATAGCATCTATATTGAAATGCAGTATAAATCCTTCAAAATTATTGCCGTTCCTTTTCTTTTCTATTCATGAAAATATGACCTTAAACTCGCTTGACGGTAATGTTCTTCTGAATTCTCCATCATTCCAAAGGGTTTCACTGTTTCCAATAACGGCTGCTTCCTGTAAATCAGCGTCTTATACAACGTGCGCTACTCATCCAGATTAATTTAATCCACAGACCTTACACTCACAAATCCACCGCACCGTCACAAATCCGGCTACCGTCATGCACCCGTGCAGCACAACTCTCATTTCACAACCATTTCCTTTTGCCATCACTTTTGTTTGTGAAATTTTGGATATTCATGAGTGTTTTTCATAGCCGTTATCCACGGTGTGCTGTCAGAATCACATTAGTGGTGAAATAGACCATTCTCTTGTGTCCAGATATAAGCTCATGCCTACAGTGTACCATGTCTGTCCCTTTAACATTGCGCGAACACCCCCTTTTTGTAACGGGCCACTGACGCATTGATGTTGCACATGCACCCTGCTATTGGTTCAAATTGGGGTGACGGACACAAGAGCAATGAGTGAATGCTTTGTTATGAAGTTCACTGGTGGGCATCAACAGGGCCCCTTAGCAGGTGTTTCATACCAGGTTAGCATGACCTGAAACTCGAGTTGGCACAGCCGATTGCTCTTGAAGTGGAACCATAAATATAAGAGGCAGTATATAGCATCTTTTTGATGTGTGTGTCAGGAATGACGCTGTGGTACCATGGTCTTTTCGGCCTCCCAGTGCGGTGGCAGTTGAAACACACAGGAAGATTAATTAAATCCTCCCCCAACTCAGTTTACCCGCTGGTGTAAATAGGTACACCTTAGTTGAACATCAAGTCATGTTTGGTAGTATAAAGAGTGGGTTCTAACACCTTTACCAAGACATTTTTGTCTGTGTGGAATACTAGGTCAAAATACGACCTCGTAGGGCTGTCCGAGAACTCTCGTCAGTGAAAGCTCTATTGTGCCAGAAGTGGAATTGGCAAATAATTTGTGTCGGATTTACATTATAATTCTCATGAGGCTGCAGACTATACCAACAGGAATTATTACTTTAGGAAAAAAAATTTAGATGGCATAATTTCAGCATTTCTGTAAATGGTTATTGAAGAGCTGTCTCACTTATGGCATTGTCCTGCCTGGCTTGTTTTTTTTCTTCTTAAAATACCTGCGGAAAAAAAAAGTTCAAATGAACTGGAAACCCCATTATAACCGTTCGTTCCATAACATCGCACTCTGTGAAGGCAGCTCAATTCTCTCCACGAAAATAGCAAGGCTCCATTGTATGGAAACAACAGTGCCATTTAAAATGACATGGCAAGGGAGGGTGAACACTGAAAGGTCCCCACACAAACCAATATACTATTATCAAGGTATTGTTTACAGCTGCCGGCTAAGGATGCTGTTTCTATCGGCTAAAATGCCAATAGATTTCAATTTCCAGTATGCGGCTGATGTAAAATTTTGTGGCGTGTAATTGGCGTCGGCGGAAATAAACGCACTGGCAGTTGAGTGTGCGCATGTGTGCACACGCGTTTTAAGACGCAGAGACCGCTAGGGCTCCACGGGTATTGGCATTTATGGTATTTATGATGCTGTCCCCATTGGCCTGGCAAAACACTGCGTTATACACAGGTGTAATGGCCTGTTATGCACCGAGAGACACTTTCCCATCTGACGAAGCTATAAATAATCCTAACGAAGCTGCTCCTCTGCAATTATTTCACACCGATATACCGTACAACCCTGCGTTTAATGAGGTGCAAAGGCACAGCGTGTCTCCACAGCCATTATGACTTCCGAAATCTGTTGCCCGATACCAAGTTTCACCTTTAAACGTCATGGCCGTTTTTTATTGCATCATACGTGACAAAGTAATCAATGAGTGACGTTTTATAACATTAGCAAAAAAATATATTTTCAATACCTGTCGTGGATTTGCTTGCTGTCACTTAACTGTACTAGGTCTCCGGTGTAATTGAAAGTTGCGTGGTCTTTGGGCTTAAAGTCAACAGAGTTTCTCAGCATTTATTTTATAAGTCTAAGAATCAATGCGCAGTTTTCCCCCGTTTTGCGATTCGATACACACGCACCCCTCCACATAACAACAATCAATAACCTGGTGGGCCATTTTATATTATATTTAATGATTATAATAATAATAATAGCATTTATAGAGCGCCTTTCACCCAAGGGTCACAAATACAACTTGCGGGGATAATATGTGCTAATCACGGTTATTTTATCATCTTTTAAATTAGGATACCAAAATCATCATTCTTGCAAATTGACCTATTTAAACCTTTCATAGTCTGATAAACAGTAAATTATTAATCGTGCAGGTACAGTGAATTTAGTGAAGTGAGTTGATTATCCATAGAAACGCTCATGTGTGATTGAAATGGGGCTGTTGCATGGACTTTAGAACAAAAAAAATCTTTGCTAAAGAATTAAATTAAAATTTCCTCTTCATCAGAGCCTTCTCCATCCAGCACCTTTCTCTCAAAATGGTTTCACTTCCTCACATTAAGCTGCGTATTGTAAATCCTCCGTGCCTTTTCGTGGATTGTAACTGTTGGCCATGGAGCTTTACACCGGCTTCGTTTGCGTGACTTTAAATCGCAAATGAGAAGTAATTGGATGTCACGCCGCTGTCCGTTAACCCCAGTGCGTTGAAATACCTTGCCCCACTGCCATGGCTTTTCTTCTTCTTGGATTGGAAATTTGCACGTTTGACAACGCCGACACAATACAGGTCAACAGTGGCTGAGATTCACGTTTGAC
>JAZEWT010000002.1:4431452-4458521 GCA_036362905.1 Mordacia mordax
CTGAGCAGGGAGATTACACCGGCGACGTCTGCTCAGATGTCCAGTGTGCACATCATTACATTCGAGCAGTGTCCCGTTGTGATCTTTGCTTGGTTTTCATGAACACAACTAGGGTTACTTTTGTGTAAGAGACAGAAGTCAATGGTTCACGCAGCAAATATTACAACTGTCAAGTGTTTTCATGAAATGTCTCCAATTGCAAGTGGAATTGAAAAGTGTGAGAAATCCAGTCTTGAACAACTCACGTGTAAACATTCCTCAGTTCTGTTATTTGAGCGTTATCTACCTACCATCAGCTGGCAGTGGAACCAGTGTTGTGTTTTCCAAAGCCTGGGCAATTTGTCAATCTTGCCATGACGGTTTTATGCAAAAGTTTGCTCAGAAATTAGTGCGAATTTTGAATGGATAAATACGGAGCTGAGTGATGTCCTCCTACGGAAGGCTTTCTGCAATCGATAATGCTTAGGAGGAGTTTACCATGGGGACCAAGAGAGTGGGCCTCCCTTCTCACGCGAGATTTATCGATCACTTGCACGACTGTCACTGATTGAATGCGCCGGTACAGAAAACTGACGGTCTCACAATTTCCACAGCAATGCGTTTAAGTAGGCAACACAATGAAGGACCGTGGAAATATACAAACGCTCGTGTTGTTACCTGCGGCTGTTGAGTGCATCATTGCCAATTTGTGTCTGTGGGTCGGGTGTCCGACTGGGACAGGTGGTGTGAAGTACGCAGTTTCACAAGATTCGGTTCTTGGCACCCTACTCGATTGTATATGTGTACCCCTTGGATCATTTATTAACAAATATAAGCTTAGCTTTCCCTTATGCAGATGATGATGATAATAATAATTAATTCATATTTATAACGTGCACTTATTCACTGCGAAGGTATTCATTTGACAGAGAACGACTCAGAGGCGCGAGGAAAGCACAGATAGGCGGAGGAGGCAGCCAGGCGGTTTACCGGCGCCACATTGCCACACACCGCTTCCTATATATTAGGATGTCATCGGTCAATTAATTACTGAGTATATTTTTAAGTTGTGGGAGGATACCCGAGAGCCTGGAGGAAACCCACGCAGAACAGGGGGAGAATACACAAACTCCACACAGAAAGGTGCCCAAAGCGGAGATCGAAGCTGCTCGGGCAAGACCTTTCTGTATGGGGCAGATGTTACCACTGCACCACATATGCATATTATGAATGCATATGTTGTTTCTTTCATACCAAATCGGAGATAGCAATCTGCATGCTCTCTCAGTATCTGAGTGAAAAGCAGCATGGTTGGTTTTATTTTCGATCAAAATAAATTCCAGTGAAACATAGGCAATATTAGTCTGCTCAAAAGAGAGCTTATACAAATCCACCCGTATTGAATTCCTCTTTGATGGTAATATGTTGCTCCAATACTATGTAGAAAATTTGAGTGGCTGAATTCAGAACTATTTTGAATATCCATATCAGAGCTGTTACAAAGGCCTGTTTTACCATTGGATTAGTGTTGCAAAATGCCGATCCATTCCATCTGATAAGATGTTATTTCATGCTTTGTATTCTCGATTAGACTACGGTAATGCTTTGTTTTGTAGCCAGTGTGTTGACTCCTGCAAGTAATTCACAGAAAATTACTCTAATTCCTTAAAGTCTACTGGCTTGTAGTTGTTAAATTGTGGTTTGAGAAGTTGTTATGCTCCCTGCCTCTGGAATTATCATCTATGTTATACCAGAAGATCATGATTTACCGTCAAACTTAAAACAATGTAGTTCAGTTGCCTTATTTTTGACCCGGATTGATTGGCTCTTGGCACTTTGAGTGCATGTAATCGTTGAGGGATTGCTGTGTGTGGAAAATGCTATAATTTGAAAGCAAACTGCCGCTGCGTTGTCCGCCTTCACTCATCTCTTTACCACACACTTAAAACCTCCACAATCCGTTCCAAGAGCCGCACGGGCCTCCACCCTGGTTGATTAGTCAGCGGCATACCCATAAGCATGGCCATGCTCGCGCGAGGTCATTTTCGAAGGCCCGATGGGTATGCCGGTGGCGCGACGGAGCCGCTGGCATACCGTGCCATGGGCGCCCTTGGCACGCACACCACCGAGTTGCACGTAGGATGGTTGTTAAAGCACTCGCCTAACGTGGACTAAGCCCGACGGTGGGGATAATCAAGACCATTTTCTTCTCCCAGTTGAGGGACGGTCGTTTTATTTATTTTTTAATATAATTATTTTGATGTGTACTTGCAAGACTCACGTGCTGGCAGTTATAGCTGCTTAGCAACTCAAAGCCGAGGTTTGCAGCACCAATTATGCGATGGTTCAGAGGCGCAGCAAAAATCGTTAAATATTAATTGGTGTGGTGGTGAAAGGTGTTTTGGCTCAAGTGGTGATCATTAACGTTTACTGTCAGAAATTCGTTTCCTTTTCATTTGCAGAATATATATTGTCGTTGCTTCCATTTCTGCTGTACAATAATAGTTTTTATTAGATTCCTGAATTTCAATTACTTTGTGACACATATTTTGTTGAGTTTTTCCAATTAAAAACTTTCTAAGAATTATTCCACAGTGTATTTACATGTTTTCGATCCTGGAGACAAGTTAGGAAAAAAAATTGTGGCAATATCTTCCGGAAACTTTTTCACACTTTGGTATTGATTTGCAATAGCTAAGTTTGCAAATGATCAACTCGACTGCTTTTAAATTTTATTTATAGAAGAACATTCAAAAGCCCATTGCTTTTGTTTCTTAACAGTAACATAGATAAATGCACATATTTGTGGTTACACTATCATTATCCGTGTCTTAATTCAAACACTTTTCATCCACAGACTGCCAATGGAAATATTGTAGTAGTAACAAAAATAATGTTGAGGACTATGAGAAGAGTAAGATAACTATCCTCAGCCGTCCTCTGTGGCTGTCTCGTTTCAGACAGCATTTACGCTACATGGGGAGGCTAATCGCACCATTGTCATTCTGTTTGACAGATTTGCTTGTGACCAAGATCGATGGACAGCGAATGAAGTATGACACGTGGTACAACGTGGTAAGAGCCTCGGCATAAAACAAACGATTTGCAACGCAGCCAAGCACTCCCAACACAAATGAGTACTTCGTGTACTTGTCCCGCCAGTCTGACTCCGGAGACTGGGAACGTTACTATAATTCTTGTATCGCAGTCGCTGGACACTTGCTCAAAAGCCCTGCAAACACAAAGTGGCCCACACAAGGGTTTACAAGTTCCTCGAGTTTATTGCTCAGTTATTGAAGGAATGACACGATGGGAGGGGGAGTCCAAGTGAAGCGGTTCGAGGGAAGGAGGTAGCAATAAGAATGCCATGTCCTTCGATATGGTGATTTGGCACAGATTGGAATCAACAGGGGTGGCCTTAAACTGAGTCGTTAACATGGGTAGAGATCATGCAGGGGTGACGTTTATTAAGACAGTGACCATGGGAGCAGCGATGTAGTTGTGTTATGTTTAGGTTCTGAGACATGAAAAACTGAACCTTTTATTGTCCTCATGAGATGTGTTGTCTTCCATAAGGCAAACAAATAAATACGATATTTTATGGACTTTTAGCTCCCGTATCAAGCGTGATCACTGCAGAGCTGGGGCCAGCTCAGTACTCAAGCCACATGGCGGCACACATTCCTAATTTAATAATAATATTATAATTTGTAACGCGCACATAACTTGTTCAGTGTCGATGGCACTTGTTCAACACAAGCGTGCGAGGAAACTACAGAGAAGCGGGGGAAGGCAACCGCACAGTCAGCCAGTGCCAATATTTGCCTGACACTACGTCCGATGTATTATGATGTTGTCAGTCAATTAATTTTTTGAGTTGTGGGAGAAAACTGCAGAAGCCGGAGGAAATCCTCGCAGAACCGGGGAGGGGGAACACACAAGCGCTATGCATAAAGATGCCTGAGGCGGGCATCAAGCAGCCTCGGGCAGGACCTTCTTTCTGTGAGGCTCGCATGTTACCACTGCACTACCCTGCCGCGAATGCCGTTGGAAAGTGCCACCGAAATTTCCATGGCAGCGAACAGAACCCCGTTTGCACAAAGATTTTTTTTGTTGCATTGAAAATGTTGCCAAGCAATTGCTTGCCCTGCATGCACACAGGCTTTGAGGAGTATACATTACTCAGACACCCTCCACTTGTACATAAGGGACTGATTACAAAAGCACTGGGGGATGGGCGTATGCAATCGTAAGAGTGCTTGGCATATACTCGTCATGAATTAAAGGGAGAAGGCCTGCTCATAGAAGCTCTTTTGCCTTTTCCTTGTAAGCATAAACAAACTCTCAGTGGGTTCACCTGCTTGCTATTACTGCTGTGCAATTTGGCTAACTTTTCAATGCACGTGTTTAGGCAGCGTTCCAAGTCTGCCCCTGCGCATTAATGCGTGGTTCATTACACACACGCACAAATACACGCCTGCACAACGTGGTAATGGATTCCCTGCTCTGGCGTGCATTTGCAGAATGGAAATTTTACGTACGACCACAGCCTGTCTCCACCAGCCGAGTTACAAGTCATCGGACAGTCAGCATTTGCTGATTTTGGTATGTTTATGAAACGATGTGTTATGCACATTGACTAGTCAAACACTTCCTTTACCGAGCACTTTACATCACCCGTGAAAAATGATAAACACATTTTAGTAATAGCTTGTTTTTTTTAAAGCCTTCTTGAAACAGCAGCAATGCGTCCCCAGGGCAATTTGCTTCATTGTCATCAGTGGCAACGGTGACGCGTATCTCGCCAAAAATCCTGCAAATAGGAACGCCCACATGGGATCTAAAAATATATCAACTGTGCGCATGTGTTTGTGGCTTGTTATCTCCTCCTCTCTCTTACTAAACCCCTTAGCAAACCCAGCCGGTCTCTGTGGGCGCATTAAGGACCAATCTGTCTTCTCAGCTGTTCCCATGGGAACACAGATTTTGGTGAATGGTTCATTTAGCCAGTGGCCTGAGTTACTGACAGCCATGCTCCTGGGAGCCAGAATCCATGCTTCAGGTACAGGGATCAAAGCTGTAGTCACCTGACCCAGTGACCACTACTACCTAAGTACAGCCATTTAATACTCGTGCATTACTTAGTCAAAAATAAACCACCGTCTGCTAATTCATTGTTCATTCAAGACTTTCGATTTTACAGAACCTAGAAGTGTATCTGTACCTATCACCCAGCATGCCTTTGATCCTCCAAGATTTCAGAAGCTAACATTAACTGAGCCAGGATAGTGTTTGGAAAGCACACCAACATATGTAACAACAGGTTCCATTGGCTGCTGCGGGCCTATACTGTCAGCAGAGGACAGTACTGCAAAATAAAATATTGTACTGTACTATGCTCCAGTGTCTTTGCACCCGTTCTACACCAATGTGCATTGGCCAGTGTAGTGAATTATCAAATGTCCCCCATAACCCACATGAAATGAGTAGGCCGTCATCCTACTTTCAATTGACGAAAGGACCGTACATGTTCTGTCAAAGCCTCTTTCAATAATGCTCAAACTATATACTTTAAATATATATTATTATTTTACGGAGGGAAGCCTTGTTTGCATGCACAAACGTTCACGGTAGGTCTCATTGTTTTTTTTTAGCCGTTGTGTATTTTCACGCATGGCAGACAACCAAAGGTTTTGGAGGAACAATCGCATGTGTGAGGGGATAGAGACTGCTCCCCACGCACGTGTTCCACCGAGGCAGTAATTTGCACACGAGCATGCGTTGCACATTTCCCCTGTCCACACATTTCAATAAGTTTTATTTACAACTGCGTGTTTACATAGCATTGCATAATTCATCGTGATTAAGGTCATACAACCAGTCGACGTCTGCATTGCAGGAGTTTTCTTGCCATAGTCGTACATTGAGGGGGGTTATCGATAAATCGAAAACTTGCCAATGACACGCTTGCATTTTACACCTTCTGTTTTATTTAATGCATGCCTGTCTGTCTTGGTCTGTGTGTAGGGAAGGCTGCTGTGATTTATGTGAGCCTGTGGTGTAAATAACAAACTGTTGTTTAGAATGACTGCCTTAGTTTGGTGAATGTTTGATTGATCTCTTTGGTTTTTCAAATTCACAGTGCCAATATGTCATTGGTCCTGTGTGCGGGAGAGTCATCCTCCAGTGTTGCTGCGTTTCCCTTCAACGAATGTCGAATTTGAAATGGCAATCAATGGAATTGTCCAGATGCCCCATTGTTGAACGCTTGTGGAAAGAGGGCCTTGAGGCTTAGTGAGGCTTTGCTGGGTGAATAAAGGGCATTCATATATTTTAAGTCACAATTTTTTTTACCTTCACAGTTTCCACAACTACTATTTGTAAATATCCTGACTCATTGTTATTACCATAGAACATACGCATTATTATTACTGCACATTTTGTAATTTCATATTTCAGTCAGTGTATTCGTGTCTGGGGGCGGCGCATTGAGTAGCGCTGTCACCTCACAGCAAGAAGGTCCCTGGTTAGATTCCCAGCTCACGTGTCTTTCTCTGTGGCGTTTACATGTTCTCCACGTGTCTGCGTGGGTTTTCGCTGGGTACTCTGGTTTCTTCCCACCATCCATACACTGCTGCCGAGGTTAATTGACCTGCTGAGTAAATTGCTTCCAGTTTCCTACAATGTACTGGCGTCACATCTTGTATATAACCCTGCCTTGCGCCCTCTGTCTGCCAAGATAGGCTTAAGCCCCCCACGACTCTGTCCAAGATTAAGTGGGTACCGATAATGATGATGTTCATGCCCGTATAAAACAAAACAAATATCACCCGTATAGCCTACAGGCTGTGTATATGTGCGCGCACACATGCATACATTCACGCACGCATGTAATGTACATACAACCAATAATAATACGTGATATTTGCATGTCAATGCAAACACCATTTATTCCCAAACACAGACAAACGAGATGATGATTTATTCACCTCTCTTCCGTGGTAATACACTGTGTGTCCGAAGCAGAGGTCTTTGTGCAGCACGAATAAATTGCGGAGGAGGTATTTGCAAAATCTCTGCACTTGGATGTTATCAATGGCGTTGCACAATACCGTGGAGTAATGTGCATGCAATCATCCTATCCTCAGTGGTTCGTAACTCCCTTGATTATGATGCCATGACTGCATACTGAGCATCACCTGATATGCGTGTTTGTTGCTACACGTCGTGTCCGTTGATTGGTAAGCTCGGTACTGTGCTGACGTAGGTTGTCACGTGACTCGGTGTATGAGAATTGCTCTTCATAGCTTTTGTCAGGGATAACCGTGACGAGCGTTCCTTCTCTCTCTCCTTTTGCGATGTTTCACCTCTCACGTTGGGGACATCGTCATAAAAATGCCTGACGACGCCTCGACATGGCTACCCTGAAAGGACGGCTGACAGAGAGCAATTTTCAAACTCAAACAATAGTATTGTGAAGGTGTTCATAGAGAGCTGGTTTTGATTAAACCGAAACAACAAAGCCCAATGTAAAAAATAGGAAATATTTCCGAGTTGTACAAACGTAATTGTTAAGTATCATGTTACGTGGATCTGCCGAATGCTTCAGAAACATTCAGAGCGTGATCATGACTTGGGAATGAATGACATTCGGCGTTGTATACCCGAGTGTGTGCAGCACATGTTGTTACAAATCCAGGTGGAGTCACAGTTGAAACGTATTCTGATCCCCTCCAAATGTCAAGCTTGTTGCATTTGATAGATGAAGCTTGTCAATTTAATTATGCATTTAGGTTGGACATCAATACAAATTTGAAAGCTCAATATAGATATGAAAAGACTATTGGTTCACTGCACGCTTAAAAAATCATAATGTAAATGGTTGTGGTGTACATACATATATATTTTTATAAGGTATGTAAATATTTGACAACCCACTTTGATGATTTTGGGTAGTCTGTGAAAGCAAATGGCTTAAGATACATATTTCAAAAAATGAACAGGGCAATTCCTAACGTGCTTACGATGTGTTATTGTGAGCAGACGAAAGCAGGGCAAGGCATTTGCTGCCAGCAACAGCCCATCTTCCTGGGCAGCACGGCAGTGCAATAAGCAGCACTGCCACCTCACGGCAAGATGTACCTATGTTTGATTCCTAGCTCGGGTGTCACCTTTCTGTGTGGAGTGTGGAAGTGAGGGAACTGGACTCTTAACGCAGCATTCAGGCGGGATGACAATCTCTCCTCTTCGCACTACTGCGAGCGGAGTAGAAAAGTAGACATTTCTGAAAAAAGCTTAAAAGTTCGCTTGCTGTATGCGGAGTCGGTGAGTCCCACGTGCTGGAGAGAATGTTCAGTCCGCTCCACGCTTTGTGCACGCTGGTGGGAGAGCCGGTTCAATAACTTACTGTGAAGGACTGAATTGGATAACCCTTGCACGTGAGGTGACATTGGCTGCTGCTTATGGCAGTGAATAAAACAGCAGGTGGTCAAGGATGCCATTGTTTGCTTCATCGTATTTCAGTCGGTGATAAAGCACAATACACACAAATGTATCAGAGGTTATTAGTGTGGGAAGTTGGGCAGAACATTCGTTGTACAGTGTAAGATTACATTCTCTTCGTGGCCTGACTCCAGTATTTTTATTTTGCATGATAACGAGGTCATGCAGTGAACAAATAGAAATAGATTCGCGATAACAGTTCTTGGTATAATTGTGTGTCTATGTCCAATGGGCAGCACTGCTCCCACGAACCCCAGTGACATGTGCACCTGGTTAATGTCCATGGCAAGTGGTGAAAGAACTTGATCTGGTCCTTCTTTACATCGCGTCAGACTTAAAATGAGTGCCTGGTGAGGAATATGAACATCAATACTTGAGGGGGCAAAGGTGGCTGGGCGTAATGTTGGCAACACAGCCCACTTCTGCAAGGTCCCAAACCTAATGAGTGCTTACTAACAGCACTTGCCCTCAGCAATTCTTGACACGATATAATAATAGCATTTCTCTTAAATTTGAATTTAGCCAGGCCTTCACAGTTGACGGTGAGGACGACATACACAGACCTGGGGCGTTGGTGGATGGCTTTGCATGGATATATATATTTTGATGTCATCGGCATAGCAATGGAAGCTGAGATTGAGGCTGCGCAGGATATGGCCAAAGTGGTTGTATGTCGATGCTGAAGAGGAGCGGGCCGAGAACTGAACCCCGAGGAACCCCAGACAAAGCGTAATGAATCTCCGAGATTTGTCCGCTGAGGCTGACGCACTGCTTCCAGTCGGAGAGGTCGGAGCTCAGCCAGTGCAGGGTGGAGCCAGAGACCCCAATACCCTCCAGTCGTTCAAGTAAAATATGAACGAGCTTTGTCTTTGTGAGTCGGGGTGATTAGATCATTGGTAAGGTTATTGCAGTTCTAAACTAACAACTGTAAGTCTATTCCCACCCGTGATGAACATTGGTCGCTTTCGGTATCTAAAGTTAACTTGGGCCTTTCGCAGATTGACTCGAAATCTTACATGAATATCATAGACAAATGATGATTTCTTCCAAAAACTGATCGATCTTTCGGGATGGCTGCATCGAAAGAGCTATCCCAAAAGAGCAATTTGTAGCAATCATCATGCATTGAGCTGTGAAAACATACGCCAGTACAGAGTACATAAATGTCAGCACTGGGAAGACAAAGATGGCCGGAAATTGTTTCAACTGCATCACTTCCTCATATACCATGAAGGCCTTAATATGTGCTCACTAACAGCAGGTCCCCCAAAATAACTATACGGGGTCCATCTGTCTTTGTCATATCGGGCAAGGCAAGAATAAAATGGTGCTTTGCACTTAGCAAAGAAAATTGTTGATCAAACATTGGCCTCCCAGAATTACATTTTGCAACCAATCTCCAAAAGTGGCACTCTGCAGCCAGTGGTTTGTGAAAGCAATCGGACTCTAAAGCGGGTAATAGCATTCTGGATTTGTTATCCATTCTCTAATGGCACCATTACAGGTGCGCGCGTGGGACGATATCGTGCCGTTCCCAAAATAAACGCGCACAGATAAACAGGAGGACCAAATGAGTGTCTTGTGATGGAGTCTCAGCGCATGGAAAGACACTACTGCGTCCCACACCACATTCCCAAGTAGCTATCTCTTCTCCTCTCTTTGTCATAAACCGCTTAGTCCTGTACGGGGCTGTGGTGAGCCAGAGCCTATCCCAGCAGACACAGGGTACAAGGCAGGGATATACCCATGATGGGATGCCAGTCCATCACCCGGCACTGCGGGCAATTTAGTCTGCAAGACAATTAATCTATGCAGCAGCATGTTTTTTGGACTGTGGGAGGAAACCGGAGTGCCCGGCGAAAACCCACGCGGACACGGGGAGAGCATGCAAACTCCACACAGAAAGGCACCCGAGCCGAGATTCGAACCCGGGCCCTTCTTGCTGTGAGGTGACAGTGCTACCCACTGGGACACCGTGTCACCCTCCCCAAGTAGCTATGCTCGGGGGAAATATGAAAATAGCATTTGCCGCCTGACCGGGTTTGGCCTGGGTGCCCAGGTTTCTTGTTTATGCCAACGTCGTGGCAAAGTGTCCCGTGCTTTTTTTGTTGTCGCAGTCTTGCCTGCGGAAACACACCTGGCTTGTTCTTTTAACTGCTATATGCGGGTGAAAGTGTAACGAGTGTGCACAAAGGGAGATAGACAGGCAGTAAGAGGGAGGGGGAATACGAGAGAGTTTGAGGTGGCGCTTGCTCACTTTGTGACTCATACCTGCAACCTTGCAGTTTGCCAAATGAGTGTTTTGCTTCTACAATAAATAATGGAGAATGGCGACGTTGGCCACACGTCGATATTGGTTTGCTTGCCGTGCCAAAGACGCTTTCGCCACGAGCAGCTCACGAGACAATAGAATACCCATCATCAGAATTTTGTAATCGAGCAGCATCGAACTCGTAACAATGATGTGGCCTGATTTAATCGATTACAGCGTCTGTCTTTACTGCCGCGCATCGCCATACCGCCTCCAAAGAAACACAAGCAACAGCAGCCCACCGGTGTTGTTACTTCTTTATGGGCTGTGGTTGATTTCCCTCTCTCGATGTGTGAGTTATGTCCTTTCTCAAAAAACATCGGCAATTCTGGACTTCCATTTAACTCTAGCCTTGATAATTAATAATAGTAATTGTACTTCTAGAGCGCTTTTCACCCGAGCGTCACTGCAATTGGTTAAAATTTCTTGTTTACGTAAGTCACTCTTCTTGCCGTATCTACAATTTTTCGAAACAAAATTTCAGTGTATGCAGACTCTTGTTTTTTTTTATTATTTGTTCAAGTATTATAACTTTTGCCTTGTTGAAGTTATAAATATATGTATTCAAAATTGTGCTCGACTGAAAAGCTAACAATGATTAAATTGGCAGAGCAGTGAAGGTTCAATATTATAATTTATTAAACGGATCTTTTCAAATCGTATGAATGCTACGCATCTATTTTTGTGCACATGGTAAATATAAATCTTTCTTTAAAATAGCATGACTTAAACCTCAGCGACTGCAGTGATTGAAATTTGCAAAGCGGATATTATTAATGGTAATGGTATTGAAATGCTGTTAATTATCTAAATACTTTCAGATTTAGAGCAGCATGAATGCTGAGTGTAATTATCATTCCTCGTTTTTGTCTGGAATTCAGTATCACATTTACATATAACTCCTCTCATCTCATTGTCAGAACCGCTTAATCCTGTACAGGGTTGCGGTGAGCCGGAGCCTATCCCGGCAGACGCAGGGCGCAAGGCATAGACATACCCACGATGGGACGCCAGTCCATCACCGGGCACTGAGGGTAATTTAGTCTGCAAGCCAATTAACCTATGCAGCAGCATATTTTTTTTTGGACTGTGGGAGGAAACCGGAGTGCCTGGCGAAAACCCACGCGGACACGGGGAGAGAACATGCAAACTCCACACAGAAAGGCACTCGAGCCGAGATTCGAACCCGAGACCTTTTTGCTGTAAGGCGACAGCGCTACCCAGTGGGCCGCCGTGCCGCCCTCTAAATATAACTCAATTTACGTATCTGAAACTTTACCTCGGATTTAACGTCTTAATTTTATGAGAGGATGGGAGAAGCCTCGACCCAGCAGTTAGCGCAGTGCTTTATGAACATGGTGACTTAAGTTCTGTTCCCGGGGTAGGACTGGTTCAGTGCCACCTGATCCAGTGCTACCCCATTACTCACCCCTACCCTTCTTCCCTTTCTCTTTGCCATCAAAGATTGACCAGTGGGTGTGGTTAAGTAGGGTCAAAGGGGCCCAATGACATAATAAAGGCCTTCAGCCAGCAATAGATTGACAAAGGGCTGTTGAAAACTTTATTCTCCGAGCTACAGTTCTTTCATACTGCGCTTTTTTTAAAGCGAATAAAATGTCAAGCAACACTGTTACTTTTCCCTCGACTAATGCGCAAACGCCTACGTATTATGGGTAGACTTTCTGCTTGCAAGCTTTTATTCGCCTTTCATCATCAGGAGCTGTGTTGTTTCAACCCAAAATGAGAACTGCCAATTGGCAAGCATTTGCAAATGCTAATTGGCATAACATCGCAGGTCTGAGAAGTATGTGCCTCCCAGGCTGTTGTTCATGGCGATACAAAGACATTTGGCATATAGGAGCCAAATAGCGGGTGGCACGGTGGCCCAGTGGGTAGTGCTGTTGCCTCATAGCAAGAAGTGCCCCGGTTCGAATCTCGGCTCGAGTGCCTTTCTGTGTGGGAGTTTGCATGTTCTCTCCCCGTGTCCGCGTGGGTTTTCGCCGAGCACTCCGGTTTCCTCCCACAGTCCAAAAAACATGCTCCTGCATAGGTTAATGGGTTTGCAGACAAAATTGCCCGCAGTGCCCGGTGATGGACTGGCGTCTCATCGTGGGAATATTCCTGCCTTGCGCCCTGTGTCTGCTGGGATAGGCTCCGGCTCACCGCAACCCTCTAAAGGACCAAGCGGTTTCTGACAATGAGATGAGATGATGAGGAACCAGATAGGGTACTTTGCTGTGATGGCATCCTACGAACCTTCCATTTCACTCCATTCTCGTAATGTCACGTAGGCTTGATGAGGAACTCGGTCAACAGGTTGCATCTATGGATGAATTCCATTTTTTTGGGTTAGGTAATGTAAAAAAATGTTTGTCGGAAACCCTCCACTACCCGACAACAGCCTTCAAATTAAAGTTAAGTTGGCAGCTGCTACTTGTCAGCATGGAGACATACTTCATGATAATTTTACCCGATTCAAACAAAGACGCTTATGATGCTTGATTCGAAAAGCTGCTGTCTCGTGACAGCCGCGTCGATTGCTTTCTCTCTCCACCTCGAGACGTTTCGCCTTGCACGTTCGAGGCATCCTCAGGCGCCAGTGTGCGTGCGTCGTGTGTGTGACTCCTATTTATATGTCGGTGCTATATATGTGTTGAGTCCCCGCCACAGAGTTGCTGCATTCCAGGATCAATGAAGGGCCATCGGGGTCCACTTGAAAGCGGGTTCCATTGTCCTGCTCACACCCCCCGGAATCACATTAACCCCATCCTGCTCCACCTGTGACTCATCTCCCGGTTTGCATCTCACGATTACGTTTTGTTATTTGCACTCCGCCAGCACGTGTCTTCTGTTTACGTGTCGTTGTTCTCCGCTCTTTTTCTTCTTCCGTTCCATCACGGGCATAAAAACGAGAATCTGTAATCCTGCCCAGCCCTCTGGATGATGGATAGCGATCCACAAGGGCCTGGCTGCCTGTACGCGATCCTGGGTCGCGTTAGCTTAACAACAAAACTAGAACGACGCAGATGAATTGAGCGTGAGGTTTTGTCGTAGCTGTCACGTGTTTCGTGCATACCAATGTTTTGCTGCGCTCGTTAAGTCACATTTGTTAGTCGCGTTTGAATTAAAGGTCCTTTGTTTTCATCCACGTGTATTTCTCTACATATCTTTAGCCTTACGTTTGCTACACTAAACACTCTCCGAACAGCTGCTCTGGCTATTTGTTGTTGGTGATGACCAGCACCACGTTTAGCATCATTGTCTGCGTGATATTGCTTTTGCATTGTTCATCAGTGTATTCCTTGTCAGCGTGGCATTGCTGCATGACATAAATTACTTGCGATAAGATGTAATACACAGAAATTTGATGGTAGAGAAACCAACCCCGGGGCTTCATATGCCCCGAAAAAAGTGTTACGCTTTGGCTGGATCTTGACTTTGAATGCTGAACTAACGTTGTTTTCCTGCCAGGGCAGCCTCTTTATTCATTCGTGTGTTAGCTTGGTAATCCATTAATTTGTGAACGCGGCAAACTTCTGTGCGTTCAAATATCCATCCATGACTTTGTGTGCATTTCCCATAAGAGGTAACGTGTAGCGTGATAAGGCTGATAGCTCGTGAATACTAAAATTGACCTAGCTTACCCTTCCTTACCCTACATTTGCTTTCCAGTGTAACATCATAAAATGTAATTTGCATTTTGGTGATGTGAAATGTATAGTTTCTAATAAGTTTTAAAAAACCCAA
Organism: Mordacia mordax; assembly: GCA_036362905.1. Taxonomy (NCBI): domain Eukaryota; kingdom Metazoa; phylum Chordata; class Hyperoartia; order Petromyzontiformes; family Petromyzontidae; genus Mordacia; species Mordacia mordax. The sequence goes on from JAZEWT010000002.1 coordinate 4,445,992, forward strand.
CGTGGAATAATTCGTCATTGACTTTCATGGTTCTGCCTTATTTAATATGGTTAATAACAGAGTGGTGCTTTGTGTGTGTTTTATTATTCAATTCAGTATCAGTACCCACTTAATCCTGGACAGGATCGCGGGGGGCCGGCGCATATCCCAGCATACACAGGGCGTAAGGTTGGGATATTCCCCGGACGTGACGCAAGTACATCGCAGGGCACTTTTTGTGGTGCAATTTATTAAGCAGGACAATCAACCTCGGCAGTAATGTGTTTTATTGTGTGTTTGGCTCAAATGTCAGCTAGTTTCGTATTTGGTCGTAGCTATTTGTGGATGCTCATTAATTTGAAAATAACGGCCACTCATTGTAAAGATTTTGTGTTGCATACACGATTAACCACAAATGTAAATAAACAGCAAGACTTAAGATGATAAATTTTAAAAGGCAGGCCAATCTAACGATCTATATTCGGTTATTGTCATATTACCAAGAGGCATTTAAAATCCTAAGGGTATTTAATTAACCACTGAAAATCAATGAATTTGCATAGATAAAGTGAATACTGCTGAACGAGGTGTTTGCATGTGTTTTAATCGGTTCTCTACGCTAATACTCCAGATGAAAGCCATGAAATGCATTGTTGGCTACAGTGTGAAATTCATTCACGATGTAGATTAAATCAGAATTGGAGATTTATTTTCAGCATTGGTTGTTAAATTTCCTCCAAGCTGGTGTTGGATAAACAATGGATTTAATGTTTCATGTTTTAAACCTGTGCTGATTCTATGTTTTTTCTTTCTTAAGCAGTTACTGTACAAAGCTGTGAAGCCTCTACGTTGTACCCTATTTGCGTCCTGTGAAGGCTGTACTCACACGAGTGCAGCATTCTAATCTGTCTTCTCCCCCTTATCCCCCAATATGCAGTGTTCCCACAACCATCAGACACAACTAGCAGAGCACCTGCCCTAAGACAGAGTCTTGGTGTTTTGCATAGAAAATATGCGCTTTTGACGTATTCATACCAATTATCTTTAGCGCTGACACATATACATCAAAGAAACAGTTGTTGGTCCATTTTATAGAAATATATATATCGATATACACGTCATTGGGCTGTGCTCAGTAGGGCACAGCATGGCTTGTCTCATATCATAGAGCCTCATGTTTGCAGAGTCCTGTTATTCCAACCCCCCATGCTCCACCTAATCCTCTCCATCGCCTCTTCTTTTTCAGTTGGTAGCATTCATAATCTTTCTTTCTGTTAGTATTTAACAAGGAATAACATAAGCTTATGCCATCCAATGCTAAAATATATAATTTTTTATTTTTTCTTACATCTTTAATATGTAAACACAGAGCCCCAAATTAGCAGTGTGAGTTTCTTTTGCATTGAGTTTCTGATGCTTATCCCCCCAGCTCAAGGTTATTGAGTCCGTATGGCGACAAAAGCTACATGGCCCCTATAGAGGTAGAGCGACAGCACGTGTCCTGGTCACTGCTCATGTAGCCTGGCTGCAGTGAAAGTCAAGGTCGGCCCGCTTGCCAGGTTTACAACTGACATGGGCCCACTTCTCTGAGACCGTGGGAATTGGTGCAAATGCTTTTTAAGGCTATGAGCCACGAATCGAAGCCTGAGCTTCAAACTGGGAGCCACTGGGCCAATTGGGTCTTGAGGCCGAGGCCAGTGTCAAGATAGGATCCTCTCGGCTGAGGCCAGAGGTGAAAGTAAGCTGGTCTGGTCTGGCATATTGCTAAAAACCTGGTTTAAATAATTTTAGTAGATTGTAAGTGGGAGGTGGGGTTGTGTTACAGCCATACCAGTAAAAAATGTTAAGTTGGTTTTCTGGCTCTTGAGGGCAGTGTCAGACTGGGAGCGTCATAGCTAAACCCTCGGACTGAGACCAGTCAGGGACATGACCCGAGAGAGTCCTCAAGCCGGACCTCGCTGTCATTGACTGGTATCAAGGACCCAAGGCAGTAGCTCCAAGCTATATATTTGTAGTACGATGGCTTATGCCATGGAGAATGATATTGTGTCTGAGTTAAAATTTTCTATTCCATCACAATCAAATGTCACATGAGAGATTAAATCAGCTTGAAATAGTGTGTAATTGTTAAAGCATACAGAAGTCTGCCATGAAAGTGGTAATCCATGTTCAAGCTTACAGAAAGTCATGCCATTTGGAAAATTTCATTTGATTGTGAATGTTATAAAATGGTTTTATGCACTCTTACAAGGAACCATATAAAAAATATATAACAAACGCGCGGGTGCCAGATCGCAGTGCAGATTGCGCCACATAAATGAAATTAAAAATCATAGCCCAACATAACACTTGCACGGAAGCACACTGCAATTATACAAATTGTAAATATAACCATGCATTGTGATTGTTTCGTTTATTTCAAAGCAATTATCAGAGCCTGGCTGCATGTTCGATCTGATCGCATCGCGAAAGAGTGTGATTTAGTTTGTTTTTAAATTTTGCTTCCTCACCCTACTTTGTCCACGTAGTGACCGCTCTGACTTCATTCTCAATTCTCATTAAAGCCATGACGCACGTAAGAGCGGAAATCCGGACGTTAAGCCCCCTTGTGCCGTGTCGGTGGTGCTTAGCCACAAGCATGGGGACAATTTTTATTCCCGCCCCGTTCGCACCGAACCTCGCTGGGACAGTAATTGATGGAACAATTGTCCCCCTTCCTCGCCGTGGTTCCACCTTCTCATTCCTATCACCTCAACTTACTCACCTCTCTCTTGTAATATGCCTTCCACCACTTCTACGGGGCCATGGCAGCTTCTGGAGGTCACTCCTGCACATCCAATTAGGCTGGAGTTTTGCTTTGGAAATTTGTCTGCCGTGGCTGTCATGGAAAAATTACTCTTAATTGCATTAATATTGTGGTTTGGGGTAGTTGTAATTGTGATTATTTGTGGGACGTAACCACATCACCCCAACCCCCATCTCCAAATTTCCTCTGTGTTTCTCCAGACACATTAAAGCCATATTTGGGGTGCGGTGATGCATTGAATAGTTAATTACCAGCATTATTTAAGCTCACAATACGGGTGTGATCCAGACCGTGCATAGGAATCGACATTTTTGTATTTGTGTGTGTGCGCTGTATGTGATGAGATCACGTGACAATAGCAGCCACTACTGGCTGCTGCATTCAATAAGGTGTTAAAATAATAACTAATAACTATTGGGTTGCGCGGTGGCCCAGTGGTTAGCGCTGACGCCTCACAGCAAGAAGGCCCCGGGTTCGAATCTCTCGGCTCGGGTGCCTTTCTGTGTGGAGTTTGCATGCTCTCCCCGTGTCCGCGTGGGTTTTCGCCGGGCACTCCGGTTTCCTCCCACAGTCCAAAAGCATGCTCCTGGATAGGTTGATTGGCTCGTAGACTAAGATTGTCCCGCAATGCCCGGCGATGGACTGGCGTCCCGTCGTCGGGTGTATTCCTGCCTTACGCCCTGTGTTTCCGGGATAGGCTCCGGCTCACCGTGACCCTATATAGGATTAAGCGGTTTCAGATAATGAGATGAGATGAATAATAACTATTCTTGAATAGACTTGAGACCCAGAATTGCAACGCTTAAAGCATCTGGATGGTGAATAGTTACACTTATATTACCCACACTGCTGCAATGAACGCTTCTGACCTGCTTATACGTTTAAGTAGAGTGAACAGAATGCACAAGTAGTTTTTTGGTGCATTCCCAGAACCTCTACATAAACATAAAGATTCCCCGTTGTTATCAGATATTATTTTCCACTGACACTTCTGAGCTTAGCACGAGGCCCTCACGTGATAAGCGGTTTCCCACTGGCCTTTTGGCAATGCTGAACCAAAAACAAACCATTTTAGATCACCTCACAAGGCGAAATCTGAATGTGTCTTGTGGCCAAGCAGGGCCAGAGATGGGTCTAATGACGCGTTCATTAATTACAACATCGGTCGCTGCGCTGTGAGGAATATCAACACTGCGACGTCGCCATATGGTCTGCATGCCTTTCAACTCCTCCAGTTCGCTTGATGTCAGCAGCGTGGCAAGGGCTGACTTGGTGCGCGCTCGGCGTGACTCCCACGGCGGCGCGGCGGGTCAGCGAGTAGCACTGCTGCCCCACTGCTGCCCCACAGCATGAAGAGCCTGGGTTCGGCTCTGGTCACCTTCTGTGCGTAGTTTGCGAGTTCTCCCAGTGTCCGCACGGGTCTTCGATGCTCACTGGTGTTTCCTCCCGCAATCCAAAGATATGTTTCTTAAATATATAGGCCTAGACAAATGATCTGCCCTGTGATGGACATAAACCCCATCCTGGGTATAACTAAAGTTATCTTCTAACTTGCTTACCCCTCCCTGCTTGACAACTTTTAAAAAGATCTACATATCTCACGGATTCCTTCCACATTCAATAAAAACTGACTGACTTGCATAATGGAAAAGGAGTGATTGATTGTTGAGACAGGTTCTATTAGATAGACTTTAATTCGAGGCTTTCGTGACTAATATTATCGATGAAATTCATTTTTTGGGTCTGGTCACTTGCTCGCTCAGGATTGGAGCGGGTGCCTGATGATGCTGATTGCAACTATCAGCGAAACTTCATATCTCTTTGTAAAATACTGAGGGCTCGCTCTCCCACACACCGGTGTGCTGAGATGGTGAAGAGATTGGCGCGTTCTGTTTACGTGACAAAACTTACTAATTGGCCGTGTTGGGTGGTGGAGGGATGAACGACACTGTTTTTTTTTTACGTGACCTGACCCAAAAAATCAATTTCATCCACACGTCAACATCATCGCAACCGGCTATTAAGCCAGCCGCAATGATGTTGACAATCTCGTTTGAGGTTACGTCCATCAAGAGAGCCCCCCCAAGTTTGATTCGTGATGTGCACGACCAAGGTTCAGCGTCTGGTCACCCACCAGGATTACAGCGCAGTGCGAGCTTCACCGCACCAGCCGCTTCCCGCACGCTGAGGCGCGCGCTCTGCCGACCGGCGCACTTTCGCGGGGCTCTCTGCGTCCTGTGCCCTCACTTTCGCTCACCAGCCCGAATTGCGCCAACGGCGTAACCCACAAACATTCCAGTTTTTATTTCCCGCCCTCATTTATGACAGATGGGCTGAATCTTAATGGTGTGTCCTCATTCGAGTAAAAAAAAAAATGTCGTCTCAGCTGAGACGTTTTAGACTGATGCGGTCCTGTTTCCCGAATGAATATCTCTGACTACGAGGGTTGTAAGGGTGCACTATTAATTGTTAGTCCATAAGCATGCATAGATTCACAAACATAAAAGTTGGATGTGTTTTTGGTATGTTTGTGTACGTATTGTATCTAATGGATGACATACAACACGCATAGACAGGGTGGTGCGTTGGTAACAACTGCACCTTACGGAAAAAATATCCTCACTTGGACAATTCCATTCCCAACTCGGGTGACTTTCTGTGCAGCTTTCTTCCCCCCGTTCTACATGGGTTTCCTCCAGGTTCTCCGGTTTGCTCCCACGGCTGAAACATGAATTGGCCCAAAAACATTGTACAAGATGCAGTGTTGAGCGTGTTGGCACCGACTGAGAACGTGACTGCCCCCCCCCACCACTCTGCAGTTTCCCGCAGTGCCATGGGACCTCTGCGTGAAAGACATTATAAAAATGTCATACATTTATTATCGTCACTCTTGAAGCCACTGTAGGAGGCACGATGCACACAAATGTTGAACGATTTCGATGGTATAATTGCAACCCTAAGTTTCCAATTCCTTCCTCGCCAACCAGTATATTTGGCTCCGGTTGTCTGTTGCGTAAGGGAAAATGAATCGCATCGGGCGTCCACCTTCGGTTAAACCGAGGACATGGATGCCTACCGACTACATGGAGCTATCCTGTGAACGCAGGATACGTGCACAGTGTTCAGAAGGGGTTGATATGTTGATAAGAGGTCACCGCTGTTTGCAGATGGAGATGGAGGTCAGGACCAGCTGCTCCCAGGCTGCACGGACAGCGAGTGCCTCACCAGCGTCATTTACCTCAACCAGCCCGGCTCGCAAGGGGTATCCCCGTGCACTGCCTCACCCGCCCCTCACTCGTGAACTCGTGCGCTCGCTCGTTCGGTGGTGCGCTTACTCTACGACCCGCTCGCCCGCTCACGCTCTCGCTCACAGGCTCACACACTCGTGCACTTGCCCGCTAACTCAATCATTCACACATTCACCGACCTGTTCGCACGCTCGCTCACTCACGCAGACGCACACAGACTCACTATCGCAGGCACTCGCTCGCTCGCTCGCTCGTGCACTCACTTCGTCACTCAAATACTTGATCACTCGCTCATGCGTTCACTGACTCGTGCACTTAATCACGGACTCGCTGACTAACGCATTTCCTCGCTCGCATACTTGCTCACACACTTACCCACTTACGCACCTACTTACACGAATTTATGCATTTTCTTGCATGCACGCTGACTCGCTCGTGCTGGCTCGATCACCCACAACTCGGGACTTATGCGGCTATATCTATTGTCACGCGCTCCATGGTGTATCTCATCATATTCTGAAAGAGATATATGTGTATCACTAATAAAACGCACGTATAAAAAATAACGATGCGTGGCGCGGTGCGCTATTAAACCTGACTGAGTTCGGCTGACATCAGTGGCGATTGATATCAACACCCATCTTGGACGCTTCTTTCACCAACTTGCACTGACCATGGTGGTTAAAGTTTCATTGACAGGTGGGGCCATCGCAAGGTTATCTTCCAGTCATCACTTGACAAAGCTCAAAATTGTTATGACGATGTACATTTTATCCAGAAATAAAGTGAAGAACAGTATCCTCACTTAGCCAATTCAGTACTGACTATAAATGTGGGTTTATTTCGTTACTTCGTCATGCTCATATGACACTTGTTTATCATAAAGGATTAAGTTTACATTGACAACAAAAATGTAATGCATCGTGGCAGTTAGTGCAGATCTATGCATTCATCGAATAATCACTTGTTGAAATCTAAGCCATTGCTCCCTCTGGTAGCATTTAGTGTTAAAAATAAGCACAGTACATTTGTTGCTTAATTGCTGTAGGGGCTTTCGAGTAGTTCACTATAGTCTGGCCCTGTAATCTCGTTATCGTATGAGTTAGACCCATTCACGACGCTGCAAAATCAAATACTGAATGAGGAGAATATATTTTTTTAAGGCAGCGCTTGCTGTAGTCAAGTATTTAATGCAGCAGCAGGTGTGAGCCAGTTAAGGCTTAAGTACAAGTCACAGCAGTTAGTAAAATAATCCTTTCTTCTGTAGGCCCGTTCTCATTTTTCCAGTGAGAGATTCACACCAGGCATGTGAGCAGCAGAGCTGATCCACCCACAGATCCCATTAAAGCGTTCTCGCTGTGCTGAAGAAAGCGACTCCATGCCATCTCAGCAGACGAAAGGTCACACCTGTCACTCCAACACAAGCCATGTTTTCTCTTCCTCCATTTATTTTTCTTTTCACTTTTGGCTTGTTGAATAAGTCCATGCTTATTCACAGAGGTCAACTTACTCCACATTCAAGACACCTGACAAGTTTCTAATGCCAAGAGAGCTATTTATGTATGTGTTGACTTGCAAACAATAACAGAAAGCTTTATTTTATAGGTTTGCCGGTATACACTGCACTTTAAACTGCTACAGGGTGGAATTAGACGTCGTCTGTAGTACACTAATGTAGGTTTTTATAGCTCGATGAGTGAAATTTGCTTTCCACGTCTGTTATTTCGGGATGGTAGTCGTGTCAAGCGTTCCCTCAATTTCCTTCGCCAAGGAGAGAGAGGGAATGCATGACACGGCTATCCCGAAAGAACCGATGTCTGTAGTGTTTGATCTCATAGTGTCAATATGGTGCTTTTGTAACAACGTTTCTCTGATGATCAGCATATAAACAAACCAAGACATTATGGCTGGCCATTAAGATGTTATTAATGTAAAATGAAAACAACAGGGTGCCCGCATCCGATCGTTGCCGCACGCCAGCTGTAATGGACTGAGAAGTCAATTCCGTTCCCCCATTGCGCCCCTGTGCTCTCGATTAGATAAGTAGCATTCAAAGCATAATACCGTGTCGTCGGGCAGACGCAGTCATGACGGCTTATCGCGTAGCGCGTTACGGCCGGCTGTGCGGAGAAATCGTTTTCAAGCCAGCGGTGTGGCGACACTCGACGGATTCCTCCCGAGTCCCGTTCACTCGGAGGGGGGGAGATGCAATCTGCGAGCGCCGTTACGATCATCGCGAGACGGTCACCTGCAGCGCCGCAATGCTGCGCCGCGCGGCGGCGGCGGTGGCGGCGGCGGCACGCGTCAGCGGTTTCCTGGCCTTATCTCGCCGAAGAAAGGGCGATTGCGCAGCAATTACGCTCGTGGATCATCAGTCACTGTCGTTGATTAATTCATGCCCCTTATAAAGAGGGTAAAGATTCGAAAAAGTGTGCTGCGTGCGACGTTTAGGACAATTTACGCGCTAAATGTAGTAGAGTAAAGCCCAAACACGCATATATATCTTATATGCAGGTGGGGGGGGGGGAGGACGACCTTTGAGGTATCGAGTGCAATAAAACAATAAGAATGCGCGAAAAAAATTGGTGTTGCATATAGTTACGCATGATAACCTGAAAAATGTACTCGGAACAAAAGCGCTTTAAAAAAACGTCTACCTTGTAAAACATTGCGCGTGTCTGCAGTATCATATTATTAGGCAAGGAAAACGTTTATCAAGCTTTTCAGTAGAGTGCTGGTCTAAAATCAAATTAAAATGTCTGCGATCGTAAAACTTCATGTTATATGAAGATACCCAATTCCTCTGAATGTATTTGGAAAAAAAGTGCTACAGTTGGCTGCCTTATCCTCGATTACAGTCCCATTTGTGTTTTCCGATCAGCTGTTCATCTGTGAAATGAGGCGTTAGCATGGCTGCAGATGAAATATGAAAGGCAGTTTTCTCACCCTAAAATGCAGCACGTTGACTTAATGCAAGTTTCACTTATTCATTGGAGTGCTTCGTAGTAATAGTATGTTTCTCCTCAATAATGAGATGAGGCCTTTAATTTGTTGGGCTGGATAAAGCTTGGTACAGGTAAGAGTATTGGTACAAGTGAGACTGCTGATTGACAGTGATAGACATTTACCTGTCTTTCAAAGGAACGCAACTCATTCGGCTCGTTTTGATGCCAACAAGCGGACTCCGTATTATACATCCGAGCAGTTCTGGGTAGGAAGAGATATCGACCATCAGGGCTCTGATCGTGCTTCCAAAGGTCTCTCATTTACTCTGCACGGTCACTCTGACATTCCATCCCTTGGCATTTCATTGATCCTAAACGCAGGTGCATGAACACCTCATAAGTTGGGATGAGGACTGCTCGTTTTTATTGCTGTCAGGAGGAGCCAGCCCTTGAGGTAATACAAAGAGTAACTTAACTCATCATTGTGGAAACTCCTGAGGCTTCGCGGAAAGGCGTCTTGTCCAAAGGGTTTAGTGCTCCCAGATGTTTAAATAATAGACGAGGGGCTTTGGGATGCAGGACCTGCGCGCGGAGGAGATGGGACTGTAAGCGTCGAGGCTGCACGTTATTAAAGTTTTCAATGGCAGACCCGCAGCACTTGACAGGAACTAATACTGGGTCAATTATGCTCGGGGAATTGAACTTTTTTTTTGCGTAGGTGAAGATGCTATTTAAGTTCAGCAGTACGCTACTGGGGCGGCACGGTGGCCCAGTGGGTAGCGCTGTCGCCTCTCAGCAAGAAGAGCCTGAGATTGAATCTGCATGTTCTCGCCCAGTGTCCGCGTGGGTTTTTGACGAGCACTCCGGTTTCCTCCCACAGTCCAAGAAACATGCTGCTGCGTAGGTTAACTGGCTTGCAGACTAAATTGCCTGCAGTGCCCGATAATGGACTGGCGTCCCATCGTGGGTATATCCCTGCCTTGCGCCCTGTGTCTGCTGGGATAGGCTCCGGCTCACCGCGACCCTGTACAGGACTAAGCGATCTCGGATAATTAAATGAGTACGCCACTGTAATATAACTGTACAGTTAAACGAAGCCTATGTAGAGCAGCCGGTGGAGTGGGAGGTTGACTCGCATAAAACGAAAACCCAGATAATATTATATATGTAGATGGGACTATAAACACGTGCTGTTTGTGTGAAATGATAATGGAGATGTACGATTTTATTTTGTCGAAAGAAAATCAGTTTATCTTGCTGACATTTGTGGCCATATGGACACTAATTCACTTACACATGATAATCGAGAACAATCTAATACTTTGACAAGCGTGCGTAAAGATGTTTTACCTTTGGTATTTCTGCAAGCCTGGTTGATCTGCAACCTGCATAATCTGTGGATGGAGCACTGAAAGTTTGATGTATAGAATATAAACCTCGGCAAACTTTATATACATATATATATAAAAAAACAAATTTAAATAGGACACATCGCTGACATTATCATTGAGCAATTTCTATAACATCTTTCACAGTTTGACATTCCTCGATGCCACAACAGACATCAGATAGCCAAAACGTTTATCACCAAGCCACACACAACAGCCCAAAGGAAGGGAGCAAAGTTAATAATTATAAAAAAGGGATGTGAGTATAAATGAAAATGAGGCAAAATGCATATATAACGGGCACTTTGGCTTCGCTCACTGAATTCAAAATGTGCCACATTTTTGCCAATGTGAAAATGCCACCATCAGAGCCTCACAACACTGCTCCCTAATTGGCATGGCGAGGCAAGCTCATCAAACCGGCCGCAGGGAAGCAATTGAATGCAATTTTCATTTACCAGTCAAACCTTTTGTTTTAACAAGATTATAAGGTAGTGCAGAGCAAAATGTAATCTACTCCAATTAGTTAAATGAGCCTGGAATTTGGGAGTTTTTTTATTTCCTTTATGCACCAACACCAGGTGTGTCAATACAGTTAATGAGGAATTCCCTTCATTTAAAAAAATACTATCGATAGTTTAATTAACACTCGCCACAGCATCTGCTGTTGGCAAACTATTAAAACGAGGCCTGCTCAGTAGGGTAATCTGAATGATGCAAGTGAGTATTATGTCCCATGCTTTATTGAAAAAATCAGTAAAAGTGTATTTTGCCTCACATTCGTTACGTTGGTCTCTCAGGGTTCAGTTTAAAAAGGGGTAAAAATCGCGCTCCCCTCTCCCACGACTCAAGATCATCTCCCTCGGAGTCCTCTTTAACAGGAAAACTTTTGATGAAATCAGAGGCCTCCTTTTGCCTAACAAGAATCGTTGTCCCTTAAGCCCATGCCAGATGCTGCTTGGCCATTTTAAATGTAAATGAAAGTTTGGTGGGGGATAACAAGTAAAATTGTGGTGAGGGAAATACGTTTAATACCGTTTTCTCATTAGTGTGTTACATGGGTAAAATTACGCCTTAGATACAACTTAAGAACAATCATTGTTCATCAAACCTGAAGTTGTTGCTTGTGCGGTGTGGGTTAGGTAGACAGTACAAGGTAGAAGTGCTGTTTCGGTAGCCAGTCCCGTCCACTGAGCTGGTTTTTCACACCTGTCGTCTATTTAAAACGCTTATTTACTGCTAGAATAACTGTTCCTATTTGCACTCCAGTAGAAATATCTGTCATAAGTCTGAAAACATAGAGCAGACACCACAGCCCGTCTGAGCAAGACACCTTTGATCTACCATATGAATACCGAGCAGATGCTGAACATCCCTCTTGATGACGATGGCTTGTGTCAGCAAGCTACCACGAACCGAACTGTTTACTTCAAGTAAATCAAGAGCCTCTAACACCCCTACACTCTTGTAGCAATATTGCGTGTACAAGCAAGGACATTATTTGCGTTAACTTTGACTTGGTATTGATACACATTTTCAGAGCTCGATGTAGCCATGCAGACCGTTCGGGCCTCTCTTTCATGACCTTTCGCCTCCAACGTGGGAGGCGAAATTAATGACCCTGACGATGCCTCCAGTGTGGGACGTTAAGGCATCGCAAAGTAGAAAGAGCAGCTTTTGAGAGCAGTTCTCTGACTTTTGGTTCAGGCATTGCGTGAAGATAACAATAATAAATCACAATAATTGCATTTATAGAGCGTTTTTCACCCGAGGGTTGCAAAGCGCAGCACAGAGCTGCGGAGAGAACGGCACGTCAACGACAACGACATAAGAACGGAAAATCGGCAACAATAACGTTTTTTTTGGGTTTTTTTTTTCTTTTACAAATCCGAGATGTGGAGAGAACGGCATGTCAACAACAACACCGGGACAGTTCAACTGAAAGTCAAACAACAGCAATACGGGTTGAGTGCCAGCCAGCGTTGCCCTCTCGCCTCTGACGTCGTACCCCCGCTCGTCACCACCCAGCCGCAACTCCGGCCCGTTCTCTCCCCGCAGTGGACCAACGTGTCGGGCAGTTTCCGCAACAAGGACGTGGCCTGGCGATTCGCAGAGCTGCCGGCGAGCCAGAGCCCCACGGGCTTCGCTCTGCCCATCACGCTGC
>JAZEWT010000002.1:4463038-4493542 GCA_036362905.1 Mordacia mordax
AGTTTGGGCATCGCTGCTTAGACTGCTGCCCCCACGACCCGGCACCGGATAAGCGGAAGAAGATGGATGGATGGATGGATATTGTCCCAGATGAGATCCACTCCGCAAAACATGCCATCATTACCATTCTTAATCTTCACAACCAAGCGTTTCAATGACTCCCACAATCAGTGATTGCAGTGTGTTCTTCACTTTAACATATTTATAACTCTATCAAGGAAGGTTGTTTTTTTTTTCTTAAGCATTACATTCACCGTGCCACGAGGTGGATCGGAAACACGGACGTTAACAAAGGAAATGGAAGGAAAGCTGCCCATTGCACAGAGAAGCGTTCAAAGTTGCATGCTTGGTGGACTGAATCTGAGAGACAGAAGAGCGACAGAAAAAGTCATCAACTGGTACCCATTCTCTACACTTGGGTTAGCAGCGCTTTTGAGTCTACGCTTGTAGAGAATGGGTCATGAAGTCGTACCCATTCTCTACACGTGCAGTGTTAATGACTATTAATGGACCAGGGGTTCTCCACCTATTGCATCTCCAAGGACCACTTGGGTATGGTCTACACGAACCACGAGTTTGCGCTCGCAGCCTGTTGATGGTGCACGACTCACCGGGTGAGAATGGCTGATCTAGACTGTTAACTAATCTAATGCATTCGTGCAGAACATTTTATTGAAAGGGTTAGCAGCTGTTTTGAGTCCGTTTGATGTTTTTCGTGGATCAACCCATTTTGCCAGTTGCCTGGCTAATTTACAAGAAAGATCCGTATTCCCAAGGCTGGTGGTAGAGCTTTACGACAGAGGAGCAACCATCTCAGTGAACATGCCCGAGAGGGTGTCCTGCACTGATCTGTGGCAATCAAATCGGCTCGTGTAAGGTGCTGGCTTTGGAAGGCCTTCATCCCACAGTAGATAGATCATGGATGGTGATGATCACACCAGACCTCACTGAGTGATGCACTCTCCCCAGTGTGCGCTGAAGAATATGAATTGCTGAATTCCTAAGTGACGTGACTGGATAGGGGTATCCATAGAACTCACATACTCGGTGTGCAGGTACACATACCAGTCAGGTACAATAGTAGCAACAGGCAAAAACCACCTGTTTGTAACTGTGTTATCAGACAAGTAAAGCTGCACTCACATGCCCAGATCTTGCAACTCATTGTGCACATGTATTGACCCCTCCAGCGTGTTCCTCTCCCTTAGCTGCCTTTTTGGAGCAATCTTAATTCATCATTTGTCATATTGTGCCGTAGAAATCCGTTCAGTTTTCTCAAGGATGAATGTCTTGTCTCGTGTTTTACGAGCGTTTCGCCCGCCATCCCCCCGTGATTTGATTCACAGCGCGCGCATCCTCATGCCGCAAGTCTCGGACATTTTATGCCGGCTTGGATTCCGAGTCGGAGAGACGAGTGTGTCTTTGGCCACAGATCTCCGGAAGATTGTGTGCCAACAAGCCCTCGCATCAGTCTCTTTTTCCTGAAACATTTGGAATGCCGCCGCTCGTGTTTGTTGGTGTATGTTTGTTTGGGGAATACCGTAACTTATTTGCGCGCTGTGATCTCATGGACCTGGGTATGATTTCTGGCCGTGATGCAAGGCGCCAACCTTAGGTCAGATAAGCTTTAAATAACTCGTTTTGTCAATCAGCATGTCCGCTCAGAAAAGAAAAAGCGCTATGTGTCCACCACAAAACAATAATGTTAGAACAATTGTCATCATAATCGGAACTTGTGGCTCGTGCCACAACATTGCGCTGGGTTAATCTTGGGGCTTTTGTTCAGTGATATATCAAAACACGTTAAATAACACCTACGCTGAACAATAGATAAAGCATGTCGCATCAACCCCCAAAAATATTAACAAATTATTAATATAAATATTGTCCATATATATTACCTCTGGGTACAAGGTTTTTGTATACTTGTACGTGTAATAATAATAATTGCATTTCTAGAAGGGTTTTTTTTCACCCGAGATTCACAAAGCACTGTACAAAGCTGCGGAGCGAACGGCATGTCAACAACAACATCAAAGTAAATGAATGAGAGTAAAATAATGGCTATAAATTACTGAAGGACATAAACTAACAGGTAAAATAATTGTTAAAGGAATAAAGGAAGGAGTAAGTATTCCTGAGCAGGCGCTGGTTAACAGCAAGCCACCATTCAAAGACGCAACAGTGAGTAGCGTCAACAGTCCTATCTAGAGGACTTCAAGGCCTTACGTAACAAGTGAGTCTTGAGACGGGATTTGAAGATGCCCAAGTGTACATGGAAACACAGCATACTAAATCACAGAGCGTTAATGATGGTAGAGCTTCTGTAGACATGGAACATTACAGAATTAGCAGTCATAAAAAAACAGCATTTATTTACCTATAACATGTACAGACCCCATACTGAAAACGAAGATATACGGGACTCAAACCCAAGGAACTCGCATCCATAAGCAACAAAGCCCCATGCAGGGTGGGTGGCAGACAAACCACTGAGGCAATTATTGCTCTGCAAATCTTAAAGGGAAGAAACGTTGATGGCCTTAGAACTTGGGTGTCTCCCTTAAAACTTGCTTGACCCCTTTGCTGCATGGTCACCTTAAAGCCCTCCTGTCCTGCGACGTGACATTTCCTTTTGTCAGATTGCCACCTCTGATTTAAACACGCTCATGAGTAAAATTGTGGGCATATGCTTGGAGTTTTAAGTGTATGCAGTTTAAATTCTTTCTGTCTTATGGTAATCCTGTTACGAAAATCACACCCTTCATCCTCCTCACAAGATGTGATTACTGCCCATTCTGGAGGCCACATGGGATGGCTTTAACAGGATCGTGCCTTTAAAAAAAAATTCCAGGTCTGTGAGCGACTGCTACTGCAAATGCTGTTAACGGAATATGGTTATTTCAAGGTTGTCTGGCATTTATTTCCATGTGATTTCTGGTGGATGAAGTAGGGGCAGCAATTTCTGAACCCCTAAAGAAACGTATGATGATTAAATACATAAACTCTGAAAGCAGTTGATGCAAATTCTAAATACGTTATTTCACAGACGTTGAATACAATGAGCCTGTTTTGAAATCTTAAAGGGGTCAAGGGACACATTGTTTTGTGGTGGGTGTTTTTTGTGTGCACTATTTGATTTGTTTTTCATTTCTGTTGTTGAGAATCGGTCTTGCTGACACCATGATTTCATTTATTTTCAACACATGGGGTACACACTGAAGAGAGGGCCTTACATTTAATAAACATGGCTCGCTCATGTTCATCTGGCTAATTTAAATGATTGATTGTTTCTCATTTTTTTCAAACAGTTCACATAAAATGTGCTCACTGCACCTAATGCGAAGGATTTGAAAATTGAAGCGTAGCTCAGGGTTGCTGTGAGTACCGACTTAAAATTGAATCCAGCCGGTACGCTGTCTTATCAATTATTCACTCATTCGTTTTTAGCCTTCATTTCTTTTTTTATCTACAGTACGCAGAGAACGCGTTATCGCACATATGTTACAGATGCCCCTTAATTCGGTAAGTTGCCAGTGTGTTTTACTGTACAACGATCAGCAACTATAGCACGTGTTCACCTATTGGGGTGAGCAGTTATACCGTACAATGCATTTGGTTTGTATATTGCGGTCTTAATTCAGGGCATCACAGGTTGCTTTCCTTGTAATGCATTCTCTGTCATTGGTGCATCGCTTCGTCCATTAAAACATATTTTTATGTACACAATAGGAGCATTGACATGTGCCTGTGAGAATAGACCATTTTTCAATATGTGTACACAATTGTTTTGTGTGAACTGTGACAGCCACTACAGACCTCGCTGTACTGTGTTTACAAATGTTATTCTCAAGTCAAATTGGGGCCTGAAATTTGAATTGTGATTATTAATTGAATCTTAAAGGGGAAGGGGGGTTTGGAGAAAAAAAATCACCCCTACATTGCAATTATTAATATTTTGTATTACATATGACAGAATGACACTAGCTCTGTGCATAGGCCGGTTGAGAATTGTGTTTGTTTTCCTGTCCCATTTTTTTGATATTTAATTACGTTCATGACACCAGAGAGTTTTTTTTTTTATAAGCAAGATTTGTCTGGAGTCAGTACTGTACATGTCAAAACAGAGCCGATGGCATGGGAAGATGCACTAATCGTTCTGTCTGTAACGCTGATTGCCGACATCAAATGGCACAAACTCCTCCAAAAAGTTACCAAGCATGTTGATTTTGCAAATAAATATTACAAGGCTTGCAGTGTCGATATAGTCAAGGTCCTGTCACAGCCACGGAACAAACACTGCTCGTAAATGTTAAACGTCTTCTTAGGTCCAAATTACTGAAAAATATACCAGCATCCTTGAATCTCAAATAATACTGCTTTAACCGTATTTATTTGGCAAATAGTTGATTCGTATGTTTTTACGATGAGATGATTCACTGAAATATGAATCATCTCATCGTAAAAGCATACTGAAAATCATTTGCTTTAAGCGGAGTTTAAATTTCATCACGGCATCCCTTGTGTGTTTCGTTAAAGTTTCATTTTTAGAACGTAATGCTTCATGTATTCATTTAAACAAGTCTAAGTTGAAAGTTTTTTTTTAATAATAATATTTGCATTTCTAGAGCGCTTTTCGCCCGAGGGTCACAAAGCGCTGCACAGAGCTGCGGAGAGAACAGCACGCCAACAACAACGACATAAGAATGGCAAATTAGCAATAGTAACGTTTTCTTTTAGGTTTTTTTGTTACAAATCCGAGCTGTGGAGAGAAGGACATGTCAGCAGCATCAGGACAATTCAACCGAAAATCAGACAGTAGCAATAAATTCTGGGACATAAAATAAGCGATAAAAATAATAATTATTCAACAACAAGGAAGGAAGAAATGCTCCCGAGCAGGCACAGATCGGCAGAGAGCCATCATCCCAGCACGACAACATTGAGCCGCATTAACAGCCCTAGCCAAAGGACTTGAAAACATTTCGAAACGAGTGAGTCTTGAGACGAGATTTAGAGATGCCCAGGGACTCAGCTGATCGAATCTCTAATGGAAGGGCATTCCAGAGTCTGGGAGCAGCACGTGAGAAGGCTCTGTCACCCATCGAATAGAGATGCGATCTGGGCACACGCAGCAAGCCCGTATTGGAGGATGGAAGTTATCGTGTTGAGGAGGGTACCTGAAGCAGATCACATTTTACATTTGGTTTTACTTTGTCATATTTCTTTTAGATTTTCAAACAGAAATCACCACTTTAAATGTGTTGCTCTGATCATATATTTGTCAATTATGAAAATCTAAATGATTCGACAGGAAATGACGTTGCTGCTTCTTCAGCTGAAGCTGTTCTGTCCATTGTAGCAACCACACGCGGAAGCCTCTGCAATCAAACGTAACACATGTTGAGAACTCACTGAGATACTAAATAAAATTGTATTGTAGAGAGACTGCAGATGTCCCTTGACATGTAAAGATTAATGTAGTCAAACCATTGACCATTTTTTAATTTCTTTTCTTTGCAGATTACATTTATATATTTTTTCACGTTCTATAAGGGGAATATCTTTATCGTGTCCTCTGCATCAAACTGCATATGTTTTTTTATTTAGCAGGAACATATCTTTTTTTTCACAATACATTCTGGGGCTATTATGCTGTAAATTCCGTGTTTACACAGAATGCCCTATTTTGTGCTATTTGCATGCATTTATATCGAGCTGCTGCATTAATATTCATAGAGGTTCGCTACAGAGCAAGCCTCTGCTTAAGTTATTGATTGTGCACAGTAACCTGGTCAGGCTTCTTACGACTTATTTACAAGAAGACGTGGTTTTGTTTCAGTGTGTAACGAACATTTATTATCGATAGTTAACCGAGGCCACATAAAAGCGACCGTTAATGCACTTGACCAGCACATGTTTAATACTCACACCGTTTAAACTCGGCAGTAAAATATGTTACATAGTTACACTCTGTGCTCCTTTTTACTCTACCAAATAGGTGCTGTGTGATGCACGCTTACTCGTGGTAAACAATTCACAAGCGACACATATTTCATTCACCGTGGTTGTGTGCGTGAAAGTTTGCTTCTCCCGTGTTATTATTAATGCCGTTTTTGACTATTTTACCGCGTTCTCCTCCGTAGAAGGCGAGCGGCGGCGGCAGCAGCGCGCGTCTCAACGCAAAGCGCTAAATTACAGCATCCGAGATCTTGAAGAATGTGTCAAAACGCAGCCGGCGCGTTCGTAAAGTTTGACCAATTACACATCCTCACGCTCTGCCCACGCGCGCACTGTATTTATGGACCTCCCGTCGGTAAAATCAATTGCCTCATATGTGCAGAGCATGCGTTGATCTCCACAACACCTTCCTTGCAACCTTCCCACGAGACACAGCAAGATTTTACGCGGCCGTACACGTTAAGCGAGTAACATACGGTCGCCATGCAGAATTGAAGTAGCCCAAAAGCGTTGTCGGAGTCGTGATTTATGTTATCCACATGTGGCTGCCAGCAGGCGTACACAAGCAAAACCGTGAGGTTTTTGTCTTGAGAACGAAGTGAAACGCATTTATGCCATAGCAGTAACAAAAATTTATTATGAAAGCCTAACCGGAATCCCAGACCGACTTCGGTTTCATTGTTGGCCGTGTCTGTGGTACGATAGAGTTTTACAAGTGCTGCGTAGACTGCAATCCCACAGTCAGTATTGCATTAGAGTTAAAGCTTTGCGGCAGAGCATCTTAACACAAGAACAGATGCTTATGTATCCTATAAGGAGGTGTTGAATTTTTCTTGGTCAGGATTAGTACTTGTACTGGTAATTGCCTCATCTGGGTTTCGTTGCCAGGTCCCGTTGCCAGGAGATGCCGCTCTGGTTAAAAAGATGAGCATTATTCTTGTGTCGGTCAACAAAAAGTCATGCAAATCCGCACATACCCAGGAAGAGCATGCAGCACTTCCAAACCGACTATTCATTAGTTTGTTATCAGTCCCCACTTTATCCTGTGGAGGATTATGGTGGTGCCAAAGTCTATCGCACCCGACACAGGACACAAGACCAGGATATACCCAGGATGGGATGCCATTCGATCCCAGGGCATGAAAGCAATTTAATCAACAGGCCAGTCAACCTAAGCAGCGACATGCATTTGTACTGTGGTTAGAAAACTGCAGTACCTGGAGAAATCCCACGCAGGCACACATAGAACATGCATACTCTGCACACAATAGGCCCCCAAGCAGGGAATCTAGTCCAGGAGCTTCTTGCTGTGAGGTGCCAGTGCTAGTCACTGTGCCACACAGCACTACCCTCTCAGTCGACTCGTGGAGTAGTTTGCGGATGGGGACGTGACACAGTATACGGACGGCCCGTGTGTTTGTCCGGCGTTTTGTGCGACTTGTTGCCTGCGTTAGCAATGCCATGACTGTGCTCGGTGATGCTTGAGCAAAAGCAATTTTGAAGAGAGCTCCTTTTAACGCATTGATGGATATCTTTATTGCAGGCTCTGTTGACAACCCTGTGCAAATGTCCATTGGCTGGGGCTGGTTATTTCTGGAAGGCGCTTGCATTAAGTGTGATTGCTGTCTTGATGGTGGGAGGTTCACTCTGCGCTCTCTTGCTTGGGCCTTCGCATCCCTGGTCTGTATTGCAGCCATTCAAAATGCACAGAAATTTGATTAAACGTTTTAAATGCTCCCAGGAGCTTATAAAACGCTTTAATGTGGATTTTTAATCAGCTTCAACAGCTTTAAAAAATATATATTCGGAACGAAGGCCATTACCATATTTATGCCACATTAATTAAATAAATGCACATGCTATAATTATTTTGTATCTGCATAATAGGCTTATAGCATGAAAGGTTATTGAGCAATAATGTTATTTAACAATCGTTTGTAAATAGCTTATGGTTTAAAATGTGCAGCCTATTTTTTATCCCTACGTTCTGATGGAGGCATGAAATCTGCTAAGAAAAACGTAAATGTTGCCTCTTTGTACAATTTCACTCTCTGCTGGTGGACATTTCCAACACTCAGGTGTCCAACTCAATTGTCTTCATGGCTTTGGCCAAGTCAGGAGAGCTGATCTCTTGTGACATTGATGGCGCAGCAGGATTGTCAAAGGTTAACAAATACAGTGGCGCAACTGACAGACACAATCGCGGCAAACGCAATTTGTTGAGATGGCAGGGCATTTCTGCAAACTGTGGCTGAAATTATCATTCAAATTAAGCTTCTTGAACTGTGCCTATAACGTGGTTGTGCTGCATACATTCAAAGCATGGAGACTCGCAAGCAAATGCTGGCAAAAAAGTTGACTTGTTGGCGAATAGATAATTTGAGATCGTTTTTCATAAAAGCTTGAACAAAACCCGCATAAGGACCCACAGTTTCCAGTAATGCACATACATTGCTGCTAATTGCGTTGGAGAGTGCATATTGGAAACTGGATTCAATGGCTTTTGTGAAAGTTGGTGTGCCTAAATGGTGTGCTCTTATTCAGAAATGTTGAAGTATCGTCCATTGAGCGCGACATTTTGAACATGGGAGTCGGCTTCTGTCCATTCTCCTGAAGTTTTGCAGTTTAAATTATGCACCCTATCGTGTAGCTATGAGTGCATTTCTTTGAGCTGGCATAACTGTGAAATCGTGTCCTTTTCCCTAACAGTTAGTACTTTTGTAAAAGGGGAAAAAAAGGGGCTTTGATCACCAGACGGTGAAAGTTAGAATTACTATTATGTATTCATGTCAGTTGCAAGCCTGAAGGTGTGCTGTTACTCACAGGAGACCACATGATTACATAATTGTCAGCAGTTTACCTCAAGGTTTTATTACTAGTCCTGGATATTCAGAATGAGACCTTTTAGAAATAGTAGTATATATGAACATGCAAGGCGTACGCAGAAATTAACATTGAAAACATCTATAATGAATAATTAATCGTGGTAGTTTTCCAATGTGTAAAAACATCACACGCGTGAATTATTATTTTGTAGACACTGAGATCAGATTCATAAACTTCAGCGAAGCTCCATGTGTTCAGTTTCTTCGTCGCTGCAGATTCGTGGCCAAGCATAACTAGGGGGCAACCGTTATTTGAACGTTATCTCCGAATTCCCTAAATTGTACCCCTTATATACAATGGGTAACTACCAGGGCGCATTGTAAATGCATTACGGTTCTGGAGCATTGACCCGAAATCTCGTAATGCCAATCGGCTGGCAATCAACACCACGATTGAAGTCATAATAGATAAAATATGGAGTGTCAATTGATTGAATTTTTGACAATGATTGGAGAGAAGTTTAAAGCTTTAACAGTGAGAGGAAAAAAAACTGGTACAAGAAAGGTTGTAAGTCAGGGGGAGATCTTGTTTCACTGTTTGTAAGTGTAGATTTTCCACTGTAAAGTTGGTTGGGCGTGGTGCTGGCCACCCACTGCCTTATAAATATTAATTATTAATAATAATTGCACTTATAGAGCGCTGGTCACCCGAGGGTCACAAAGCGCTGCACAGAGCTATGGCGAGAATGGCATGTCAACAAGAACATCAGAGTAGATTAAATAAAGTCATGGCTACAAATCAATGAAGAACATACAAAAAGAAATAAAATAATTGTTGAACAAATAAAGGAAGGAGTACGTGTTCCTGACAAAGCGCAGGTCAACAGCGAGCCATAATCCAAGCGCAACAACAGCGAGACGCATCAACATTTAGTCCCAGCCAGAGGACTTTAAAGCCTTACAGAACAAGTGAGTCTTGAGACGAGATTTCAAGAGGCCCAGGGACTCAACTGACCGAATTTCCAATGGAATGGCATTGCGGAGTCCGGGAGCAACGTGCGAGAAGGCTCTGTCACCTACCGAACAGAGGTGCAGTCTGGGCACATGCGGCAAGCAGCCCCTATTGGAGGATCGAAGTTGTCGTGTTGAGGAAGGTGCCTGAAGTAGGTCACAGATGTATTCGGAATGGCGCCAATAAAAGCATTGTTGGTGTCAAGGAGGTATTGGCCTTGATAGGTGCTATGCTAACAACACACGCCCCAAGAATTTGCAGAGGCTGTACGGGGCATCATTGTCTTTTTAATACATTCTGTTGCAGTGTGCACAACTTCGTGGATTTCTCTCGTCGAGTCATTTCGCTGAGGCTTGATAGTGGCTCGGCGGGCTTTGTTATCGTACATCAACGAAAGCAGCCTCGATCTCGGTAATTGCTCCTGTTGCTCATTGTCACCGGTGTCCTTTTTTTTTAATTCTCCACACTGCCTAAAATGTGCATGCTCTGTCACGAACGAGGCCAATTTGCATATGCACATGATTGGGATTTGTGAGCCAAGCTTTTCAAACCCCTGCTTGTGCAGCTCCCACCGCGGTTGTTGTTTGTGCAATGGGTTCTGTTCGGTGTTTGTGTGGTGATGTGTGCGTTTGTCGTTTTCGCGGCGAACTTGCTGTTTGAGTGATGTATTTTGTTGTCTTACTGATGCGTCCTCTCTGGAAATCGATTGGAGGTGGAACGTTTGCTAATTTTTTGTATCTAGATTATTTTTTCGTATATATTTGCATTTACACTTTGTTCCATGGGGCGGTGCGGTGGCCCAGTGGTTAGCGCTGACGCCTCACAGCAAGAAGGTCCCGGGTTCGAATCTCTCGGCTCGGGTGCCTTTCTGTGTGGAGTTTGCATGCTCTCCCCGTGTCCGCGTGGGTTTTCGCCGGGCACTCCGGTTTCCTCCCACAGTCCAAAAGCATGCTCCTGGATAGGTTGATTGGCTCGCAGACTAAAATTGTCCCGCAATGCCGGGCGATGGACTGGCGTCCCGTCGTCGGGTGTATTTCTGCCTTACGCCCTGTGTTTCCGGGGTAGGCTCCGGCTCACCGTGACCCTATATAGGATTAAGCGGTTTCAGATAATGAGATGAGACTTTGTTCCATATCAAAGGATGATATAAAAAAAAGAACAGTACGGTGCAGTGGTAATATCTTCGCCTCACGGAAAGAAAGTCCTGCCTGAGGCGGTGCGTGTCCCACCTCTGGTCCCTTTCTGTGCGGAGTTCACGCCTTCTCTCCGTTCTGCGTGGGTTTTCTCTGGGTTCTCCGGTGTCCTTCAGCAGCTAAAGAAAAAGTACGAATTAATTGTGCGAGTAACATCGTGATAGACAGGACGTGGTGGCTGGAAAATGTTGCCTTCCCGCCCCTCTGCAGTTTCCTCGTGCGTCTTAGTCATTCTCTCTTTTAATAAATCCTTTCGAAATTGAATGAATATATCATCATCATCATTATCTGAAACCGCTTAATCCTATATAGGGTCACGGTGAGCCGGAGCCTATCCCGGAAACACAGGGCGTAAGGCAGGAATACACCCGACGATGGGACGCCAGTCCATCGCCGGGCATTGCGAGACAATTTTAGTCTGCGAGCCAATCAACCTATCCAGGAGCATGCTTTTGGACTGTGGGAGGAAACCGGAGTACCCGGCGAAAACCCACGCGGACACGGGGAGAGCATGCAAACTCCACACAGAAAGGCACCCGAGCCGAGAGATTCGAACCCGGGACCTTCTTGCTGTGAGGCGTCAGCGCTAACCACTGGGCCACCACGCCGCCCTGAATGAATATATGTGCATTATTAATGTATTATTATTGTGACTGTAATTTGTTAATTTATTTCACAAAAGTGCAACTTTACTGGTCGGTGAGATTTAATTTCTTGGATGAACAGGGGGAATGTAATTAAGGTGCTCAAATCCTTTGGTATGATCAGATGCATTCATTCAGTCATTAACCATAGCCGCTTAATCCTGTACAGGATGGGGGAGGGGTTGCCTGTCTCGGCCGACAGAGGGCGCAAGGCGGGGGAATACCCAGAATGTGGCACCAGTCTGCCGCAGGGCACACGGACGGCGGGAAGAAACCGGAGTACCAGGAGAAATCCCACGTGGACATAGGGAGAACACGCAAATGTCACACAGAAAGGCACCCGAGCGGGGAGTCGAACCCGGGACCTTCTTGCTCTGAGGCGACAGCGCTGCTCACTGCCACCGTGTCGCCCTAATCAGATAAAGCTAAAGTTAAAATAACTTAATATGAAAATGTAATAATCATTTTTATCTTGGAAAAGTGATTTTAATATTTAAATATCTAAAAGCACCATTCAGTACATTCGAAGTCGTAAAAAAGCACTCACAAGTATATATTAATGTAATAAAATATCATGAAATATTAAAAAGCCAAAAAAATATTTCACCGGTGAAGTAAATGAAATAGGCTTAATTGTACATTTACATGCTTAATAATAATGGACAGATGGCAAACACAGGTGTAATTGGTAAGGTCACGTTACCATTCACTGTTGTTACTGAGTGAGGCAGGATTGAACGTTTCCTCACATTCCGTACTCGTCTTGTACCACTGTCCATTGAAAAATGTGTGGAATTCACAAATAAATGCACACCAGTGTAAGGTAAATAACCGTGATGTTGACATACAGATGCAAGCTGTTGGACTCGTCACATCAGCTCATGTTATTAAATCATAAGGTACACAAAAAGATTCTTAGCACTGTGTGCTTCTGCACTTTCCTGACCGACACCATGAACAGTGGATCCATAGCTGCTGGGATCCAGCAAAGGCCTTCAGAGCCATTAGACCATTGCACTATACTATGGTAGAAGAAATCATCTAGCAGTGGATAGGACACGGTGCTCCTGCTGCTACTGCTGACAACCATTGAACCCAAAAGTTAGCGGTGCGTTTCCTACAACGTCGATGTTCTATTCTCGGCGGAGTCTTGCCTTGGAAACAAAACTAGACTCCTGGACTAGCCATATTTGCAGAGTCCAACACATACAAATCCCACGTTACATCTTATGGACTCTTGGGGCAACTAATATAAGTCACTGTCTGTTAACGCTGGCATTGTACGTGGTGAGGTGGGGTACGAGCTGTACTCTGTGGCCATTCAAGGCTGAGGTGACCAAGGTGAACCACGTTCAGCTCTTCACCCCTCTGAGTGCTCACGAGTGGGAATTGAACACGAGTCACCACATTCGTAGTACCCAGTGAAAAGCACTCTAGAAGAGCAGTTATTATTATACAGCGTGCATACCGCTAGGCCACCACTCATCAATACATATCTTATTTTTATATATATAGATGTTTAATATTACAGCAGAAAATACCCAGTGAGCTTACAAACTCTGGGTTTGTGATTTCTGCGATGGACCAAAGGTTCAAACGAACAAAAGCCAATTTCGACCCACTGGTCACAACAAAACATGCATGCATTATGTTCAGTAATAAAGGTCTTTTTGTAGGCCTCACGGAATGTGCTATGAGCACCTACTTAATGGGAGCATTAAGTGCAGTTTACACCGTGTTGATTACCGTAGTGCTTTGTTCTTGCAAATGAGAGTGACAGCACCTCCATAACCTTGCCACACAAAGACAGTGGAAGGTCCACTATCCATGCCGCTGGGTCGAGTCTTCTTATTGAGCGCCGATTAAGGCTGGTATAACGCTTGGGTAATATAGCAAGCAGCAAACACGAACAACTTTATCTCCCAAGTGCTGATGTTTACACACCTAAGGGAAGCCCAGGACCAGTTGGGATATTATTCACCGCTGATATTAGACATGTACAGTAATCATACTAAGCACAGCACCAACCATTTTCTGCACACATGTACACTGATTTACACATCTACGCACGTATACATGTCATAAGACGAATACAATCATTAATATGAATAATTGTCCACACAAATTTTCACCAGTACCCTCGATGCGCTCACGACCGCTTAACAAGTTCACATTATTTTGAAGGCCGATATTCAAACTGGTGAAGACCTCAACGGGGTTGGCACCAAACGCCATAAAGCGTACATTGGCAAGGGATCTATCAGGCCTAGACACGTGGCGGGACAATGGCAAACCACGGTCCGCTCTGGGCCTTTCATCCTTGTGCGACCCCTGCCTCGCATGCATTGGCAGTGCCAGCTCCCCCTACTACCTCCAGGCGGTTTCTGTCGATCGGGGCAACGCGTTCGCCTCGATCTCAGGTGAGTATCTCGCCCGGCACCGAGAGCCCCGCCGGCCTTTTGGCACTGATTCCTCGCTGACGCAAACGAGAGGTGACAGCTAATCCGTGCTCCCTTTGCACCAGCTCGCACGACAAATGTTGCCGCCACAGGTGCCCGGGGTTTTGCCATCTCAGCAGCACTGGGCAGCGTGAGGCACCCGCGTTAACCCCTGTGAGCAAGAGAGCCTGTCGCTGCATCACTTCGAGTGGGGATTTCTCTTACGGGGTGGCGCGGTGGCCCAGTGGTTAGCGCTGACGCCTCACAGCAAGAAGGTCCCGGGTTCGAATCTCTCGGCTCGGGTGCCTTTCTGTGTCGAGTTTGCATGCTCTCCCCGTGTCCGCGTGGGTTTTCGCCGGGTACTCCGGTTTCCTCCCACAGTCCAAAAGCATGCTCCTGGATAGGTTGATTGGCTCGCAGACTAAAATTGTCCCGCAATGCCCGGCGATGGACTGGCGTCCCGTCGTCGGGTGTATTCCTGCCTTACGCCCTGTGTTTCTGGGATAGACTCCGGCTCACCGTGACCCTATATAGGATTAAGCGGTTTCAGATAATGAGATGAGATGAGGTTTTTCTCTTACGGTTGTGCAACGTTGGGCACTGACCCCCTTACCTTTTTCTGCAGCACGTTTTCGGAGCTTTTTCAAAAAGTCAATTTTTTTTTTCCCTTTGCAGGTGAGATTCCGTCAGATCTTATTATTAGTATTGCACGTGACTGTCGATCTTATCGCAGAGTTCATGGGAAACAGTACGTAGGTGATTGCATGAAGGCTAAAAAGGCCACATGAAGGATTTTTGTATGAAAAATTTACTTTTCAGTTTCTTAAGGAGTTGTGACATGGAAAGATAAAATATTGGATATTGCATGGAACAACACACGTCTCATATATGTATTTTGTCCCCTTTTGCCGTGCAGGTTTGATGTAATGTGGGACCTAAATCCAGCACAGTGCAGTGAATCTGTGTGCCTGGTGTGTACACGGTGTCGTTGTGTTGTACCAAAAGCCGGCCCATGGATTTATTTTATCCGAAACCATTGTGTGGATCATACAGAGGCCCCTGCACGTGAAAGAGCATCCTGGGGATAGTGGGTAATAGCATCATATAATACAGCTACTTTCAACCTTTCCCAGGCTGAATGTTGGCAGGTAATATGTATCTCGGCCATGCATAGCAAGTGTTCTTGCATTCCCACGGTGGATTCTGGTGAAGTATAAAGAATGGTAGTGTCACACTTAAAATTATATCTTCCCCATTGTTACCAGTCTACCCACCCAAGCACTCACATATCTACCTGCTCATCCACCCATGTATATTCACTTGCCCACCTACCTACCCACCCACCTTTTGACCCACCTCTCCACCCACCCACCTACCCAGCAGTGTGCTGTCAGAATGTCCTACCATCCATTGCTGTCCCCTATGTCCACGGTCGCTGCTGTCACTGTCACGTGTGCTTTGTTTACAGTGTAGGTTGATTGTTTCCATCTACCTTTCATTTGGAAGTGCCAACATATATTCAGGTGGCCTGTGAAGATGGCCATGAAATGAGGATCTGATCGAGTTTGACATGCCATGTGCTCTCTCAATCCCACCTATAAAAAAAACATTTCTTATTTCCAATCTTGTACTGCACGTTTGTGTCCTCATCAGTTGCAAACATTTTTTGATTTCTATTTTTTTGTGTACTGCGTATATATCTATTCCTTTTGTGACACGTCGCCTATCCACATGTTTGGACTCGAGCTTTGAAAAATGCTTGTCCCGGTGCTTGTAAAGAGAGAGTTTGAGGGAGTGGCCAGGGTGGTTGAGATGTCAGAGCCCTGAGCCGGGCACCACTGAGAATTTGACTTTGCGTCTGGGCAGCTCTCTATTATATATTCTTGTTCTCAAAAGCAGCAAATTGATCGTGTCAGCCTGCTTATAATGACGGCATGAATATGAAGCCGTGACAGCAGAGCTGCAGTAGTCCGCGATGATATAGAGGCACGATACTGCAAATCCAGAAATCTGCGGGACACTGCCAAGATCAGTCCCACAATCCCTTAATTAGTTTCCGCCAGCGCAGTGTGCAGTGGGTTATCGGGGGAATTAGCGAAGCGACGACAGTAATCGACAAAGAACACGCAGAATACAGAAGAGGCAGCGACACTTTATTCGTGTATTATGATGTTATAAATTTATATATGGCACCGATGGTGTAAATTAACCAAAGGAATTTTAGCATTTTTTAAAACCATATATATGCAAGTCATAAAAGTTCCACTTTTTGTTTGCCATAACAAATTTCGCCAACAGAGCATAGGTTTGCTGATGTAACATAAAACAACAATGCATTTTTTCCACTAAATTTACTCTCCAAAACTGGAAATTCTGTCTGCAACTCTGCTCTACTGTCTTCACGTATGCATTGCACACAAGCATTGCAAAGAAACTGCCTTCCTCTTCAATTATAATGTAATTACAAGTAAAAATTATTTGTGATAAATTTTGATGATCAATGTACACCGCCGATTCCATTGCATCACAGATCGTGGCAAGAATTGGCCCCTCCTGGAAGGGATCCAGAAATCCGCAATATTATTGTAGCGTTCAATGATCGGAATATGTGATTAATCGCATATTGCCGATAATCTACGATTATATGAACACGTGGGTAATATTGCGTGAATTGTTGCAATTTTGCTTCATTTTAATCTGAGGTTCACATTTTAGTAAGCCAAAATTTCATCCATGACGGTGTGACGCGATGTTGCACAGGCTCATTCCAGAGCTCATTGCAGAGTACATGGGAAATGGTGCACCCAACTGTGTAACTGATAACAAAAACCAACTTAAGAGAATTGTGTGGAGATATCCTGTGAAAATAACTTTCCATGGGGCATGCTGTTGTGAGATTTCCCAGTAGATTCTTCATCCCATGACACCCTTGGCACAAGTAAAATATTTATGGGGGACAGTCGCACTGATAATGCAGGAACACGTGCAAAAAAATGTCGGTTTTGGTACAGTAGCCCATGAATGTGGCCAGTCTGCTAAAATGCATTGGCCTATTGTGAATACTGGCATGGAGCCTCTTAGTGCCATAAAAAATATAGGCAAATTATTTTTATTACAAGTTTGACGGTACTTCCATTGTGGCGAAATAAAATTAATTAGTGTGTATGCTTCCATAGGATATTGAATTCTAAATTTGGTGCAGGGTATGTTTTGACACCTTTCGAAACTGTAATTGAATCACTTGAATTTCTAACACTCTAATTGGGGCACGTGTCATTTGGAACGTTCATGATTAAATGGTAATGTGCTTTCACATTAAAAAATTTGGCTGAATGTAAGAACTTTTTTTGCCCGTATAAAATTAATTGCACAGTGTAGATAGATTTTGCGTTTCGATCAAGGCAAACATTGTTTCTTCAACACGATATAGTTGACACGTTTCTAGAAATGCATGCTGTGTAGTAATCCAGACAAAACTGACAACTATAGATTGCGTTATATAATCAGTATTTAAACCAACGTGTAAGGACTCGGGGGGATCGCTATAAATTATATGTTAGGCATCACTTCGTACTCGTTGTGCGAGTATAGCAGTAATGCGTCTTAATAAAGACTTACCTCCCACTGAGTAAAACTTAGCTTCACGTTAGCGTGCACAGCTTGCATGGTTTATGCAAGCCAGATCGCACGATGTGTTCCTTTGCCTCTATTTTCCCTACATACTGAGCTCGATCAGTGTGGGTAGCGCAAAGATCTCTGGATTAGCAATCAGAACAGATAGGTGTATCTGAACTCTGTGGTGTAAAACCACATACTGGAACGTCGTCACTTATGCAGTCAGGCTTGTCCGCACTCAAATCTCATCTCATTATCTGAAACCGCTTAATCCTATATAGGGTCACGGTGAGCCGGAGCCTATCCCGGAAACACAGGGCGTAAGGCAGGAATACACCCGACGACGGGACGCCAGTCCATCGCCGGGTCCGCACTCAAATGACGGTCCTTAGGCAATCCGCCAACCTTTTCCACTTGAAAACATTGCTGGCAGATATGTGACAACACAGCACTTTAAACGGATTCTTATGCTCAATATCTACCGTACACACAGTACAGGTTTTCATCTAAACGAATGAATAGTTGAGTTGTGTGTGATGCAGTGAAGTGTTGGCACGTTCACCTCCTCCAATGCTTCTTACAATAGGTGGGTAGCATATTCTGCAGTGGAGGACCCTGTAGAGCCCCCCCCCCTCTAGCAGCAATGAGTGAGCAATCGAAAGGCTTCATTCACCCTTCAACGTGCATACAGATGATGTGTAAAGTGTATGCTAATGCTTTACTTAGGCTAATGGGACGGACAAGGCTGTATTAACGACCACGTGCCTTTCTGTGTGGAGTTTGCATGCTCTCCCCGTGTCCGCGTGGGTTTTCGCCGGGTACTCCGGTTTCCTCCCACAGTCCAAAAGCATGCTCCTGGATAGGTTGATTGGCTCGCAGACTAAAATTGTCCCGCAATGCCCGGCGATGGACTGGCGTCCCGTCGTCGGGTGTATTCCTGCCTTACGCCCTGTGTTTCCGGGATAGGCTCCGGCTCACCGTGACCCTATATAGGATTAAGCGGTTTAAGATAATGAGATGAGATGAGAAAAAAACAATCAAAAGAGCAGATGAGACCCTAATATCTAAGTCTTTGAATAATAAAAATGTTCTTTTTGAATATCCATGGCCAGCAGTGTGTCTATGCAATGGTAACGTCACCTTCCGGAGAGAAAGTCCTGCCTGAGCCGGTTTGATTGCTGCCTGGGCGTCTTTTTGTGTGGAGCTTCTCTCATCTCATCTCATTGTCTGAAACCGCTTAATCCTATACAGGGTCACGGTGAGCCGGAGCCTATCCCGTAAACACAGGGCGCAAGGCAGGAATACACCCGACGACGGGACGCCAGTCCATCGCCGGGCACTGCGGGACAATTTTAGTCTGCGAGCCAATCAACCTATCCATGAGCATGCTTTTGGACTGTGGGAGGAAACCGGAGCACCCGGCGAAAACCCACGCGGACACGGGGAGAGCATGCAAACTCCACACAGAAAGGCACCCGAGCCGAGAGATTCGAACCCGGGACCTTCTTGCTGTGAGGCGTCAGCGCTAACCACTGGGCCACCGCGCCGCCCGTGTGTCAGTGTTGGACTAAACACGTTACGTGTGTAAGTTTGCGTGTGAATTTACTTTAAATGAACGGTGGGTCAGCAGTGTCACACAAAGTTCTTTCACACTCTTCAAGCGCAGACAGCTATGATGTGATGATTGGATGCTCTCAGTTTGTTTCTGGGCCAGGTCATAGCCTTCTCCTGGTCTCTGCCTGTCTTGAATGAAGAACTTGTGCGACAGAATCAGATGGGTTAGCATGATGATGGGCCCAGCACCACTTCGCATGCCACGCTGGCATTGATGGTTTATATACGTATGATTAAATATAGTTACAAAATTAAACACGGATATACAGTAAACTATTTTTATCTCGTGCTTGTTGTACGTAAGTGAAGTTTATTTTTCTATCCAGATGAGAATTAAGTACACCAGATTACGGTAACATGCAAGGGTGACCTTTGTCACCAAAATGACAAGCACAATACCTACCTTGTGGAGCGGCCCCGTAATAATCCTCAACATACCTGTAGCATCTAAGTCTCTAAGACCAAGAGAATATGCGCTGGTTAAAGACAGGGCTTGGGTATGTCACGCCACTTGAAGCTATGGTGATGGATGGTCAAGAATAGTGAGAGAGAGGCCACCAAGGCACGGGACATGTTAGAAAGAACATCAACCTTCGGAGATGGGAGCAATCGATGCGCATGCAGGCGCTCGATCAATTGTTATCGCGCAGAACTGTGAAAAATGGTGACGATTTTGGAAGGCCTTCTTCCGTCAGGTGATTCATCGTGGTGTTCTTGATGAGCCATGAAACCCTGCATTTTATGAATGTGTTTAATTACTTAATTAATGGCTCGATGTATGGAAATTGCTCTCATGAGCAACGATAGCCTGACGATGCCCCCAACGTGGTAGACGGAACGTCGTGAAGGAGAGCATATTCACGTGCGACACAGGTATCCCAGAAGAACAGCTCCAGAGAACGATTCCCAACGACCATACGGCCAATGGTCGTGAGCAACATTCGGGCTGCAGGACTGATCGGTTGCAAACTGAGCACCGTTACCAAGAAATGGGCTAGCGGTGCCCTCTCGCCTCGATCACAAGCACACCGGGATTTGTTTTCGTGAATCGCTGCGGCAGTGAAGCCATTAACTGTTGCTGGGAAGACACGTAAACAACACAATCGGAGGAAGCCTTTGAAGGCTAATGTGGCGAATCAAAACACTGAGCCAGCATCTCTGAGAACATGGGTCTTAACACCGAGGCAGCCTTTAACTCCACCTCACCGTGTAATAGTGATGCTGCTGCTGTGGCTGCTGTTGCTTGACAAACAAATGTGCTTTGGGTCACATTTATTGTGGGGAATAAATAAATAGCGTCTCGCCAAAATTGGTCTTTTTCATTTAATGACGAAATTGCACCTGTAAGAAGTACATTTGTGTCATGTTTAGAGCAAAGGTAAGGTTGCACGTTCAAATGAAATCGTCGCTGCTGCAGTCTTATGGTGACAAATGAAAAAATAATTGCAGATTTTTTTTTTCAGTGAATAAGAAGCACATTTCCAGTATTGAAGCCGGTGGTGCCATTGAAGAGTTAAATGTTCTGGTCAAAATTCGTTTATATTCATTACGCATTTACGTTTATCGTTCTCAAATGCATTATGATTAGTGTGCTGTCTATAATATAGCGAACAAAATGATGCTTTCAATTTCATCTGGAGCTGGCAGATTACACGTTAGTCAATAGAATAAATACATTTAAAAGTGCATAACACAATAAACATGCATTGTCAGTCGCAAATGTAAATGAAATCGAGTTCATTTAAATCAATGTTGTTTTGTGAGCCTCGCATTAAAAGCGTATTTGATCAGTCTGCATGCTATACTAACGAGAATGTCCATTCCCTGAACGAGTCTCTCCTCCCACCGTGGGTTTGTTTTGTTCAAATCCACCCGTTGGAGTCACGGACGGCAAAATAAGAAACGTGAACCGGTCTTGTGCACACATCGGGTGACTCCATTTCTCTGCGTCTCAGCTGCCAATCACTGCAGCTGACGAGGGTGGCTCGAGAGGGAGGGCGTTGGGGCAGCACCCGTTTGTCATTCATTTTTAATGGGAAGGGCACCACGGGAGCACATATTTGTGACGCAGGAGCAATATAGGCACTGATGGGTAGCAATTTTCTTCTTGACTGCAGTGCTTGCCAAGTCATAGCTAATTGATAGTCTTCTCTGGAATTTTTACCAAATCGCTCATGTGACTTCTTGAACTGTGTTTGCATTAGATGAGCCAATTTAGCATTCTATCTCTGCCAGAAATTTTCTTGGCAATTAAACTAGCATAATATGTATTTACACTTTAATTGCAAAACTATTGTATATACTCGTGTACAAGGAAAATAAATCGATGTGCCGTCCTTTCTCTTAAGAAAGCAAGCTTTTTTTAGGTGGTTTTAAAATTAAATCTTCACGATGTCATTGGGATATATGCAGCTTTAATCCGCAGATAAAATGTTTTTCGCGGTTAATGGCACTGAATATAAATGGCACCTGAGTTACACCGGGTAGAAAGTCGATCCATTTTTCACAGCTGAATTGGCAACATGCCTCTATTTCCAACAGCCAGTAATACGCAATTTATGCATCTTTAAATCTTTAATCTCTTAGAAAGTACTTCTCTGGAGCAGACGTTAAGGCGTTAAATGTGTTATGGAAGCTAAACTGTTTGAAGAGAATCATAGTGCCACCTTGGTAAACATAATTTGGTTGGGCCCCTTCTAAGTTCACAATGTTATTAAAACAAAATTTCATGAACTGATTTTTTTTTCCCTTTATCTGTTTTAACGGAAAGCCAGCAAATGACACGTCAGCTTACATTCACTTTATTCCTCCTTTGTTTTGTCATTGCATTTTTTTTTGTATTACTCCCGACTCTTACCCCCATGCTCATAGCGCTTTATTGGCTCTCGTTTGGCCCCGGGCAAGGAAAATGAAAATTGAAATAAACGCTGTGCAGCATCTCCCGTCCATGCCCAAAGGGAGGCTGTGCGTGTTTGCAAAGTCGGAATTTAATTAGAGTGCATACAGACGAGCTGCTTTCCCGCGAGTGGCATCGCCACTTGTGGTTCAGAAGCCAGCGACACTTGAAAAGCAACAGTGACAAGCTGACGGTCCAGATTGCGTTCAGCACGCAGTGTATTCTACTACAGCGATGTACCCTATTCAATTCCCCCCTCCCCTCACAAGTCTGGTGGGTCTTATGAAATTAATTGAAAATGCACGCGCTTTCAAGTTAAGAACTCTTTCTTTCTCTGTTGGCCAAATAAGCATGAGGATTTGTTTGTGTGCACGTGTCGCCAGCGAAAGTGTATGATGCATATTTTTTGAGTGGAAAAATAATATCTATTTTAATTAATATCCTCCGTCGAAGATCAAATCACCCTGAATACGTCCGTTCTCGACAGGTCTCAAGAAATCAAGCAGACTGGAGTTAAGTAGCCTGTATATTGGCTAACACCAGGTGTCATAGGCTTGGGACTGCAAGACCGAGCCAGGATATTGCAGTGCTGAGTGTCACCACTTCCTTTATATGGGTTGTCTCCAGGTTCTCCAGTCCCCCCCCCCCCCACTTATCAAAGCATTAATCAATTCATGAAATCGGCCAAACATTTCAAGGTATGGCCTTTAAAAAATCACTTCAGGCTTATAATATGTAATATATAGCCTTGGTAAATAATTGTCATAATTTCTGTGATATAAAATAATTGGCAACATTCTTACTTTAATATAAAACCACAGGATCAGGAAAGGTGAAACTTAGCATATTTACACTGGCACTCTATGATACAACGACACTTAATAGGTCATGCAATATAAATATTTTGTTTATTTTCTAAAGTTTTATTTTAGGATATTCACCACATGTATCCCAGTTGTGCAGTCATGTGATGACGATGGACCATTTCAGTCTGCTCTATTCGTGTCGTGTTCCATCAATTAAAATAGATTCTTATGCTCACGATTAAATAACAATAAATAATGTACAATGCTTTTATCGATACACAGCTCGATGAATGCTTGCCCATGCTCAGCTCGGATATCACTGCCACTGACATCAGCCATGGGTGGGAATTCAACTCAAGTGACCAGGTTTATCGTGCCCTATGCTGCACAACTGCTCGCCTTTGTGCTACTTTACTCCCCTATGCGCTCACAATGCATGCATTGAATTGTGCCGTGAGAGTGATTATCCTAAAATGTTTGTAATTCAATGCCAAGTTTTTCTTTCAGTGTATTAGCACATGTAAGGGAGAGAATACCAGACAGGCATTGCAATCGAGACAGTGCAAATGGGACAAAAGAGAATATAAACTTTAATTAAACTTTGCTCTTTGATTTGATTCATCAAATCACTGGAAATCACTGTGGAATTGAAATGAGAGTGAATTGTTGCGTGCATAGAATGCTGATGGTAAGCTAAAGCTCCTGTGACCATTAGGAATTGGCCTTGAAAAATGAAGCCACACAACCGACCAAAACACAATTCTAACCGTCACAGTTGACGTTTAGCCAGCCAGGTGGTAGAGTGGGTGGCAGTGAGCAGCTCACAATCGAAAGTTTGCTAATTCAAATCCTAGTGGGCATCAGGTTGAGTGACAGCTCGCTTTCGTACATATAGTGCACATCTTTATATATTGTTAAATCTGTCCTATTTTTAGGGGTTGACAGTCCATCATCCCTTGGCGATTGATAAACTCGGTACCACCTTATAAACACTGGTTGTTCTACGAACAGACTTGTCCCAGCCATATGATTGTGGAATTCCCACTACGGACTTGAAATAGATGATCACCAATGGCTCAATGATACTCTGCGGCTGGAATTCACTGCCAGATTTTGAGCTGACATATAGCATACTAGGGCGGCACGGTGGCCCAGTGGGTAGCACTGTCGCCTCACAGCAAGAAGGTGCCGGAATCTCGGCTCGGGTGCCTTTCTGTGTGGAGTTTGCGAGTTCTCTCCCCGTGTCAGTGTGGGTTTTCGCCGCGCACTCCGGCTTCCTCCCACAGTCCAAAAAACATGCTGCTGCATAGGTTAATTGGCTTGCAGACTAAATTGCTCGCAGTGCCCGGTGATGGACTGGCGTCCCTTCGTGGGTGTATCCCTTCCTTGCGCCCTGTGTTTGCCAGGATAGGCTCTGGCTCACCGCGACCCTGTACAGGACTGAGCGGTTTCTGACGATGAGATGAGATATAGCATACTAAGTTAAAAAAAAAATCTTTTTGGGTGGCATGATGGGGCAGTGTGTAGCGCAGCAACCTCATAGCAAGACATTCCTGCATTCATGTTGTGGGTCAAGTTCCTTTCCATGTGGGAGTTCTATGCTCTCCCCATGTCTGTGTTGGTTTTTGCCCGGTAATCTGATTTACTTCCACAGTCGAAAGACATGCTTGTCAAGGTTAACTCTCTTGCTGACTTAATTTCCCCCAGCGCCTGTGATGGACAGGTGTCACAATGTGAATATAATAATGATAATAATATTTGCATTTCTAAAGTTCTTTTCACCCGAGGGTCACAAAGCGATATAGCCCCGTCTTGCACCCCATGTCTACCGGGATAGGTTCTGGTTCCACAGTGTCCCTGCAGAATCAACTGGGCACTGATAATGAATGGGTTCTTAATGCCATCATTTGCGACCAGGCAGAGACCATTATATCGCTACACTCGAAAACCCAGTTTGATCAAGGGTTGCTGGCCAGACCCAAACTAGGTGGGTTTGTGTGATTTCCAGACAAGCATTAGCTGAGCCCAGTCCCACCACCTCTAACTCCATCCTTTGCTTTATGTTACATACAGCACTGTGCCTCTCGAACGTATGAAACTCAAAGTTTAGGTAACTTTTAAGAAATGGCTTTCATCACATACAGGCTACAAAGATCCTGTAACTGAAAGAGACAGAGAGGCCATTCCTTTGTATGGTTATTACATTGTCTGAAAGCGGTTCCAACTGTACTATCAGACCCAGAGTATTTTCCTGCCATCTAAGATTCGGTCATTCGTGTGGTCTCATGAGAGAGTTTCGCATTGTGTGTGTTCGTATCTCGTGCATGTGGCTTTGCCGTAGAACCCTGGAGGCGAAACACGCATACTTATGCAGAATTATTCAAATGAGATCTAAAAAAAAAGGGCATTTTTTCAAGTATCGCTTGCGACAGACGCACAAACAAACGCGAGGCTCATTAGTCATCACAAAATGCCCCTTCTATCACTGATGTCGAGGTACAAAGCAGTTCCCGCTGATTAATGAATGCTGAGAATAGTCCAAACAAAGACGTGTTTTTCTCACATGAGGGCCTGCTGATGGATGCAAGCATCACAATGCGCAGCTGGCATATTCAAAGTCTTGATTGGCTGTCTTATCCGAGCCTCGGTCCAATTGGCCAGCGCCACGCTTGTTTGATTAGCTTTTTTTTTGGATGGATCTAAATTTGATTTAACGTCAAAATATATAATGTTTTTGAACGAAAATCTTTGTTGGGAAAAGCCTGGACCCAGCGGTTAGCGCAGTGCTTGCATACTTTAGTTATTTTTATGATATCGGCTGCAGCTGCAGATATAGATATTTATAGAGTCCTAATTAAGCGTGCCTGGGTCAAATGGCTAAAGAATAATAATATTACTTTGGTCTTTGTACACTTCAGGCGCTCGCTCCAATTGTGATTTTTTTTGTTTCCTTGGGTAAAGGTTTCGGTAATCTCTCATGCAGAGTAATTTATTCTCAGTGTGCTTATGCATGTGAGTAATGTCGTGGGGGGGTGGAACGGTAGTTTAGTGGTGAGTGCCCTACGCTACGAGCCTGAAGATCCGAGTTCATTACCAATCAGGACGAAATAAGAAGTGATGAAGATCTGAATCTGTTCTGGGCCTCTTCTACGTTGACAGTGCCTGAAAAAAATAAAAATACCTGGTGTAGTGAACATCAGCACTGGGAAAGCAAAGATGACCAGACGTGGTGTTCGCCACCATTCCCTTCACAAGCCATATTCATTCATTATCAATACTGACAGAGGGCACAAGGCGGGGGTATGCCCAGGATGTGGCGCCAGTACATCTCAGAGCACACTTTTTGGGGCAATTTACTCAGCCGACCAATTAACCTGGGCAGCAGCGTATCTTTGGACGGTGGGAGGAAACTACAGCACCCGGCGAAAACCCACGCGGACACAGGGAGAACACGCAAACTCTACACACAAAGGCAACCCGAACCGGGAATAGAACCCAGGTCATTCTTACTGTGAGGCAGCAGTACTACTCACTGTCACCGTACAATCCCTCGCAATCCATATTGGCAAATGAAAGTCGTCGCTAACAGTATTCAGCTCGAGGCTACACGAGGAATCGTCTGGGTTTTAGACGTATATATGTGCTTGCATGAGATGTTTTTCTTACCATGGATGGTTGAGCGAGTGCATTTTGCATTTTATCCACTTGGCATTAAAATCAAAACCAAACAGCTCACTTTAATATGATGATAACATTAAGTCAGTGTTGTAAAAACATACATGCAGAGAGAGAAATATTAAGTGGTTTGACTATGAATATAATGAAGTTATTTTCAGTTTATTTAATGTGTTTTTGTGTTGGTTGGCAAAACTACATTGTGATCAAACGAATTTTTTACAACACATTTAATCATTTATTTTCCAGAAATATTTAAAGTCTCAGAAAAACTGTGGAAAATGCTTGGGAAACTTGAAAAGCTTAGCCTCTGTAACCAACTCCAGGTTGTTTATTCTAGTTGATAATCTCTTTATAACTACATGTCAGGATATTGTGTGAGTCTATGGATTTGTATGTAGGTCACTCCGCTTGGTCAAACTTGTCTTACACGAATTTGTGCGTTCGTGTGTGGGTTTCCTTCCAAAGGCATTCAAGACTTCCTACTCGGCCATCAGTCAATGAAGACTTAGAGCAATAAGCACCGAGGTTTGATTCCCAGGTTTAGTGCCTATCTGTATGGACTTTAGATGTTTTTTTTTACAATGTCTACATTGATTTTCACTAGGTACTGCGGTTTCCTCCCACAATTCAAATACATGTCACCTCAGTTAATTGTCGTGATTAAATTGCCCCCCGTGCTCTGAGATGTTGAAGATTCATACAAAACTTGTTTCCCCAGGGTCAGTAAAGTTATTCTTATCCTTCATCACTGCGGATTTTAATCACATCACTGGAGCAGATGTATTCCCCCACTATTCAAATGTTCTGCAGTTGCCCCTCTGCTAAAAATAAAACTGGCCTCGATTGCAACACCCCTGATAATTATCGACCCATCTCTAATTTACCATTCCTTTCTCAGGTCCTTGAGCATGCATTAGCCAAGCCACTGAGGAAACAAATCCTCAATAATGACCTCCCTCGATCCCTTCCAATCTGGGTTCAAATCCGGCCATAGTACTGAAACTGCTCTGGTCAAAGTAGTTAATTACCTCCATGTCGCTGCTGGTGAAGGCTTGTCAAGTATTCTTTGCCTCCTGGACCTGGACGTAGACTTTGATACCGTTGACCCCCCTACCTTTCTGGAGCGACTGGAGAGCACAGGGGTCTCTGGCTGTGCCCTGCACTGGCTAAGTTTCTACCACTCCGACCGCACACAGTTTGTCAGCCTTGGAGGATGTAACTCAAGAGATCGATCCTCTTTTGTCTGATGCTCCTAAGGGTTCAGTTCTCGGCCTGTTTCTCTTCAGCATCGACATGAAACCACTTGGCCATATCCTGCGCAGCTTCAGTCTAAGCTACCCTTGCTATAGCGATGACATCCAAATCTGTAGCCACGCAAAGCCGTCTCTCCATGCGTCTCTGGTCTTTGCATGACGTCCTCACTGTGAACTGTTCACTGCTCTGTGCTAGAACGATGGCACGCTGTTGACCTGTGCCTGCTCAGGAATACTTATTCCTTCCATTATTTGATTCAACAATTATTTTTGTTTATTGTCCTTCATTGGTTTATTGGTATTGTTTTACTTATTTGGTCTATGCTTATGTTGTTGTCGACATGCCGTTCTCTCCGTAGCTCGGTGCAGTGTTTTGTGACCCTCTGGTGAAAAGGTGCTTTAGAAATGCAAATATTATCTCATCTCATTGTCAGAACCGCTTAATCCTGTACAGGGTCACGGTGAGCCAGAGCCTATCCCGGCAGACAGAGGGCGCAAGGCAGATATATACCCACGATGGGACGCCAGTCCATTACCAGGCACTGTGGGCAATTTAGTCTGCAAGCCAATTAACCTATGCAGCAACATGTTTTTTGGACTGTGGGAGGAAACCGGAGTGCCCGGCGAAAACCCACGCGGACACGGGGAGAGAACATGCAAACTCCACACAGAAAGGCACCCGAGCCGAGATTCGAACCCCGGGTCCTTCTTGCTGTGAGGCGACAGCACTGAGCCACTGTGCTGCCCGCTAATATTATTATTATCTTATTATTGTCATACAATGATGAGGGAAGTAACTCTATTGAAGGAGTGGAGAACCTACTTCCCTCCCTCCCTCCCTGTGCGGGCCGGCATGCTCTGTCGAGTTGTTAGCCTGGAGCTTTTTTCAGCGCAATGTTGATGGGGAAAGAGGAGGCTATTGTGGACATTTGGGACTCATTTATTATAACCCCCCCCATTGGGGTCTCTTTTCTGAATCGCCCTCATGGCAGGCTGTGCCTCCCCACCCACCCGTTCTCCCCCCCCCCGAACCAGTCTTACACTTCCACACCCACGGGGACCTCATATACAGCCCGAGACATTTGCTTTTATTGTTTCGAGTCTCATTCAGAAGATTCATGTCCCTTCGTCGTTCGGCGCCGCGTCTCTGCGGATCTCATGCGACGGTTCCGCCCTTGGCCGCGCCCGGCGTTGTTGTGCTTTCGGTGATAAAATGTATTGCGGGG
Source organism: Mordacia mordax (assembly GCA_036362905.1). Taxonomy (NCBI): domain Eukaryota; kingdom Metazoa; phylum Chordata; class Hyperoartia; order Petromyzontiformes; family Petromyzontidae; genus Mordacia; species Mordacia mordax. The sequence continues at coordinate 4,492,200 of JAZEWT010000002.1, forward strand.
AGAGACAACAAAACTTAACACAAATCCGGTCTTACACGCCTCCCGGTGAAGGAAATGCACCCTCAGTGTTTAAATTAAATTGCAAGGGGACAAAAAGTTGTTTCTTACATTTCGGTGTTTTTTTGCTTTCAAACCTACACACGTGGCTCGGCAAGCGTCCACGCAGTCGCACTTGCGAGTCTGTGGCGTCTTAGTGCGGCGAGCTGGGTTTAAAACTCAGCGATCCGTAAAGGTGGCAATTTTACATCCGTACCTTGGGATTTTCTGCTTGTGCGGTTCTCTCTTTTCCACAAAGTGAAGTCCATTCCCAACCATGGACGGTGAGTGATGAGTACTACGTAAACCTGTCCTGCAGCCATAAATGTGTACTTGGTGCAGTGTTTCAAACAAGCCGAAAGCCCTTCCCCAGATGGTATTTGTAGGCTACATGGGGATCTATGTCCTTGCGGCAGGGAGCAGCAGCGTTGGTGCATCTACAATGCGAACCTGGCGATCCGCTTGAAGCCTGATCATGGCCAATATCAGTGGCAGGGTGACATTTGACCTAGATCCAGTCATTCTCTGCAGCCAGTAAACATCAGCACCCGAACCCCGGACAACACAGGCGGCTCGGTAGTCGCTGCCAACAGCGGTGTTGCGCGTCGCCGTACGGCTCGACGATGGACCGCTGGTCTCTGCGTGTGCGTGGACCCACTGCAGCTCGCGGAACGCGTTCCTTCTGGAGAACGTGCCCTGCGCGGAGCCCAGCTGCGCCCCCGTCGGCCGCATGCTGCAGCCCCTGTGGAACCTCCCCGTGCTGACCTCGCTGCCCAACGTCTTGGTCGCCACGTTTTTCGACCTCTACGAAGACGTGAGTGCAAATGCACGGAGAGACACGCGCGCACGGAGCCACGAAGACACACACACAGACGTCGAAACTCTTGTAGACACTCACAGTCATGAGGATACTTATCCACAGCTAATGCCAGCGGTGAGCACAGTATGACATGGTATTGGACCTCCAATAAATAGACTGACTTTTAAATCAGAACCTGCCTTGGTGCATAAACATGTATACCTGTAACAGTAAGCGGCTGGGCATGATTCTGCATCCACTATTGCATGCTGTCATCATTCCCTATGCACACGTACTCAAACACTGATTTGTGTACACACAGAGCCACATATCTTCAGCGCACATTATAGCCCATCACAGTTTCACAAATCATTTCATCAATTAGTTTATGCATTAGTAAACTCACAACACATGCACTGCATAACCTGTGCAAGAAATGTGCTTTTTTTGTCATGTTATGGACTCAATGTCCCCTCTAAAACAACTGGAGGTGGGTGCGACCACGCAC